>JALBUN010000009.1:1200000-1561600 GCA_025174535.1 Cantharellus purpuraceus
TACCACGAAATATTCCAACTTGGACATGAAATACGGGTCAGCGTGAGTCACGGCTTACGGCCCGGGGTCCAGCTGCAACAACCATATGCATGCCCTGCTCACGCATATGCTAGTTTGTGTATCTCGGTCAGCACCATATGGAACGGGAACAAATTGCCGGACTGCGATACGACATTAAAGCAAGCTTCAACGAAGGATGCATCTCGAGGAAACCTTGTCAGTGTACCGGGCATTTCAAGTTGGTTTATGCATAGAAATATTGGGGGAGAGAACGCAAATCATGACATTTTCAAGAAAATGTTATGCAAAGAAAGTGACTTGGGAATATATTATTAATGATCAACAGAATAAAACAAACAAGGCAATTCATAGAAAACTCATCAACTAGCGGGGCTGCCAACTCCTTCAGGCTCTGGCTTCGACGTATAGCAGTGGCAACAACTTTGGGGCCATTCCTACGTCAACAGCAATTCCTTTTGGATTGAACGAGCGAGCAAACTACTCAATCATAACATTGTCAAAGCCGATGAACTCTATGATCTAGGGGAGTCACTGCAATAGCAGTTAAACTAGCGATATTGCTGAGAAGTCGCGAGCACTATACGAACGAGCACTATTCGAACGAGCCTGAAATACCTCTGACCAGTTGCGATGTGATCCGCATCGTATCAGTGATATCCCACCAACCGATGGTAGGATTTCCCACTCAACCTGGCCATATTGGAGTGAGTTACAAGGTGCTTATGAATGTTTTCAGGGATGTGCGCGGCATCTCTCTCAAGCCGTTGGTGCTGTAAAGGCATGCAGACGCGAGTCTGAAGAACAGAGTTCAGAACTGAGAAAGGAAACACGGAGAGATTGTCCTGAAACACTAGGATTATGAGAGTAAAGCCAGACTCCACATGATATTCCAGATGTACCTTAGAAGATATGAGATGGAGCCCCTTCAGCATGACTAGCATGCAGCTAACTGTAAGAATGGAGAAACGGCAAGACCACGCTCATTTTTTAAGGCGATCTTTTTAAACAGGCCGTGCTCAAGGGGACAGGTGACGTGATTATTGAATTCAGGCCCCGCACTTCAGGAGGGAAGGGGCAGCGCTTGCCAAGTGTGCACTGACAAGGTCGGCGGATGGCTTCCTCATCGTCCGCGCCGACCTCGCCTTCTTCTCCTTCGCCTTCATCCTCAGCGATTCCCATACTCAGACCAGGCAAGTCCATCTTGAAACGCCCTCCGCCGCCCCAGCGCAGCTTCTTCTCCCTCTCGACACTTTCCAAACTCTTGCCAACGTCTCCCACCACCTCTGCACCCATAAATGGCTCCATTAGCGAATCTAGGGATGCTCCTCTCAAGCGGGCGCATTTTATACTCCCACAAATGTCCACCGTTTACCCTATTTCGTCTGCTAGCCCACCATACACGCCCAACATCAAGGAAGAGAAGCGAAACATTGAAGAGAGAGAAGCAGAGCGGCGAAAACGGATCGTCCGGAGCAATTCGTTCGTTGGATCTGTGGAGAAGGAAGAAGACGGATGGTGGAGCTTGGACAAGGTCGAAACATTCTATACTGAATGTTGCGTTGGTCGAGAGGAGGTTGCCAACCCTGCTGTCTCAGCAGCGTTGCGGGTACGCACCTGTACTTTTTTTCTTGAAAACGTCTGATGCGCTTCGTCCTGATGCCAGCACGCTGGAACCACGTCACCTCGCTCACTGGACCTTTCTGGCATACAACTCACGCCACATGCAGCGGCAGCATTATCTGACATTGTAACCGTAGAATGGGGGTTACGGAAGCTGGTTCTGCGTGAATGTGACCTCGATGAATTGGTGTGCACCAATTTTCATGATCTAGACACCGCCTCCTCACACCTGATTATGGTTGGCAGACAATAAAGCCATTATTGCATGCGCTTCTTATTACCAACACCCTTCTCTTCTTTTCTGTTGCATCTAATAGAGGCCTGAAAGCTTCCGCTTTCAAGCTTGTCGGTGCATACATGGCAAAGGTGCCTTGATCGAATTTGCTTGTTGACCGAGTCTAATGGGCATACATCCCAGACTAAGACACTCCAATATCTAGACCTGAGCCAAAACGCACTGGACAAAAAAGCCATGGAATCCATCGTTGGGTCTCTGGGTAGCGCTCCGCCGCAGATGCCGAGTAACGGGTATAATTCTCCTCCTGCGTCTCCAAGGCTTGAGCAACCACTTCTTTCAGCTACCAAGCCCGCGTCTCCCCTTCTTTCTCTCCGCGTCGATGACTGCTCCTTACGACCGGCTACGCTTGAGATTCTCGGTACGTTTAGTGCATGACTGAAGAATCGAAATAAACAATATATGCAGCTCATGCCGTACGGACATCGCCCCTTCGCAATATCTCCTTACGACATAACCGTATCACTGCCACTGGTGCAGTCGCTCTAGCCCTCATGATCAAAGATTATCCAGACAGTGTCCCAAGCGTCACCATCCCAAGCCCTGCTGGCACTGTGCCGCCCTCTCCTACCCTCTCCGCAACACCTCATGGATCACCTATAGCATCGCCCCCCCCTACATTCTCACCGCCACCGAAGTTCAAGACAGGGCCCATCCCACCACCTCCGCGCCATCCAACGGTTACCCAACCGACACCCCAGACGACCTACACGCCATACATTCCAAAGGCACGACGTGCCAACGCACCAGCCAGGGCACCTGTGAACTCGACAACGCTATCGCTAGCCTCTCCGACTCCTCGTGTACCGCTTCCGGCAGCTGCCTCTCGGACATCGACCAACGCACTTCCATTTGGGGAGAGTGTGCCGCTTATCACGTCGTCGGCGCAAGGTGGAGTAACTACCCGGCATCCGCCGCCGAGGCTGGCTAGTATCTCGACTACAAACCACGTTAAGCAGTCGCCTCATGAACAGGGCCCGAGTGCTGCTTTGCTGGACAAGGTTCGTGCCTTGGATAACTTGCCGAGGCTCGGCGCTCTACGGACACTTGATTTGCGAGGGAACGATATCAGGGTACGCCTAATCACGCCATTTCAATTGTGTTTCCTTTGCCAACGTTGATGTTCAGGGTGGGATCACGTACATTGCGCAAGTGCTCAAGCGGAATCGGACACTCAAGATACTGAACTTGAGCGAGAACAAGATTGACGTACAGGGGCTTGTCGTCCTCGCTGAGGCCTTGGTGAGTAGGACTCGTATCTCACCGATCTGATCTAACGAACGAATGCGGGTCTTAGAAATATAACTCATGTTTAGAGACATTGGATTTGAGTAAGAATCCATGTTGTGGTCCAGGTTTAGAAGGGGTACGTATCTATTTACCCGCTGGTCCCGCCCTGCTCATGGCGTTCATAGATTCAATCTCTCCGAACAGCGTTCACTCTCAACACATCACTGAAACGGCTATTTCTTTCTTCCACCTCACTCACCTCTGCAGGTGCCATTGCACTGGCAGAGTTTCTTCCGGAGTCGACGTCTCTCCTCCACCTCGACTTGACTGTGAACAATCTGGATCACGCTGGTGTGCTTGCCTTGAGCGTTGGTCTCAAGGCTAATTTCACGATGCGCTGTTTGGATCTCAATATTCCAGCAGGAAACGAGGAGATGGCACGGTGAGGATCCATTAACGCGCGTTTGGCTCTCGCGGCGGCCATTGACGAACGTTGTAGGTTATGTCGGGAGATTTTGAGTTGCTGTGTGCGCAACACCGAAGAAGCTGAGAAGCATGCGCGTTCGGCGGGTGCAGAAGACGGTGGCAGTCGAGGAGGGGGTAAAGGCGTCTGGGGGATGATCGAAGAGAGCGAATTGGCCAAGTCTGTACGGAGCTCCGACGATCCCAAGGTGAGCGGGAATGATACCGATATTTCCGTGAGGGTCTCGCTTACGCATGGTTTATAGAACGAGAGCGATGTAGCTGCACAGTGTCGTGAATGCAAGATCAGACTGGAGGAGCTTTTCTCGCGAACAGAAGCATCTTCGTCGTCTGCTTCACAGGCAATGTTCCGTCGAGAGTTGGATCCGCTCCTGATTCGACGTACAAAAGCATTGCTTCCGTTACTAGCAGCGTTGATTCAATCGACGGTGGATCCTGCGCAGATGGAGGAGCTTTTGACGCTTAATGATGTCCTGACTTCGCTTCTACAACGCGTCTCACCAGGATCGCCTACAGCCGCAGACGGTCCGCAACATTCGCCACATCAAAGTCCAGTGGAGCCACGATCACCTACACATCTTGGCTCTGGTCCCGCTAACAGCCTCGGTCTGGAGAATGGAAATGCTCTGGGTACTCATCTACCACCTGTCGCCGTCAATGTCGATTCGGTTCTGGAGCGTGAATCTGACAGTGATGATCATGAACCGTTCAGTCCCAGGATTGATAAGGGCAAGGGCAGGGCGACGCAAGAGGCGTCTCCTGTGCTGCAAAAGTTGATAATGAGCCCGAGTTTCTCGATCGCAGATTCGGATGAGGAAGAGGAAGAGCAACGACGGGTGGCGGAGGATGTAGAGCTGGATGAGAGTGGCCGACCTATCCCCTTACCATCTCCCACCGACAGGTATGTACTGTGAAAAATGTGTGTGCCAAGAGATTGATGTTTTATTTCTTAGATCACGAAGTTGGGTGGAGGAGGAGGGTGAGATATTCCGAAAGGGTCAGGCGCTATTGAGTGTGGAGGAAATGGAGAGCGAGTATGCTGGCGAGGAGCTTCGGCAAGGGGTGAGTATGAGGTTGGTTATCATCTGACGAGATTCTGACCTGTACTTGCCAGCTTCTGGAGGCGGAGGTAGAGCGACCCCCAGCGCGACAACTCCGTGAAGGGGATATATTCGATGACAATCTGCTGGCGACCCCCGCAGAACCACCAGATATCTTTGACACCCCAAAATCTCCAACGTCACCAACTCCCCGGCCGTACCTTGCTCGCCAACGGTCTACCTCATTCGACAATGCAAAGACATGAGGTCTCAGGACCAATCCATTGCGTGCATACAGTATATCTATCATCGGCATTGTGTGATGCTCCCAGACACTGGCATATTGTTGGAAAGCGAGATACCTGTCTTATGTTCGTGTAGGACTCATTATACGTTAGATACATGTAATTGGTAGCAAGTTGGCGGCGATTCTGCCTCTCCACCTGCAAGTAGTTCCCACGTCGCTTACTCGGCCATTCCCGTGCAACGCGTTGCCGTTGAACAAATACCCTGTGCCCTGTTCCCATCGCCTTTCTTGCGTGTTTGTCTCTTGCCATTTGGAAGGATGGCACCTCGTAAACCCACTACTGAGAATGCCAATGAACCACGACGATCGTCTAGGATTGCAGATAAACCCAAATCACTTGGGGAGGAGAAGCCAGCTCCAAAGGCACGTACTAAGAAGGGTAGTAGGAAACGGGGGGCTGAGGGGGAGGAAGGAGACGAAATCAAGAGACCACTCGCGAAAAAGGTTTGTTCTTCAAGGATATAGATTTCCCATCAGTTCACATTGCTTATATATCTATTATAATTCGCAGGCAAGAAGCAATGGTGACGAGAATGGAGAGGAGCATGACCAACTGCAGGATGACGGTGATGACGAGATTCCTGCAGCGAAAAGTCTCAATGTTGGCGATTTATTGCCTACCATGACTTTAAAAAACGAGAGGGATGAGGATGTGAATGTTGCTGAGCTCACTGCCGACAAAGGCCTCGTTCTTTTTTTGGTGCCGAAAGCCGATACACGTCAGTCACTTTCATCATTTTGCAGAACGCGATCTTCTGCAAGTCCCGTTGTTTACCATTTCTAAAAAATGGTGCTGCAGCTGGCTGCACGAAACAAGCATGTGGCTTCCGGGACTCGTATCCTGATTTCACAAAATACAACTTCAACGTGTATTGCGTTTCGGCCGACACTTCCAGCGCGCAGGCCAAGTGGCAAACTAAAGCGCGTTCTTTCATGCTCTTTCGTGGCATTTTTGCGTTCTAACGTGTCTCTCTTGTGTTCAGAAAGAATTGCCCTATTCGTTGCTATCAGACAAACAGCGAGTGCTGATTAGAGCACTTGGTGCTGCGGCGGGTAATAAAACCCTGAGAAGTCACTTTATCTTTGAGAAAGGAGGAAAATTGGTAGACAAGAAAATACATGTCAAGCCCATAGAAAGGTAGCGTCGTTCACTTTGCTAGTTGGTTACTATCGACTGAGCGGTCATCCAATAGCCCACAACAAGCATTGAAATTCGTTGAGAGTCTACAAGCTTAGCTTGTTTGTGACTGCAATAATTCAGGGTGGCAACTCTGCACCTCAAGCTTTCAGTTATCCATCGTATCGTCGTCGTCATCTTGCACCTTGATTTTTTGCTTGAGCATTGTACCTTTTGTTGTTGTAAAGTGTATGTAGAGGTTTGCATACACTCCTCAATTGGCTGTACTCAGTACTTGTTGATCTTCTACTTGTGACAATATAACTAGCCGTAGTTTTTTTTGGTTGATCTTGACGTTGTGGAGTGTTCATAAGTAAATTGCAATAAGCGAACGACACTGACGGTCACACGGTCAGCTTGAAGTCTTAGGCACTCCTTGTCGCCACTGCTCCATATACTCATTGCATTCCTGCTCTTTCTTGCGACAGCGTTCTACTGCGGCTGGTGAATTTCCCCAGAAGAAGAGCATGACATCATCCTCCTCCCATTGTGCCCAGTCTCCAGCGGCGCCACTCCCAGCACCGGCTTCCTTCGCACATCTCGCCGCATCACGTTTTTGGATTGCGGCAGCCCTGTCATGCAGGATCCTAGAAGGGGTCGGGCGAGGGATGTTAGGGCGATTCTCGAGGACTTCTTTCCCGTGTCCCCACCACCTGACGGCAGCACCACCATAAGTGTAATGCAGTAACAGGCCCAACGGCTTTGGCTTTGGGGTATCTCTCTTGAAAGCAGTGTCAATATTGTTTGGGGCAACATAGACTGCGGCCGGTTCTGGTTCTACAAGCCACTGCAGAGTATAACGCATGTCGCGGGGAAAGGTGACCGCTGCAGATGGCTCGACGGGTCGGTTGCCTTGGGGAATGTTGGTTGTGGTAAGAAAGTGGTTTGGAGTCTGAGAAGTGATGGGGTTAGAGAGAGACAAATTGAATTTGGTCCGAAGACACGAACCTTGAGCATAACAACGTGGCGTAGATCAAGCCGGGGATGTATTATACCGTTTACAAAGGCACCATTGTGAATATCATTGATGTCCATCATATCGCCCACGTCCTCCTCATACTTTGGACGATTCTCTATGATCATCCGAAACCACTGAGGTGGAAAAAGGAAGAGCAGGTAATCAGATATCCTGCCAGCGCAATAATACTGCTGAGCGTACCTCAGAGCCCCTGCTATAGGGAATGATATGCATCCCATTTCCAGAAATCACGTTCGAGCAGGTTGTTACGGAAATAATCGCGAGTGTCCGTGCTTTGCAAGGGTACGGCTGACCATTCCTTAATCATTTCCAGATCAACTGCCCGGCCGAGGCCTTTGCTCGACGGAGAGCACACGGTCAGCACTTTGTTTGCTAGGAAAGACAGCAATAGATCAAATGAAAACTCAGCCGTACCCGCGGGTGTCACATAGTAGTACAAGCCCCGGTCATCCAGATCACCATCAAGGTCCAACGGTATAGTGCTATCACCCTGCGTCAATGAGCTATCAGCGCCAAGGATGCACCAGCCAAGGTAGGCAAGGTATTTCCGAGGTTTCAAGCACAGAGAAGAGATGATTTTATAGGGATTTAGAGTAAGAATGGCGGGTGGTGCACAAGGACAAGGTGAACATGGTCTGAGGGAACACGTTTGATATATTCGGATCTAGAAGCGGCGGTGGACATGGTCGTCAATCAAACTCGAAAATCGTACACAGCAGGAAGTATAAGATAGTCGAATAATAATCTAGGAGGTAGTGCTCAGTGTTTGAAACTAGGGAGAGGAACTCAGCCGTCCGCGTCACATACAGGCAGGTCTTTCTGGCCGTGAACGTGGCGTACCAGTCAAAACAAAGAAGAGTCAGATTAGACTTGTACAACCGTCAGAAAGATGTGACTATCGCTGGACTATCGGCGAGTGGTGGCCTCAACGGACAGCTTGGCCCGCCCACTCAACTCTTGTTCTCAGCCTCCGCAGTTGCTGAACATATACGTACGTGGTTATTGCTGCGGGTTACACAGTGTTCCTGTTGCAATCACATCGCCAGGTTGTAAAGTGATACCCATACTAGCCGTCTCAATCAATGTGGGAACATCGAATATGAGCTCGGAAGTATTTTGAGACTGACGAATCTCCCCGTTGACTTTGGTCGTGAGGTGGAGGTCCGGGAATGAAAGTGAGGACGAGGGAACAACATAGGCACCCTGTTAACTCACGTGACAGACGTTGGGCTCAATGTTACCTCACCATTGGACAGAAGGTATCAAGGGATTTACTGATGAAGAACTGTTTGTGGTCACGTTGTCGCTCTCGAGCCATCACCTTTGTGATGCCCTCAAACTCGCTATATGTATGATAAGAATAGTAACGCACATCGTTGATAATGACGGCTCCCCTGGTAAACAAGAGTTATTCTTCATCCAATAAACCATAGTTCAAACCTACCACACATGCTTCCAGGCGTCTTCTTTCTTGATTCCAATCCCTCCTCTACCAATCACAACACCAAGCTCCCCCTCAAAAGTGTGGCTTCGAGAAGGAGTGTGAGATGGTGAGTGTCTTGCTGTACCTATGTTCTACGTTTGACTGTTCGTCTCAGGCAAAGTACGCGCCAGATGGATCCGCTCACTCCCCACGGTTATAATCAGTCTTGCCCAATTGTTCTGGGTACATCGTATGGACCTATCACAGTTCCCAAGTTCACCCATAAGTATTTAATATAGTTCACCATGACACATTCATTTCACCAACCATGCTTGTGAACTTCCTGACTAATACGCCTTGTGTAGTTGACGAAAGACATAATTGTCATAAAGCCAAGTTTGGTTCAACCTCACTGGTAAAGAATCCACAACACATCACAATCGACAGAGCATGGCTTCCAACGATATACATCGCTTATGCATGTTCAAACGCCTGTTCGATAGTTCTTAACAAAGCATACTATACCATGAAACAAAACATCATGCGATAGTGTTTAAAAAACATACTTAGATATTACCTCATTGGGTGACTGTCCTGAGAAACTCACCGACTTCGTCGGTAAGATTGGCCGCACGCTGCACAGTGAGTCTGTGCCCATCTAGTGCTTCGTTTAAAAGACGCTGCTCCAGCTTTTTGAAGCGACCCGTGCCGTGCGAATCAGGTTCGTTGCTTGAGGCTGCGGTCTCGCACTTTGAGAGATCGATGTGCACTTTTCGCGCGGGGCGAGCAACATGGCTTGGATTACCCATTGATGCGCGATACATAGGGCATGCAAGTCAGAAAAGGATGTCACATTATGCTAAAATCCACCAGATACCCACCCAACGAGGACGTCGACACCCTCGACGACGACGCCGAGCGAGTGAAGGATCTTGGTGACTTCCGGGTCAGTGGCCTTGGCAGAACTCTCGCAGCATTGAGCGTCCCCAGTGTTGCACTGGCTGATGGGCTCAGGACTGGTGAATAATATATTCATGGTGATTAATGACCTGCAACCTGGGAGATTTGCTATACGCATGTCGACTTGGGCGACCCGGCACTGATTGTCTGGGTAGCGGTCGCAAGGACAGAGGAAAGGAGGGTCACAAGGAGGACTTTGGAGAACATACTGAGAAAGCAGTCGTAGTTCGATGGTGGTAATTGAGGAACTGGAGAGAATTCTAGAAAACCAAAGGTCTTATATAGGTTGATTAGTAGCAACGCGTGCCATGTTTGATCTTGCAGTGATGTTCTTCTATTTCCCTCTTACCCCTCTGTGTTTTACCATTCGTTAGCCGACTACCGGGACCGATGCACCCCACTTCATCGTCAACTTCATTCCCCTGGGGCTTACCTCCTCTTGGTCAATTATTTCCACCTAATACTTGAGCGGCTTTCGCAAGGACAGTTTTGAAGTCGCTTAAGATACATATCCTCTGTTTTGCTGTCAATCCTTATGTCTATGGAGTCACAGGGGCATCAAGTGAACCCTCATCCCTGTTAAGCTTCTCTCATATTACTATTTTGCATCCATTTACATCACGCCACCTTTCGCTAGCGGATGGTAGTCCAAAGATCTGAGCACCATGCACAATCTAACTACGCACAAGGAGACATGTATAGGCGTTGTTCGGTCTTACCCTACTCTTAACACAGATTGTCCAGTGGGCTAATATGACGCTTCTATGTTCACAGTTGCAACAAGCTCTGGCATGGCATTCAAAGGACCTTTTTCTACCGGAGCGGCCTGCCACATGTATGCAACACATCCTGTCTTCTCCCTTCCTCGCGAGCCATCACATTTTGCGTTGACGTGCTTATCCCATTTGTGAGCGAAGATTAGACGAGTCAATGTCGTATGAATGTCTCTCAGAAGCTTGGCAATGACATTGGCCACGATGTCGGAGATTCAGAATCCCCGTCGCATTTTGCCACACACGGCTCCGAATATTGTTATCGCCAACGAGACATTCTACATGCTAATGACATATGTTCTCAAGGTCAGTGACTATCATGTGGACATTTACACGCACAGGCTGTCAAGTTGTGCAGTTCAAGGAACTCCGCTCGAACTTGTTCTTTGTGGCGCTTCTTGATGCCCACTCGAATGATGATTTTTTTTTTCTAGGCGGTCCTTGGCTTTTCCCCCCACAGTGGATCCCCTAGCAAGTTCGTGGGCCGGGGTGCTTAGGTCGTTACGTGCCGAAGAGAAGCATGCATTATGGGCTAACTCACTAATGAAGCAGCCATTGACCTGACCTCTGATGTGCATCCCTATGCCTAGCAATTTCTGCAGGTAATTGATGCGATACAAGCGATGAACAGGTCGTCAAGGTTTGGCTTGCAGCGACGCGCGTCACATGGCAACTATTGACGGGCACAATGTCAACTGAGTTCTCTGTCTAGCTCAGGTCTTGTTCCTTCAACTCTTCCCCTGCTTTTGGAGCCATTGGTCGTTGGATCATTTCCAAGAGCGAGGTTACTCTGCCAACTCCACCATATCCCTCATCCGGTTTACGATGGAGCATCAAAGAAGGTGGAGGACATTGATGATTCGTTAAGTGTCGTCTCACACTAGGAGGGCACTGCATTGCCCTACCCTTGGTGCTTCATGTGAGACCAAAGCTCCCACAATTTGACCGCCTCGACCATAATTATGTCTTGTGAACTTCACCGATTTCAGACGGTCGACGGTGGAGGTGGCGCAACGGCGATACTAAAACACTCAGGATGTTCTTACATATACTCGAAAACCTCGCACGAGAGTACACATAATTCAAGACGTAGAATATTAAAGGATATAGAACGACTTAGACTATTTGGAGACGACTCACTTTGCCTGCGTCGATTCGGGGACTCACTCAGGGGTATGGGCGCTGGGTGCTGAGCAACAAGCACTAACATTCGTGGCACACTACGCGGATGCACAGATATCTAGGGAACAAACTGCAGACCGTGCAGACCAGGAGGCAAAGGTTATCTACACACTATTTAACCTACAGTGAGGTTGCAGTTGCCACATGCTCACATCTGCTGTGGCGTAGGCGTTTACTAGGATGTTGCCCATTTATCAACCTTTCGTCTCTAGGGTGGTCGCCGTGGTCGTCGTTTGTAGTTGTCCGTGGTGGCTGGAATTGCGCAAAAACTTGCATTATGGATCGTTCATGGGTACTCTCCATGTTGCTTAATCTCAGTAGGTCGTCGCGCGACACGCATCAGGCACTATGCCTGCCCCGTGGTCGCGCCAGTTCGCTTTGATGCATATATCAACATGAGTCTTCTATCGACATGGGTCTTGCCCACAGTCCTATCGCGAGGCGTTGAGATTTCACCTGCATCACTGACACGCGATAACACGCCTGTGTGAAGAAGGTAGGATCCTTGAGCTGATTGCTGGCGGTATACGCCAATATCTCGGAGCTCAACCCAATCCTTGAGGCAGAACGTCCCTTTGCCACTGGCAGTGACTTTCTCAACGCTTCCACATCGTAGGCTATAATGCTGATCGCAGATCCGTCTTCAACCTGAGACATTTGTTTCGAGAAATTTTCGTCGAGCAGAGTGTTGGTGTATCCCATGTGGTGAGTGTCTTAGAAGACTTAGTTATCGCCGTATGTGGCTCTGATGAAAGTTCTCCGGCTCTTCGTCAGGTCACATCTTTTGTCGTGAATGTCTAAATCGCCTCACCCGGTTTTAGTCTCACCTGTACACCTATCGCAGTCCTGTAAGTGTTGTCGTTTGTGATTGTCCTCGGTACAGGGTCTGATGGTTACTTGTGTGCACAGCGGGACTGCTTCCAACTGCGCTCAGCAGCCCTTGTGCTGTGAGAACAATAGTTTCAACGGTCTCGTATGTATGCTTCCCCATGCTGTTGTTCCACATCTCACCTTCGCTATAGATCAACATTGGCTGTACTCCCATCGGTCTTTAAGTTGGATATCTGGTCGGATGACTCCTCATATTCAGAAACTGTTCCACTCGAAGTGCCCTAGTTCTTACGAAATATATGCTTTGTTTCCCAGTATACTCTCCGATCTCGACTTGCTGAGTTTATGCTAGTCGAACTATACCAGAAACACATTGATATAGCAAGGTTACTGTCATGACGTATTCTTACCCTGAATGACATAAGAGAGTCTCTTGACAAAGAAGGTTGACGGTTAAACAAGACATAGTCACCATCTCTTAAGAACCTCCTATAAGTGTAGCCATCCATTATTTCGTAGGATTCTACTTGATCCATACCATCGGTCCAGAAGACCCTCCCTAGTTCCGCTTCCTTCTTAAGACATTTAGCATTATGTTCGAAGCACGTTTCAGAAACCAAAACCTTATCAGTTGCTAGCTTCGGAATCATGATTTCGTTAATTCCTATTAATGGGTCACCCGTGATAACAGATCTTATGGATCTATCAAGCCTCTTACCTTTTACTATTCCTCTAAAAATCCCTTCTTTACCAGATATCAATTTGTCGGTTACCGATCCCCTCCCTCCTGTTGCTATTTTTGAATATAGTTTACTTATAGCATGTCTATATACTGCGGTATTTCTTCTTTTATCATTCCTTTTGATAAAGTCCATTAATAGGGAGTATTTCTGAGAAAGGTCAGAGGGCCATTCAACATCGTTCTTAGGTCTTACTCCTGGTGGAGGAACGAGTATATATCTTATGATAAAGTGACGTTCTCTGAAGTTCCTAAGCTCAAAAATATCCTTTATCTCCTTTGTCATATTATCTATATTAGGGAGTTCCTTCTCTATTACAATGTTGCACACCTTGCACTTATAATTTTTAGGCCTTTTTATACTAACATTGTTACCACAATTCAAACATATTCTTCTCACCCTGTTCATAACGTCCCTATGAAACAAAGGATGTATTATATAAGTTCCCAGATTTAGGTTCGCATAATGACCTTCACATTTACTCTTTTTACAAATTTCACAGTCCGCGTTAACTCCAAACCTAGGATCTGAAAGATCGTATGTAGAGTTCAGGTTAAAAGAGGAGATCTTCCTCAAATCGCTCTCAGTTAGTACGTCTAAAGATCATATTTTTTTGGGAATTTTCCATGCAGAAATGAGTCTACAAACTTATTGTTCTGCTGGGCAAAGTTTTGGGACCCACATGGACCCACAAACCTTCGCAGATGTCAGCAGCCCCAAAGTCAGCCGGAGTCACCCGGACTACTGACTCATTTTCAATCACATGACTCATTTCAATCTCCGACTCAATCTGGTCACCACTGCCAGTAAATGCTCAATATCTTCGCAACCACTGCACCTCCTGACTCCATTTTCAGTGGAGAGTTCAATAGAAGCTGTGCCTACCCATAGCTGTGCTAATCAGCCCGGGAAACGAAGTATTGACCGAGTTATTTGGGTAATGGTGACTCATACAATGACTCCTGCCATGACTCATGCTATGACTCCCTCATGCTATGACTCCTTCCATGACTCATACCATGACTCCTGTGCTCTGAGTCACACTATGACTCCATCCATGACTCATGCCATGAGTCAGAGCAAATCCAAGCAGCTCATTGGCTAGGAAACTTCCACCCCCTTCTCACATATTCCACTAGCTTCCAGTAGGTTCCATCTATTAATAGGTAGAAGTTTCCAGTAGTATTAGTCAGCTCCTGTAAATACAATATAAAAGGAGCGTGAACTCTAGACTCTGGAAGTCTTATTCATTCCCTACTGCTAAGAAATGTATTACCTTCCTGCGTATTGTCTGCATTGACCATTACAACAGATTGTAACCAAAGTACAAACATTAAATTGTTTCTGGAGTTGTGCTGCAGTAGGATTTGATATTCTTCTCAGCTGTTCATTCACGGAATTGTGGTGATTTAGAGTTTGCCCTAACACCATAATTTTGCGGGTTCCAAAACACATACACCCCTATCCTCCATTATGATTTTGACTACACTCTCAAGCACTTTTTCCAAACAATCTGCGACACCAATCCTGATTCCAGGGCTCAATACCATGTCAGACAACTGATATGGTACAAGTGTTACATCCTGTAACACCAAGCCTGAACTCTGGACCTCCTTCATCTCCATCCCCATCAACTCCATCCCCGTTGTTTGGAACCCACAAAATTATGGTGTTAGGGCAAACTCTAAATCACCACAATTCCATGAATGAACAGCTGAGAAAAATATCAAACCCTGCTGCAGCATAACTCCAGAAACAATTTAACATTTGTACTTTGGTTACAATCCTTTGTATTGGTCAATGCAGACTATACACAGAAAAGTAATACATTTCTTAGCAGCAAGAAATGAATAAGACTTCCAGAGTCTAGAGTTCATGGACGCTTAGGGGTCCAGATATTCCGAAAAGAGGGGAACGCACTTAGAGGCTAAAGGAAGTAGGTGGATGAATCTAACCATCCAACTAGTGGCACTCAGAAGCGGGTAACAGCGATGTGGGAAGTAGTCTAGCAACTGCTTCACACGAGTTCAAGATTCTAATGCTCTGCAAAGGCAGTACACACTAGTAACTTAAACAAGAGCACTAATGGCAGGACTATCGACAGACAATCTCACCCTGTAGATTCATAGTCATGCGAGGTAGATACTACACTCACGCCCAAAGCAGGAATATCACTACTTTGAGTGCAATCAAATACAGTTACACAACTGTAAAAGATCCTTGAACTGGTGATCAACAGTTACTAAGATAGAGGATGACACTGTATGTCACTCTAGTCACACTGGTGTGCAGAAGATGGGTAGAAGTGGTAGAATATGTTGTTATTTCAGAGGCAGAATGACCTCCTTATATATTGGATTTACAGGAGCTGACTAATGCTTCTGGAATATTCTACCTATTAATAGATGGAAACTACTGGAAGGTTGTGGAAGGTGGAAGAAAGGGGTAGAATATTCCAAGGCAATCACAGGTTCTGATCACTGCATTAACACTGATCAGGAGCTGAATAATGGTTCTGGAAAGTTCTATCTAATAATAGAAGGAAACAGCTAGGATGTTATGGAAAGGGGTAGAATATTCAAAGCCAATCACCTGATCTGATCATCAATCACCTGCTCTGATCCCTGAACTAGGCACTGATCAGGCAAAAAAAAGGGTATCCACCCTGTTTGTATGGGAACCACCTTTTCCCTATCAAATCCTATTTATGCAGCACCAATGTGCCATACTTTGCATTTCCATTCCTAAATATCAGCATATATTTGGTGCTTGTACCTGGAATGGACTTGTTCAAATATTCTCTATTTTTCCATATTTTTTCAGGAATATTCCATGCAGAACTTGGCCCAGAATGCTCTCATTCTGCTGTGCTACAGTTGTGGACCCATAGGTGCCCACAAACCTTCACACAGCCGGCTCTCCACCTTTGGACCAGGCATTTGGCCTGAATTCAAGCTCAGATGATGGGTCTCCGAGGCTGACGGCCTTATGTGAGTATGTCTGAATCCGATGGGGATGGATGTCTGGGTTCCTATGGTGATGCTGATGCATCAATCGGAACCAGAGATGGATGGGCGGAATCGGCGGTGACAATCGGACAGGTAAATGGAGACGTAGCAGTTTCCAAATGGAGTATAGATTTCATATGCGCGGGGATCTGGGTGGATCGGATGGGGATCTGGACGTTAATGAATATAGTCATAACATTTAGCCTCTAAGTGCATTCCCCTCTTTTTGGAATATCTGGACCCCTAAGCGTCCATGAACTCTAGACTCTGGAAGTCTTATTCATTTCTTGCTGCTAAGAAATGTATTACTTTTCTGTGTATAGTCTGCATTGACCAATACAAAGGATTGTAACCAAAGTACAAATGTTAAATTGTTTCTGGAGTTGTGCTGCAGCAGGGTTTGATATTTTTCTCAGCTGTTCATTCATGGAATTGTGGTGATTTAGAGTTTGCCCTAACACCATAATTTTGCAGGTTCCAAAACAGGAGTGTTCACAGATGGTTACATGGTCAGCTTAAAATCTCAGGCACTCCTTGTTGCCACTGCTCCATATACTCACTGCATTCCTGCTCTTTCTTGTGATGGCATTCCACTGTGGCTGGTGAATTTGCCCAGAAGAAGAGCATGACATCATCCTCATCCCATTGCACATGCTAGTCCATAATCTCCCTGGGCTGGTCTCTGGCTGCAACACTCCCAGCACCACCTTCCCTCACATGCCTCACCACATCATGTTTTTGGATTGCAGATGCCCTATCATACACTGTCCTAGTAGGCCCCATGGGAGCTGGAGTAGGCACAGTTGGGTGAGGAAGGTTGGGGCGCATCTCAAGGACTTCTTTCCCATGTCCCCACCACTTGACAGCAGCCACACCATGTGCAGTAACAGGTCTGATGGCTTCAGTTTTGGGGTATTTTCTTGAAGGTAGCGTCAATATTGTTGCAAGGAATGGATTAAAATGCTTGCAAAGACACCATTGCGAATATCGTTCATGTCCGTCATATCACCCACTTGCTCCTCATATTTTGGACAACTCTTGGTGGAAAAAGGAAGGGCGATATCATCCCAGTACAGTAATACAGTGGGGCATGCCTCAGAGCCCCCGCTATAGGGAACGATAGGAGAACACCTCGGCCGTCCGCGTCACATCATGACGCCGTGAATGTGGCGTACCAAAGGGGAAAAGTTCGAGGTGTGAGATTAGACTTTCAACCGACAGCTTGGCCCGCCCACTCAAAGTGATGTCACTGACATCACGCCATGCTAGTGAACGTACGTATCACCACCGAAGGTCTACCATGAACCATTCTTGCAGCGATACCAGTTACTCGCCTCCGGGAAACTGCAAGGGCGGTAGCCCAACCCACTTGGGCAAACCGTTAGAGAACACCCAGAAAACATGTAATCCCCGGCATTCGCAACCTACGTTGGACTGGGCCTCGTTCAACTGTAAGGGGGGAGAGGCAGGTCTAAACGTCTTGCAGGCACGGCATATGTGTCTGAGATAGTCTACGATGACCAGAGTGCCGCTGTTGGGATGTCGACGTGGACCGCGCTTTGTGAGAGAGCGTGCGGTGCCGTCATCTAGTTGATACAGTAGTTGCATCTAACATCGTTGGTACTCTGACTGGAGAATGACTGTCGACAGGGGGCCCTGATGTGACGGTGATGAGAGCGTGTTGCTGCCGGTGGTTCCGATGCGTTTCGTCGGTGGGCTATCGGAGAGTCGCCGTGTGCTGTCGACGTCTTGGGGGTGGATCTAAGCGTCGCAGTTGTATGTACTTGTGCTGCGTTCACACGGTTAGGGGAAGAGTCACACGGTTTTAGGGGGCGATGCTTGGAGCGAAACGAAAGGATAATGAGCATGTCACTTGACTCTTCATCCAAGGCTGACCAGATTGCACTCAAGTTTTTCAACAAGTTTGCTCTCCTGGTTCACCATGCGCGCGCGACGCCGCATCTGCCGCAGGCCAAGGTGGACAAGTGGGTGAGCCATACGCATCGTCCACGCTCTCCTGTCCGTCCGCTCAGCGTTGTCGCCTGCAGTTCAACCTCGAGACGCCAGACACGGACCACTTTCGCGACCACCTCCGTCTCTACCGCACCCTCTCCTCCACCGCGCACTCGCTGCCTCCCTTTGAGCTGCAGGTGCTCCTGGCCGTCCCCGAGCTGGCCACCAACCAGGTGTTGGTCCTCACCGATCCCTCTGCCGCCCGCGTGCGCGTCGAGCCCACGCCCAGCCACGTTCTGCTCGAGTCGTGGGTCGTCGTCTTCCGTCCCGGCCGGCCCCCCGAGGACGACGGCGACGACGGCGACCGCCCGGACACGGCCCTCCCCAGCGTGTACAAGCAGTGCATCTCCGTCTTTCGCAGCATGTTCACGCTGCTGCGTGTCCTCCCCGCGTGGACGCTCTTTAGGAGACTGCGTCGCCCCGAGTCCAGCAACCTCGCGATCCACGTTCGTGTCGCGGCCCGCACCGGTGAGGACCCCCGCGTGCTCAGGTTTGGTGCGTGTCTGCCTCGCTGCGTGCTTGTGGTGTGCTCACGCCATGGGGATCCGCAGGCACGCCCCTGTCCGTCTCCGCCGCCTCGCTCCCCACCTCTCGCCACGCCTTTCCCCCCGTCACACACCCACTCGGCACCCTCACCATCAGCACCACCTACCTGCTCTCGCCGCTCTTCCAGATCGACACCCTAGAGTCCCTCCTCTCCTCCCGCTTCCTCTCCCAGGACGACGAGTCCTTCACCCCCACGCTCACCGCCCGCCAACAGACCTCCGTCAGCGGCTCCCCCCTGCGCGCCAGCCTGCCGCGCTCCCCGCCCGGCCCCAGCCTCGCCGACCGCTTCGTCCTCCCCGCCAACACCGGCGCACACTCCCCCACCATGCGCGGCCACCCCGCCCCCCTCTCCCGCGCCCCCAGCGGCTCCGGCTCCGTGGGCAGCGCCTCGCGGCCCGTCTCGCTCCTCGGCGGCGTCTCGCCCGCCCGCAGCGCCAGCCCCACATCGGGCGGCGCGCTGCACACCCTCCCCGAGACACCCGCCCCGCCGTCGCCCTCGTCCCACGCGCCCACGCCCTCCGGCGCGCTCCCCATCCGCCGCCCCTCCATCAACGCCATCCACCCCTTCAAGTCCTCCACGCTCTCCTCGGGCGGGTCCCCGTCCCTCCACTCGCACTCGCACTCGCACTCGGGCGCCTCGACCAGCCTGCGCCACTCGCCGCTGTCGGGGTCCATGGCGGCGGGCCCCAGTCTGCCGTCGCGTCCTACGGGCACGTCGTTGTCTGCCTCGCCGTCTACGCGGGTGCCGCCCTCGCCGATGGCTGTGCGTGCAGTTGGCACTGGGGCGGGGGCGGGGGCTGGGGCAGGGGCTGGGACGCGTCCGTCGCCACCTGGGGAGCGTCCGCTGCAGGGGAAGCGGTATTCGAGCAGTTTTGGGCATCGGTATGCGGCGACGGGGGGTGCGGGGAGTGATGGGAGTACGGGCAAGCGGAGTGATGAGAAGGATAGACCTGCGGTAGGTGTCTTTTGCGTGCTTTCTCTCTTCCTTTCAGCGCTCCTCCTTTCTTTGGGGTGGTCGTTTTCACCTTTGGGCGTTGTGTTGTCGCCTGGTTGGATTCCGTGTTGCTAACATTGTTGCTCCCTCTCCCCCCCCATGTGGTGTGTTTTTGTCGTTTTTGCAGAGCGCGTCGTTTTTGAGCACGATGACGGATGATGATGAGATTTCGGCGTTTGTGCAGGCGATTGATGCGAGAGCGCCGTTGAGCGTGAAGCGGACGGCGGGGCGGGATGGGTCTGGACAGGTGGAGGGTGGGAGGGGCGGGGGGCGGGGGTGGGAGCAGGGGGAGAGGGTGGAGCGGGGGAGGGACGGTGGGCAGGAGGAGCAAGAGAGGCGCGGTGAGGCGGGGGGGGATAGGAATGTGCTGCTGGGTGTTGGGGGCGAGATGGATGCGCCGCGGATGTGGAGGGAGGATGGGGCGGGACAGGAGATGGGGAGCGTGGGTGGGAGTGGGAGTGGGGACGGGGACGGGGACGGGGATGGGTTTACTGTGGGGGCGGTGCAGGAGAGGCGTGGGGCGGGCCCGGCGGGTGTGGCGTCGGACGACAGAGAGGCGTCGACGTCGCTGTCACGCACGTATAGGGACCATGTGGAATCGGAGCTGAAGCGCATGAATGATACGTTTGCGCAGAGTCTGGTGGGTCTTGAGGGAAGGCCGCGCAGGCGCACCGGGACGGGGCTGGGGGCGGGGGCGGGGGCGGGAGCAAGGGCGCGGCGGATCAGTGTGCCTGGTGAGTGCCTCCGCATTCCGTGATGCACGGTGTTTGTTTTGACCCTGCGATGGTTTTTCCTTTCCTTGGCGGGTTTGGCTTTGGCTCATCTCCTGGCGCGTGATCGTGCGTGGTATTCAGACAGCGGCACTGGTATGCGGATGGGTACGACGACGACGGCACCCGCGCCGCGGCGTGGGTTATGGGTGCCGCCCCACTCGCCGGTTTCGCCAGGATCGCCTGCCAGCGCTGCCAGCGTCGACAGGCCAGCGGCGCGCAGCAGCCCGCTGCGGGCCGCGCTGGCGCTGCCCACCTCGTCCTCGCCCTCGCCCCCGGGCGCGTCTGGCTCGCCGTTTGATGGCTCGCCGGGTGCGTCTGCGTCTGTGTCTGGATCGGGGTCCGCGTCGGGGTCGGGGTCTGGCGCTGTGGATGCGGGGGGTCGTCATCATCATCAGCATCACCACCACCATCATGAGCAGCATCATCATCAATACCATCATCCTCATCGCCATCATTATCGGGATCAGGATCAAGATCGTCATGGACGACAAGTACCACCGCTACAGCTGGCATTACCACTGACACCACCACTGCCACAGCACCATCAGCATGAACGGACGGCGTCGACCGCGAGCGGCTCGGATGAGATTATTGGGCGGCTTGATTTGGATTCGGACGCGCAGCGGCCTGGGTCTGCGGCTGGGTCTGGAGATGGGTATGGGTATGGTGGTCATGGTGCCGGAGGGGGTGGTGCGGGATATGCACGGCCGAATCCGTATCGTTGACCTGTGATGAGCCAGTTTGCTTTTTCTCATTCGCGTCTCGATTTCTTTCCATCTTCTCTCATGCTTTGGATACTTTGCGTTTGTTAATCTGGGAGTCTTTTTTCTTTCTTTCTTTTTCTCGTGCTTGTGTTTTGTGTTTTTGTTTTTGTGCTGGGGACCCTCGTCCGTTTCGTGCAGGCATGCATTTGCATTGTTCCGTCCCGCCCTCTTGTCGTGTGGTCTTTTTTTTGTTATGTCTGCATTCTGCCCGGTTTCTTTTCTTTTCTTTTCTTGCTTGCTTGCTTGCTTGCTGTGTGCTCCATGCTTGCATCATGTTTGGCGCACGTTTTTGCACAAACCGGCTCGCGCTATGTATTTCCATCATCATCTACCATCTACCACACAGCTCGCTTCCTTCCTTACTTCACCACACCACACCACACTTCACCACACCTCACCACCACTCTGCCATTTCTTCCCCCTCACCCCTCCCAACTTCCATCATCAATCCCACGCTGCCGCCGCCGCCGTACCCCCTCCTTTGGATCCTGATTCGTCAACGTGTCCGCATTGAATAGAGCCCGTTCGTGCAGATGTACCGTACCGTACTAATATATATACACACATAGCTGTTGATACATAAGTAAAGAATCATCGATGCGGGGCGAGGCGAGGGGTGTCGTTTCGGATCTGGGTGCGTTGATGGTTGATGAGGCGTTGGGCGTTGGGGGGAGGACGGGCTTTTGTGTGGGAGGCGCGTAGGCGTGTGGCGTGTGTGTAGAGGCTAGGACTGGATTAATTGAAGTTACTGGTGTATGGAATAGGCCTAGCACTGGGTGCGTGTGAAAGGGGGGGGGAAGAGAGGGAAAGTCTGACCGGTTGAGTGGGAGCTCAGACTGGCTGGCTGGCTGGCTGGTGAAGCAGATGTTTTTATCTTTGTTGTGATCTGAACAGGATAATCTCAGTCCGTATATTGTGGATACGGCTTAGTGTAGTTACCTGAACAGGATAATCTACCGACATAAATATAAATACGGACTGGAGAAAATGTGAACTGATGTCTCTCACCTCGGTCCGTATATTGTGGATACAGCTGAGAATGAGTGACCAGCTGCAGACATGTTATATACGTCTGCAGTGGCGAAAACTATTTTATGTAATGTGTAGGTGCGACAATGCATGAAACAACGGCACTGTTGGGGCATGACACACGGTGACGGTCATTAATGTGGATAAATCACACAGCGCATGTAAGCCACAGACGCAGATATGTTCCATATTGCAACAATCTTTGGATGCGTAACATGTGATGGTATGTCTAGACCTGCCAGTGCTTCCATCACTCAGGCACCGCTCGTCGTATATATTGTGCGGACCAGCCAGTGCACGAACTCACTGGGGTCTGAAGCGCTAGCGATTGGTAATTTCGCGCAGTGGAAAAAGTTGTGAGCTTGCACCATATTTTTTTTTTTGCCATGATATCAGCCGGGCACTGCCGTCAGTTTCGTATCCACGGTCCTTGCGTCAGTGATGGAGTACACTGTGTGACTGATGCCTTGGTGGTCACGGCGACGGAGGTAAACCCCTTGATTATATATAAATAAACGACGAGAGCAATATTAAAAAGACATCACAGGAGAGTGTAAATGGTCTCTAAGAAATACAGCGCTAAAAAAACAGTATCGTCGCAGAGAGCAGAAGACGCGTCTATAATTAAAAAAACATCATTGAGGTTCTGGGGATTCTAGTGCCATCAACGTGCGATCCTGGGCTAGATGCGTCAGGAAGATGAGTAGCATATCACGGGGGTGGAACATACTTGTATCAACCTTCGCGACAATCCCTGCACATGCCTGTGCTCTGTCTCGAATACCGCTCTCGGTGACCACTCATCTCGCGGCATGAATGGTGATGGTCGCACGCCGCATTCGCATATGCGCATGCGCCACAGCTTGCGCGTTGTCCATGCGTGCACCCCTCGTCATTGTGGTATGGACTCTTCAGGCAGCGAGATGACATGCAGTCTTGCTCCTCTACGCGAGCATTCGAGAGGCACCCACAGCCAAAGTACTTTGTAACCCCCACCAAAACAGTGTAGCACATCTGCCAATGCGCAAGCGGTCAGCTCCTTGCCCAGGACTCAAAGAAGGAGACCCACTTTGAGGAGGCGTAAGTGGGGTGCAGGATGCCGTTAGAGCCTGCCTGGCCATCCTTTATGAATGGCACCAAGTGCGACTCTTCCCACATTTCCAGTTCGCCGCAGAACCCGACCGCTGCTGGGAGGGTAACACCGACAGGAGGGCATGGCGCTACGTAGCCAGTTTGCCAAAGGATTGCATAGTTGGCCACCATATGCAACCCCATGTATTCTATTGTCTCACCGGAGTTGCTTTGCTGCGGCTTATGGAGAAAGAGCGTTTAATGAAGACAGAGGCCCGTGATGTAATAGATGTTCAGTAGCATGCGCGTGGGCGTGTACGCCACGTGCAGGGGTGAGCACAGAGCGAGACCATGATTGGCACACACAGGAGAATCTGAAATCTTGCCAATTATTGTTGTCAGCGGGGAATACGCCAAAGCTGCAGCAGGCACGTGCGGGTCACAGCGGAGTATCATTCCGAGCTTGTCAATTGAATACGGCTTCTGGGGGTACGTTGGTCCATCTCAGTTCCCGCCAAACGCTGATGGCGTGGAGGGCGACCAGGCTCTCGCATAGCCCGTGGGTCTCGAGAGTCAACTTTGCTCAACCGAGGGTGCAAACGGACGCAGCTCTACGACTCTGGGGGAGTGAGGTAGTGAGTTGACTGGCAAAACCGAGCAAAAAAAGAAAAACTACTGCAAATATCGTACCGCGAACCCCAACGTTCAAAAAAAAAACAAAAAAAAACAAAAAGACGAATAAAAGAAGTGTAAATCAGCGGCAGTACCGCACGGATCAAAGCTGAATACAGGCAGTGGTCGGGGTCCCGGATCAATACTGCAGCATCCTGGTAGAAAGCGCAGTTATGGACACTTGGCAAAGGTGATTCTAAACCACCTGCTCACCTATCCAGAGGAACTAGCGCGAGCACGAGCCTGGATTCACCATCCTTGTTCCCGTGATGCTATATTGCGCCAGCTGGATCCGTGACATTGGCAGTGTAGAAGAGCGAGCGCTTTGGCGTTGGAGGCGGCACACTCAGACTGTTGAGGTTGCTTATCAAAGTTGTTGGAATCTAGACGATCCACGCGTCAACGTTCTTCATCAGAAAAATTCATATCACCGTATCCATGCTTTAACGTTTAGACTTTTGATGTATTCATGTTTACGACACACTGAGTAAGACAGGAGAACACACGAGCCGTTGGGAGTTCGGTCCATAGACCGATCTGTGGCACAGGCACGTGACTCGCGTCAAACGTGTCGCGCTCCATCGCCTGTAGCAACCATCGCGCTCAGGCGCCCGCGTCATCGCCAGCGCGTTGCCAGTATCATCGACGGCGGCTCCGCCAGCCACCAGCATCATTGCTTCAAATTCCTCAACAGCATCTCACACTGCTTGACGCCGTTTCATTTCATCACCTTGTTCTGTTGGCCGGCCTCGTTCGCTATCTTGGAGAACACATCAAGTGGAATCAAAGGGAGGATGCAACTGGACCACCAATCAACTCCTATCTTAGTCCATAACTTCCTTTGAGATGCCCTGGGGGTTGAAAATCTCCTGTTTAACTCCCTGTGGGTGTGTCTGAAGCAGGTCATTTGGGATGACATTTGATGGATCTAATGGCTTTTCTCATCAACAATCATCACTTGTGCCACTTTTCCTAAAGTATGGACCTGTGCATGGTGTTGGTATGTTGTTGCATATGGTTGTCCTCACCTCATGTTCTCTGCTACAGCATTCTATGACTTCTACCCACCATATTGTAGTAGCATTGACCCTGAATGCTAACATTACTGAATGGAGCCAGATGGGCTGCATGTTACATCCTGTAACACCAAGTCTGATCTCCAGATCTCCTTCATCTCCATTCTCCACCATCTCCACCTCCATCAACCTGAACTCCATTATTGTTCTCCTTATAAGTAGTTTCTTCTTATGGGTTACAACAAACCTTAGTATCGTTCAGACTTGGGTCTGAACTCTGAACTCCTTTCCATGTTGTACTCCATATCCATCCTATTGTCTTATCATTTTAGTTTCATCATTACTTATACAGGCTGCTCTCTGTCTATTACAGTTTGTATATCAACTAAGATGCTTGTTCAGAAATACAACAAATACGTATATACAACCTATTTTCCTCAAATTTTATACAATACACTTCAATTCAAACTTATTTTCATATTTCAACATGATTCTCAAATTTTACACAATATACTAGATTAAAACATATTGTGATATTTTGGCATAATTCTCAAAAATAATTCTTTTTTTCCCCATTTAGTGGTGGCAACTCCCTTGAGGGAACATCCAAATATCATTGATTCTTTCTTATACAATACTTGTAACATAATTTGAACTATCTTTAATCCTCACCTGGTATTTGTATATCTAAATACCCTATATAATACCAATTATATTCATATATACATTCCTATTATATCCATGTAAATGATTATGTTCATCTCAACCAAATATCTTATTTTAAAGTTTATTAAAATATAGAATATATGTTTATATTTATGAAAATTTCACACATCCAAAATCTTTTAAGATATCCAAATTGTAACTCCCTGGCTTTATGTATCATTGAAATCCTGATGTATATCTCCTATACATCAGAATATTGTATACTGACATGATTCCGAACAAGCGTCTAGGGAGGTCATTTTAAAAACAAAAATCATCACCTTATATCATCAACAAGCTTCTTTCTCCATAGATTTAGACATGCCATTATGAATTCTTATCTTCATTGGTATGTCTGGACACTGTCCAACACAGCAAAGCCAATAGTATACCAATACTAGTTATGTAGATCATGTGCACTGTACAGCCAAGATATAGTTTCTGCCTATTTATATCTGGGCCTGGCTGTCTAACAAACGCCTGATTCACATGTGTGGTTATAATGTGTGCATATCCAGAGGTTGGATCAGAACCACTTACAAATCTGTTGGTTTTATTCAGAAAACCTACAAATTCTGCTACAAAAATAGGATCACTTTCATTATAGCCTATTTTATCAGGTTGTAGACCAAGAAATACATATTTGATATGAGGATACTTTGAAAGCTGGAACACTTCACCTTCAGCATATGAACGGTCCAGATACTGCCCAAAGGGGTACCAGTCACACGGTGGATTGCTGTGAAAAGGCTTTTGGTAAAACTGTTGATTGAGACGCTGTTTCAGTAATGGATCAGTCTCCATAGATACCTATAAGTATAAAACATACAAATATTCAATTTTATTCTGGGAAAAAAAATTTACAGTTGAATGTAGCATAGGTATACAATAATACTATTACTATTGTCTTTCCAATACTCTTTAATACATTCTGTAGATTTAAAGCTTGATGTTGCTTCCCAAGTTTTCTCTGCATAACATTTCCATTTAACTAAATATTCTACGTACTTTCCTTTTTCTTTGCCTTATTATTTGTTCTACTTCATTTTCAGTCTCATAATGCATCTCCACATCATACTCACATCTTTCTAATAGTTGTTGTTGAGATTGAGTCATCTTGTCAACATCTTCTGCTCTTTCCAGTAATGATCTGGGTGGCTCAATATCTGGGTCCTCTTCCTCAGGGTAATCAAAATATTGTTCACACCATTTTTCATGATAAGGGGATGGTTTGATCTTACGTAGTTCTACAAATTTCTTAATATTCCATAATAGACATGCTACCTTTAATTCCAGATTAAAGACAGCAGGATTTGTAGTTCTAATAGATCTCTTATTATCAAATTTTTCAAACAATATTGCAAACCCTCCAAAGAATGCTTCTACTGTTGAACGAAAGGCACCAAACTTCTTATTAAAAATCTTTTCTTCAGGTTTAAGTTCAACATTTTTGGCTTCCGAAAAGGATAAAAGAAGTTCTTAGGCTTTAATATACTTGCCTTTACTACTTCTGGAATAGCAGATGGATAAGCTCCATCAAAGCCTATCTGATCATTCTTATCTATTTTATTCCATACAGCCATCTCTACAAACATTTTTGCATCAGGATTTAGTTTACATGCCAATGAAGGTGAGGTGAATAGAACCATTTGATTAATGTCAATGCATACTTGAGTACGAAATCCTGCCTTTTTAAATTTATGTGAGTACCCCTCTTCAGATGCCGATCCAATCAAAATTCCTCTTGTATCATGACCATCAAGAAGTAATGTCACTGATTCCATTTTTGGAGGATTCTTTATAAGAGCTGATAATATCCTTATTATTATATTTGAGAACATTGTACGCAGTGAATCAGTAACTTGTTTATCTAGATCAAAGTTAAGATGATGCAGACGACCATAAAATTCCTTATGAACATCATAAAAGCTACTTGATGGCATGAAATTTCCTATTTCTTCATAAGTAGGACCTTTGAGTAGATGATATAGTACTAACAAGCCTTTTTCTATCTCTCTATAAGGTGTAGAATGTTCTTCAACTGAAAACAATACCACAAGAAAGAAAAATACTGGTATTGGTCCAAGCTTGTTATATACTACTTTTTTACATCATCCATGTCATTCATATCTTTTAGTTTTGTTCTATGATATTTTTTGTGTTCTAAGACAGGCCACTTTGTGTATAGAAAATTCCAATGATTGTCCATCAACTTATTATATGCTCTGTCCCTTTGATCATTCCACATTTTAAGTTGCTTAAGCTCTTTCTCTTTTTGCTCCTTTGTGTGTTTTTGCTGGTCTGAGGGCATTTTGACTAAGATACTCTTATATTACAGTAAAACAAAAATATGTTCATTTTTTTGATAATTGAATTTTAAATTAAATAATATTTATTCTATGAAGCTATGTTGTCTGTCTCTAAGCAAGTTGTTCGTAAAATATCTACTGTCTTTGTTAGAAAAGAACCAGAGGATGATGAAAATCCTTTGTATATAGACTCTGACACCATCTACATAAAATTCAGATTAAGAAATCCCCCAAAGGACTTCTTTCCAGCTGGATTGGTTTCTCAGGAAAGAGATAAAACACCAGAAGCACTGTACAATAAGATGATTGAAAAGGGCAATGAAATAAGTAATTCAACCTGGATTCAACAAAATCATTGTATGTCAAGTCTGCAAACCATGTAACAGGATAATCTGCCTAGTTGTAATATTTCTATTGCTAGAGAAACTGGCAAGAAGTGTGGTATTTCTATTGCTGGGGAAACTTGTAAGAACTGTGATGTGTATAACAATTTGGTTACATCAATGGTTGTTGCATTGAAACAACAGCAGAGAGTTTTCAAGAAAAGTAAAATCACAATCTATGGTATGATCATAACTAAGGATGGTAGGTTAAAATTATATGAAACCACCAATAACAATCAGGGTGTTTCAATTGTTGTATATCCTTCCTCTGGATACAGCATAGAAGCTCAGTTTGAAGAGTGTTCTAATGCTATTTATTCCAAAGTATAAGAAATCAGATGTTCAAAGAATCCTCATAAGGAGTTGATTTAAAAGTCCTAGTTTCTACACTCACAACATTTTTCATCTATTTTCACTTGGATAATTTCAAGATTTGAACTTTTGTTCACACAACAATAAGTACCATTAGTATCATGATGAGTATTTTTTGAATGTTCAGAGCTCTTAGGACATTTAATATCCTTACAATCTGTAACTACAGATGTAGTAGTTATATGATTGCACTTCCAAGTAATTTGAATTTTTTCACTATCACCACACATGCCTTCATTTGAGTGAATAAAAATATTGCATATTCACTTATCTGATTTATCTTATACTTGTTGTAGTGCACGTAGTGGTAGCTGAATCTCATTGTCATCATAAGTAACAGTTATTAGCAAAGTGTCATCTGACAAAGTGCCAGTTACTAATGTAACAATACCTGTCACTGTCATTTGTGTTCTTGCATTGATAAATGATACCTTATCACCAATCTCAGGTATATTCAACATGGTGTCTCTGGTTATTATATATTAATTTTAAAATCTCATTATTTCTCATCTAATTTCCTATCAAGTATATCTACAAACTTCTTAAATGCTTCAAAACACTGTAGAACATTCTTTCTACTATTAATATGTTTCATACCTGTTACTGTTACAGGGAAACAACACCTTACATTTGTTATCACTTCTGAAAACAACCCTTCTGTGATAGCATGATCAAGCTCTCTTGTAACAGTTACTAGGTAAAACTGGGGGACTTTTCTCGATGTTTGAATGCAAGGTATTGTCATTTCCTCTAAAGCACTTTTTCCCTTATTCTTCCTAATCTTGTTATTCAATTGAAAAACTGCTATAGCTCTTGCTATAATCTGCGGTTCTGGATTTATCTGATTTGTGTTCTCATGTGTAAAAAACAGTATCTCATTATCATTTTTTATAACACACATCTCTATAACATTTCTTGTTATATTTCTCCTCACATTCATAGGGATTTTATTATGAGTGATGATTAATCTTTCATCCTTGTCATATTTCATGAGAAAGAGCACTTCTCTGGTAAAATCATTAACCAACGTAGATCCTTCCCTGACTCTAGTAGATCTATCTAAGTATGTAAAAAATTTTCTTGAAGACTCCTTTAAACATTTCACATCATCTTTTTTGTAATCAAAACTGAGGATCTCATCATCAATATCTAAAGTAATATCTCTAAAATCTGTCTCAAAAAACTGTTTAGTCCATTGTGTGTCAACCATTATACCATAATCCCAAAGATCACAAGAACTCCAATCATTGCACTTCTTATCTTTACCCATGATGTCAATAAAGAAGGATATATAAAATTTATTTCATTTTTTACTAGATAGTTCTGAAGAGCAGAATGTTGTAGTAAACATCCATATTTTTATCTAATATTTATAAATTGAATTATATATATTTTCTAAAGTTGTCAATAGCCAGATGCATGCACTTGTTCTGAATACTACAACAAAGTCCCATACAGAATTCCCTGTCCTTTCATCTATCATTCTTCTACCAGTTCCTTGTTTCCTATCTTGCCAGTCTTTCATTCCAAATTCTTTGCTGCATAGCTAAATAGGTGTACCAGCCGATTGGATATGATCATATCATGATAATGACGTCGGATGGAAGGTCACCTTGTCAGGAGCAGTTTGATCACATTATCAAAGGACAACCTTTTGGCTGTGAGGGTTGATAATGATGCACTTACTGAGCAGACAGTAGGTGAGACTTTGCAGCGGCATGGTGTACCAGATAATTGAATCGTTGTCCTTGAGCAGTCTAATGATGTCACTCGGATCACATCATTAGACTGCTCATGGACAGCCATTCACTCCAAGGTGACCTTGTCAGAAGCATGGAATGCCTTGTATCCTACGTCTTCGGAGGCTTACATTACTGGGTTCTCCCTCTACATCTTTTTCTTGAACTAGGAATTTGAGATTGATCAGAGTCTGAATCAGATCGTTCCTTAGACCTTTTTTCTTGATGCCTTGAACTAGGAGTTTGAGATCGTTCCTTAGACCTTTTTTCTTGATGCCTTGAACCTTGAGTCATTCCTTGCTTCCATGTTTGAAAATTAATCCTATTACCATCTACGTCATATGATGACATTTCATTCTTCCTAGTATATATTGTAGATAGTTTTCTAGGCTCACCATTTATGAATAATTCCATTCTATTTAGTCTACAAGACTGATCTGAGTCTATAAGTAGTCTACACCTCTTTTCACTATCTTAAATGTCACCTTTCTGGTACCATTTTCCTGTAACCTTGTTACCTCCTGTTCTTGTTTTCCAGCCCAGTGATTCAGATCAAATTTCCAGTCAACAATCTCAGATATTATTGCTTTATATTTATCACCCTGTTTCTGAAGTTTATTAATGTCTGTTCCAAGTTCCACTACAGTATCATCTGTTTCTACAATCCACTCATGCACTTCAGATTTCCATTCCACAATGTCTGATATTGTTGCAATACATCTATTAACCTGTTTCTGAAGTTTATGAATATCTGTTCTATGGTCCAATATAAGATTCTCTGCATTATGTGTATTGACCTGTTGATGAATATCTGTTCCATGGTCTGATATTGTGGCAACACACCTATTAACCTGTCTCTGAAGTTTATGAATATCTGTTCCAAATCCTGATACAATATCATTCATTTCACTCATCCATTCATCTAAATTCTCTTTCCTGTCTGTCAAAGTAGTTATAATTGTATTTTTTTCCTCAACCTGTTTCTTAAGCACCTGAATTTCCTGACTCTGGGAATTAACCTGTTGTTCAAGTATAGTGATCTGCCTATCCTTTTCACTCATCCAAGACTTGACATTTATAAGATCAGATATTAATTCATCTTTTACTTCCATTTGACTTGCCATAGCTTTTATCAGTGCATCATTGTCACTTATCCAGCCTTTGATTGCTTTTATATCTTCAAAGATTTGTGGCATTTTCAAATCCCTCTCTGCTTATAAAACAGAAATGAAAAAACATAATAATCATTTTTTCTGAACATTTGATATTTTGTATAGGCAGTAGATATATACATCTTGCTTTCTTAATAAAATGATTATTATGTTTTTATGTTATAAGCATTATGAAGATGCTCTCTTTTATGCTTCAATGCAAGATAGAGTTTGATAGAAGAGTTAATGATTGGTATATATCTCGGATAGGATCCCTCCATGATTTGTTTCTGAGGTAAGTTCCTTTATAAATATCAAGGTTCCAATCACTGACTTTATACAGATGTACTGATGGCACACTTCTGGAACAGAAATTAACAGAGTTATATACTAGTATGGAGCAGGATCATTATTTTCCACCACTTTGGATGGAAAATCTGATGGTATTGCACCCTAAAGTACGAGTTATAGTCATACAGTCTTATGTTAGAACAAGATTATCTACCACTATGCCCTAACTAAGTTACTTTGTTTTAAAAATAGCTTCACTGCATTAAAGGTGTTTGTTTCCAAGACTTTCCTAAGACGCTTGTTCAGAAATACAACAAATACGTATATACAACCTATTTTCCTCAAATTTTATACAATACACTTCAATTCAAACTTATTTTCATATTTCAACATGATTCTCAAATTTTATACAATATACTAGATTAAAACATATTGTGATATTTTGGCATAATTCTCAAAAATAATTCTTTTTTCCCCATTTAGTGGTGGAACATCCAAATATCATTGATTCTTTCTTATACAATACTTGTAACATAATTTGAACTATCTTTAATCCCCACCTGGTATTTGTATATCTAAATACCCTATATAATACCAATTATATTAATACAGACATTCCTATTATATCCATGTAAATGATTATGTTCATCTCAACCAAATATCTCATCTTTTAAAGTTTATTAAAATATAGAATACATGTTTATATTTATGAAAATTTCACACATCCAAAATCTTTTAAGATATCCAAATTGTAACTCCCTGGCTTTATGTATCATTGAAATCCTGATGTATATCTCCTATACATCAGAATATTGTATACTGACATGATTCCGAACAAGCGTCTTACATGAGTATGTCTGAGTCCAACGGGGATGGATGTCCAGGTTCCTATGGTGATGCTGATGCATCAATTGGAACTGGAGACAGATGGGCAAGATTTGGTGGTGAAAATCAGACAGATAATGGAGACGTGATGGTTTCCAAATGGAGTATAGATTTCATGTGCATGGGGATCTGAGTGGATTGGATGGGGATCTGGGTGTTAATGAATATAGTCATAACAGTATCTCTCCATTTAAGGCTGAGCCCCTGAGGCCTCATGTCCATGGATTGAATAGGTGAGATGGTTGGATGCAGTTGGATTTATACTGGGGGTCTGGAGACATATAAAAGGAGGGGCATGATTGAGGTTTTATCCTCAACAATGTCAAATCCTTTGGCAAACATGAGTGTGGCCGAGCTTGAGCATTTGCTCCTGGCCCAACAGAAGGAAGAGGAAGAGGAGCAGAGATGGAAGGAGGAGGAGGCAGAACAGAGATGGAAGGCAGAGGAGGAGGCAGAATGGAGGCAGAAGGAGGAGGAGGAGGAACAGAGACAGAAGGAGGAGGAGGAGGCGGCAGAATGGAGACAGAAGGAGGAGGAGGAGGAGGAATGGAGATGGAAGGAGGAAGAAGCAAAAGCCGAGCAAGCCTGCAGGGTCAAGGAGCTTGCAGCTGCAATGGAGGCCGCAAGGCTGAAGGAAGTGGAAGAGCAGGTGCATGAGCTCAAAGCTGCCATGGAGGTAGAGGAGGAGGTGACTGTGGCAGGGGCAATTAGTCACTCAGGGAGCCCGAGTGTGCCAATATGGGCAGGAACCCCTGAGGTTGCATTATCTTGGTCACATGGATGGAGTCGACCCATCCGACAACTGTCCCTCCAGTGGATTCACCGTTATGTCTGCGGTCATGGCCATTGTTTGTGGTGGGTGCAGCTGAAGAAGATGACATGGTGGAGGCGGAGAGGGCAGAGGTAGAGGTGGATCCTGATGCCAATATGAAGCTTGACGCAAATGCAGAGCCTGAGGCGGGTGTGGATGTCAGGACAGATATGGAGCTGGATCCGACCTCAAATTGCTACAAGGAGATGGCTTGGGTAGCCACGGTTGAAGCTTGCAAAAGGGCAGAGCTCTATGCTGCTACCACCAAGAAGAACCTCGAGGTTGCAGTTTTTTCATTGAAGGCACACCTGAGTGCTGATATGGAGAAGCGGGAGGCAGACCAGAGGGTCATATGGTGCAAAGTGGAGAATCACGTGTTGGCAACTTGTAAGAAGGAGCTGTGGGTTGCTAGGTCAGTGATCCAGCTTCGCAAGCACAAGATGGAGAAGGTGGCAGCAGAACAGCAGGACAAGGAGGAGGAGAGGGAGCACTTGGAGGCCGCATCGAGAAGGAGTGGACCACCCAAGGCTCTGGCTCCGATGGAGCCATTCAGCAGGCCCAGTGTAATTTGTGACTTGTCATGACACAGGCATGGAGTGTGTGTGGCCTACCGGCCCAACTCACCGCCTTCGGTCCTGTGATCGTTGTCGGGGTCAGAAAGGAGCATGTAGGATCGATGGCAAGTTCAATCCCCAGAGTCGGAGCGTCAAGCCTAGGCTAGTGGTACAAGGAGGGGTGGAGAAAAAATCAGAAGGTCATCTGACCAAAAAGTGGTGGACAGAGATGGGTGCTGTGGCAGCTGGGGGTAGTGGTGTCAGATCAGAAGGAGCAACAACTAGCACAGGTACAGGAAGTGTTTCTGCACCCAACAGTACCATGGGCCAGCTTATCTGGCTGGTTAACCTGCAGTCAGAGCACCTCTGGCAGACGGAGGGGTTGTTAGTGGACTTGGTGAAGACAATGAAATGGAAGGAGGTTCTGGAGGGTTGGCGGACTGCTGAGTTGCATTGGCTGCAGAAGTTCATGGCCCCCTTGGACGAGGATTCAGATATGGGGGATGAGAAAGATTGGGTGTCGGATGTAGAGAGTGATGATGAGTCAGAGACGGAGCCTGAGGTAGACAAGGGGGAGGGAAAAAGGAAATGCCATGTATAACTTGAAAAATGTAAATGATTTTGATTGTAATATTTCAGAGCAGAGAGAAATGGGGTGGAGTGAGATTCCTTTGGAGTTTGGGGTAGACTTGTTATTTCCTTTATGACTTTGTAATGAAATGATCATGTGAAATAATATAATTAGTATCAGTAATGGAACTTAAAGATTCATAAGAGGGCCAGGTTTGTCTGGATAAGTGGAGTGAAAATCAGAGATGGATTCGGATGCATGATTGAGTTTGGATGCAGAGATCCATGAGGACTCTTCATCAGTGCCTTTGTATCCAGTCCATTTGACTAGGTACTGGAGCTTGCACTTGTACCGATGATCAATCTTTGAGTCCAGGATCTCAGATATCTCATATTCATTATCTCCTTCGATGATGATCGGAGGAGGTGGAGGTTGCATGCAACCAGAGATCTCATTTGTAGTAGCAGGTTCAAGCATTGATATATGGAAGACTGGGTGAACTGCTCAGAAGTGGTCTGGGAGGCGGAGGGTGAAGGACCTGCTGCCTGCACAAGCAATGACCTCATAAGGACCTAAGTATTTCTTGGAGAGTTTCTTCGATGGATGGGTGGTCCAGAAGTGTTCTGCCTTAGTGAATACTTTGTCTCCGATTTGCAGAATGCAGTGTCGGTTCACAGAGACTTGGTATTGTTTCTGAGCATTGGAGATGGTTTCCCAGAGATGTTGGTGTAGTTGATTGAGGTCAGTTATGAATTGGCAGGCTTTGGTGGAGGTGAGTTCCTTCTCAGGGTGGACGGAGATGTTTGAATGGTAGCCTTTATTAGCAAAGGACAGAGAGACACCGGTAGTCATGTTCAGAGTGTTGTTGTAGGCAAACTCTGCGATTGGAAGTAAATCAGCCCAGTTGTCCTGTTGATAGTTACAATAGACTTGGAGATATTGTTCCAGGGACTGATTCATTTGTTCCATTTGTCTGTCTCCTTCAGGATGGTATCCAGAGGTGAAATGAAGCTTCATGTTGAGAGCCTTTCCTAATGTGCAGAAGAAGGAGGACATGAACTCTGAGCCCTGATTGGACGTGACATGCAATGGGACTCCATGTTTAGAGAATATGTGGAGAATGAACAACTTAGCTAGTGAGGCGGAGGTGATGGTGTCATGTGTTGGAATGAATAGTGACTGTTTAGTGAACCTGTCAACAATCACAAGTACGGCGTCATATCCGAGCAATGGGAGGAGTTTCTCTATGAAATCCATGGAGATGGAGTTCCATGGTTGCTCTGGGACTGGAAGTTTCTTAAGCATTCCATAGGGTTTGTGCCTTTGTGATTTTGAGTGCATACATGTGGTACAAGAGTTACAGTAGTGTTGAATGTACTCTCGCATTTTTGGCCATACATAGTCTCATCAGATTAACCCTTGTGTGCGATTTTGCCCAAAATGGCCAGAGATTGGGTGGTCATGATAATACTGCAAAACTTGGAGTCAGAGACCATTGGTGTTGGGGATGTATATCTGGTCATTGTGTTGGAGGTGTCCTTGTTTTGGAACCTGCAAAATTATGGTGTTAGAGCAAACTCTAAATCACCACAATTCCATGAATGAACAGCTGAGAAAAATATCAAATCCTACTGCAGCACAACTCCACAAACAATTTAACGTTTATACTTTGGTTACAATCCGTTGTAATGGTCAATGCAGATGATACGCAGGAAGGTAATACGTTTCTTAGCAGTAGGGAATGAATAAGACTTCCAGAGTCTAGAGTTCACGGATGCTTAGGGGTCCAGATATTCCAAAAAGAGGGGAATGCACTTAGAGGCTAGAGGAAGTAGGTGGATGAATCCAACCGTCCAACCAGTGACACTCTGAAGCGGGTAACAGCAATGTGTGAAGTAGTCTAGCAACTGCTTCACACAAGTTCAAGATCCTAATGCTCTGCAAAGGCAGTACACACTAGTAACTTAAACAAGAGCACTAATGGCAGGACTATCAACAGACAATCTCACCCTGTAGATTTGTAGTCACATGAGGCAGATACTACACTCATGCCCAAAGCAGGACAATCACTACTTCGAGTGCAATCAAATACAGTTACACAACTGTAAGCAACCCTTGAACTGGACAATCAACAGTTACTGAGATATAGAGGATGAGACTGTATGTCACTCTAGTCACACTGATGTGCAAATGATGGGGTAGAAAATGGTTATTTATTTCAGAGGCAGAGTGGGCTCCTTTTATATTGTATTTACAGGAGCTGACTAATACTACTGGAAACTTCTACCTATTAATAGATGGAAACTACTGGAAGCTAGTGGAATATGTGAGAAGGGGGTGGAAGTTTCCTAGCCAATGAGCTGCTTGGATTTGCTCTGACTCATGGCATGAGTCATGGATGGAGTCATAGTGGGACTCAGAGCAGGAGTCATAGTATGAGTAATCACAGGAGTCATGGTATGAGGTTTAGGCCATGAGTTTGGATAGAGGGGTGAAGAAGTTGAAATCAAAGGCCGGCAGTGAATCCAAGAGGGTAAGGCCTTAAGGACTTACAACTGAGCGCAAGGCTTCAGTTCACCCACCAACCAAATGCACTCGCTGTGTGCGGCGGTGTGCGGTGAACCAAATCAACTCGAAGGTTGGAATAGCAAATCGAAGGCCGGCGGTGAACTAAGAGGGTAAGGCCTTGAGGATTTACAACTGAGCGCGAGGCTTCAGTTCACCCAGCAACCAAATGCACTCGCTGTGTGCAGCGGTGTGCAGTGAACCAAATCAATTCAAAGGTTGGAATAGCAAATCGAAAGGCAGGCAGTGAAACAGAGAGGGGGCCTTAAGGATTTACAACTGAGCGCGAGGCTTCAGTTCACCCAGCAACCAAATGTACTCGCTGTGTGCGGCAGTGTGTGGTGAGTAAGTGCAGGCGATGACCACCCATGAAATAAGCACAGAAGGTTTAGAGTCGCGTGAGGGACAGGCGGAGGCCAGGCTCTTGGGTTTGATATAAAATTTACCGAGACACTGCTGAACAGCTGGTATGACAGCTGGTACACTGTAGAATAGCTAAACCCCTCCAATTAGAACTCTGTGCGCGGTCCCATCGCATTTCTGATAAGAAGCAACAGGGGTGTTACATAGACTAGGGAGTGGCTTACCCAGCCGATAAACAAAGGTTATCAATACGTCTGAACGTCCACCCTATATTCTTCTTTTCCTTGTCAGCTTCAGGGTCTTCGCAAGCCTGAGCTTCAAGAGCGGCTATATCTTGAATGGCAGACTTGGTGAAAGACCCTCACGACTTCCACACTCCAATGTTATACGCAGTACACAAAATTTGCTCGGAGGAAAGCCTGAATAGTAACGTCACTCTGTCGGAGTCGTGGGGCGGAGAAAGCAGTTCAGAAGGGAGAAGCAAAACAAGTAGGCTAAGATGCCCTAAATACATGCAAAGCTTGAGTTCAGTATGTTGTCTTACCAAGACAAGCCATAGTCTTACCAAGAAGGTCATCCACAAACATTGAACGTCTCACCCAATTTAGCAACTCATCATCACCCACACCACCTTCCTCTCCCTCAACCTCTTCCACAACTCTATGCAGCATATCATCGGGCTCCTCACTAACCATCATACCTCTCATCGCCTCAATCACCCCTGTGCTGACAACCCGTCTTGCACATCCATCAGTTTGGACAGATAGCCTCTGACCTTCCCCATCGCCAGCACTTGCCCGTTGCGATTTACTAGCCTTGGCCTCCCTCTGTTTCTCTGCCGCTACTCGCTCCTTCTCTTTTTCCCACCCACGTCGCCCATCTTCATCCTGTCCTCCAAACAATGCCTTGTCAGCCGCCTTGAGGTACCTCCTCACTGCCTCACGTTCAGTGCTCAACGCTTCCAGTGTCAAATCCTGCTTGTAAAGCCATCCTCCACCAAGCATGAGCCGTTCATCCCACCATTCTCGTTTCTCTTCCACATCCTCATCTTCATCATCATCCTCATCATCACTCCAGACTGGAATTCCGCTGTGAATCCAGCCTGCCTGGCGTACTCCTTGATGTGGGGGTGCATAAGCATGTTAGGTTCGAGGGCAACATATTTCGTTACACGGCTTGGAGAAAGAGATAATGCAGTGTGTCCCATTCCTGTGAAGAGAGGTCATGTTTGTATAATGGTGACATGGCTCAGGACGCTCTACCTGCGCCAATGTCAAGTATGATCCCTTTAGCGTGTGGGGATATAAGATCGTTGGTACTCTCGTTTAATCCAGGACAAAGCTTCGACCACACATGATATAAAAATAACCTGGACAAGGCATGGGGGCGGAATATGAGCGTCAGACTTTACATCAGCCAGCAAGGTCGGTCGAAACGCCTGTTGAATCGAGAGGTGAAAAAAACCTCAGTGATGGCAGCGAGCACGTTCGATATCTTCATGCTGGTGGTTATCGTCCAATGTTATGGGGCCACGTGTGCGAGTGACAGTAAAAAATCCAGTAATTGTCACGATATGATAGCGGAGACGTGACGCCTACAGTGTCCCTGTAGCGACTCACGCCGTCTGGCGACTAGGTGATGGATTAGTAAAATTCAAAAATAATATGACTGCATTGTGCTCTAAGGGGGGCTTACAGCAACTGACCCGGGGCTGAAGATGGGACAGCAAGTTGAGGGCAGGGGGTTTGGCTAGTATTGATACTGCTGTGTATTTCGATTTTGACATGAGTTCAGGTGAGGGAATACTAGGTATTCCCAACGTGAGTGCGATCAACCGCCATGAAATGAGGGCGATGAGAAAGGCCTGCTAGGTTTGATTTTGCAAGGGGAGCTGGAGGTTAGACCATGATAAAGAGGCAGCTGTGGTAAGAGGTAATAAAGACTATTAAAAAAAGAGGGGCAACGGTAGTGGCTTCGCTGATTAACATGACAGGTGATTGCAGGAGTACACTCGAAAGTGTACAATGCTTCATCAAAGTCTCGAAGGACAATTCCAATTCGCCAACAACAATTCTTAGACGGCACCGCTTGATGTGTACATATTTGACGTCTATTTTTGGAGAACCATTGGTGACGAACGGGAATCGAACTCGCAACCTCTAGGCATTCGTAGCCGAGAGCCGCGGGTGGCCAGCCCAACGACCCTAAACTACGCCTTGTACCACTATGCCATCGCCCCTGTAATGCTCCTGCAGTCGGTTGGAGCCTTAAGGGCTCGGACTTGCTCGTCGGCGGGTTCGATAGCCCTCCTCAAAAATATTTGGGAGGTGTTGACTTGTGATATACTCTATGAAAAGCCCTCACTTTGAATAACCGCTGTTTTAATAAATGGAAAAGTTAACAAAAATTAATTAACTTGCCTACTCCCTGGTACTTATGGCTTAGAGACTGCTTCAATAGTTGAGACACAATGTCCATCTATAGACGCATCTCCTGATCATGCGTGGTACTGCCTTCGTTTTCAGCTGATCACAACGATCAATTATCAATTGCTACACGGAGCTAATCATAGTATCGTTATACCTAGAACGATCGGGAGGCTAACTATAACTTTCTAACTAAGTATGGGATGCAACAAAGCTTCAAAGCAAAGGAAGAAAGAAATATGTGATGTGCAATGCGTGGGAAATAACGTTGTGCTGGATGTTTGGTATGAGTGAGTGTGCGGTATACATTGATCAAAAGAGACTTTGGATCGAAGGGGTGAAACAGGGGGGAGAGAGGTATTTGTGCAAGTTATGCGTCGGTGATCATGATCCATCGTGAAGCGAGTCATTAGACAAGTGGCATAGGTGGGTGTCTTGAAATTGGATGTTGAAGCAAAGGACAATGCATCTTATTTGCCCTCTCGTCGCTCACCGACAACGCACCACATCCACTTCAACACCGCACTCTCAAGCATGGCATCCCAACCCTCCTCACGCTTCGCGACAACCTGCGGATCTAGCTCTCGACTTGTTTTACGACCTCGGCGCCCGCCTTTTTCGCGTCGTGCTCCGTGACGGCGGCGCAGAGCTTGTAATTGTCCATGTTGTACTCGCGGGAAAGCTGATAGCTCGACCCCCGCACGAAGCGGAGCTTGGAGACGGGGATGGAAAGGGAGGTGAAGACGGCGTGGAGGCAGTGTTCATAGTACCTTGTGCGGTGTTCGACGAGGGCTAGGGTGCTTTTAGGTTGTCTAAAAAGGCGTGAACGTCTAGGGTTAAGATCCAATAATCAGGACCAGGAATGGCGATAGGGTGCATAAGGACGAACTTGCTAAGAGAATGATTACCTAGGAAGAACAACGATGTGAGGGAGCGGAATAAATGAAAGGTAAAGATAAGAGTGACCTCAACACCTGCACGTAGGAAATCCGCGGTTTTGTGAATGCGACAAATCATCCAATGTGCGATGTTCGAGATCGGGAAAAAATACAAATGTGAGCCCTCTCAAATAGCATTGTCAGCTAATACACTGCTCACGACGTCCTGTAGGTGCCGTTCCTACAAAAGCAATTCCCACATATCAACACAATTGCGATATCAAAGCATGGGCCCGGGTACATAACCGCTGCATAAGTGTGAGTCAGTACCAATCTGTCACTAAATCCTTTGACCAGTTTAACAGTCACCCGTAGCGAGTCTGGCACTCCGTTGGTATCGGAGCGACTCTATTAATTTCGATCCTGATATGTGACTGACTGTGCTACAGTGCAACCAATTCGGAAATCCTGTCAGCTAACCTTGAAAATCAACAGTGATTGGTTCCCATACACGACAAGTCCATTGTCCATTCCAGGGCCCCACAGCACCGCAACTCCAGCAAAATGACTCAAGGAAAGTCATGTGGACTGTCCACTTGTCTTTCAGAGCTTGATCCTAATGGCTATGGTGTGTTTCCTGCTAAGATCTTGGACCTGCTAGTAGTAATTGATCGTTGGTCGTTGTGGTCAGCTCGAAGACGGTACCACGTATGATCAGGGTGTGTCTGTAGATGGACATGACGTCTCAACTATTAAAGCAGTCTCTAAGCTCTAATCAATTAACAGGGAGTAGGGAAGTTTTGTTAAGTTTTTGTTTTTCAAAACAGCGACAATTCAAGGTGAGGGCTTCTCATAGTGTATCACAAGTCAGTAGCTCCCAAATATTTTTGAGGAGGGTTATGCTACTCGCCGACGAGCAAGTGCGAGCCCTTAAGGCCGCAACTGACAGGAAAAGCAGTATAGAGACAATGGCGCAGTGGAAAGTGCCAGCTAGTCGCTTGCGGCTAGTGCCTAGAGGTCGCGAGATCGATTCCCGTTCGTCACATCTCTTCTTCAAGAATAGACGTCAAATATGTACACATCAAGCGGTGCCGTCTAAGAAGTATGCTGATGAATTTAGCGGAGTTCTAACATGGGCCACACCTGAAACTTGGTCAGAGAATCCCATGCTCTGGTAATTCTGGAATCTTCTCACGATTTCGAAGCATCCTACACAAAGAGGTGTAGACCGTCTCCCCTTTTTCTTTAATAGTCGTATTATTACCTCTTATCACACCTCCCTCCCTCTCTAATCGCTTCACTAGTTATGGATTGGCCTTACTGTTCTTCTTATTATAGTCTTTTCTCTTGTGCAGTCCCACCATGTCGGTCTCGTTATATAAACCTCGAGCTGCCTTGCAAAACGGAAGCTAGCAGGTGCCTGTCATCGCGCTCATTTGATGGCGGTCGATTGGACTAATGTTAGGAATACGTAGTAATCGGCGAGAGGCAAAGACAGCAGTAACAGAAGTACAGAACGAGGAAGCATGTAGCGGTCAAAAACGAAAAAGACGCTGTGCTATCATTGTCGTCATCTCCCGATGTAGTCGTGAAAGGCGAGGCAACTCGCTCAGTTCCACTCGGAGTTTGTGCCCGGGTCGAAGATCCGCCGTCGCTCTCAACGTCATAGACGTCATCCGAGAGAGGCATCCTTGCTGCCTCCTCGAGATTTCTCAAAACGGTTAGAACATCCAGAGCGGAGCATCGTATGAGGGTAAGAGGATCATTGACAGAATCAGGCTGTGACACTTTTCTCACAAGTGCGGCTTGTGGGGAGAGCGTGTGCGGCCTAAACGCGTTGCAAAATCATCTGGAAGCGAGACAAGATGATTCCTGACAGAACGAATGGTGCGTGTCGTGGTTTTGAGGACGGAGAGCATGTCAAATGTTCCCATGGTCGAATTACGTGAATCGCCACCGAGCAACTTTGGGTCGCGAGGTTTGTCATGCTGCTGATCTGATCGACCGAGACCCCACGCATGTTGCACTGCCTCGAGATCTTCAATAACACCGGGCTTGAGTAGCTCGGGATCGGTTTAGTATGTTTTGACAAACGGCGGGAATGCAGGACGCAATGGGGGTGGGACCATCGGCGATGGCGGGAGAACAAAGTTGGCATCGTGAGGTGTATCCGTATCTGTTTGAATGAGACCTGGTCCAATCTCCGGAACGAGATTGCTGTTAGGCTTAAGCGGACTACCATCTGGGACGTGAGATCCAAGCCACGAAAAGCATACAAGTTACAAACTTCTTCCGAGCAGCAATACTTGTTTTCGTAAAATAATGCTGCAAGTATTCAATGCTGCCTAGAGCCATTACACTTTCACGTTTAGCAGCGGATGGGTATGTGGGTGACTTCATTTTTAAAGCGCTCTCGTACTATATATATATCTCTTTTTAAGCAGCCTGTGTTGTGTGGTCTCGGGATTCCATGGATGATTTGAAAGTGTTGGCATCTACTGTATCACTCACGGGTCGCGCCGGATTGACAGCAGCGCACGCGTAGGGCGGGGAGGGCGTGGGAAACTCGAGGCTGGGTGCAGGACGTCTGCGTGTGCGGCGTGATCGCGCGCCATTGGATTGTGACACATCCCATGTCACAGTCGGGAGCAGGTCAGCGGCGACACCAAGCACAGTCTGAAGGCACCCTTTGCTGTACAACACATCATCGGATGCCGTGAAGCCCCGGACGTGAATCCAAAGCTAGACATGCAACTCAACGCCTTACACATGACGCCCATTCATTGTCAGATTGCATTGCAGGGTCTTTTATACAGTAGTCATATTATAATACCGCTCTATAGCCATTGACTAGGATGGTATAAAATCCCCAGTCAGTCCAGTAGCCTGCCAGTGCACTCTCTTTTACCGCCCCACAATGTTTCACACAAGCGTGTTCAGCTCCCTTGCCTCCCTCCTGACATCCAACCCCATCTCCTCCAGATGGACAGCGCCGTAGGTAGCATATACTCCAAACATGTCATACGCTCAACAATCTGTACAGCTCCCAATGCTACGAGGAGGTTGTCAACCCCAGTGATCCCGCGGTTGGCGGACTTTCATGTAACCAGGTCACCGCTGCCAGTTTTAGCTGGTTTGTCCATTTTTCCCTCATATGTTTTTCCAAACTACGGGCTTAATCCATGTCCCTAGTACCCAACATGACATATGCTACACCGGTCCTCAAATCAATGGTTTAGTGAGCGTTCTTCGTTTCTATCCAAACTAAACTCATGGTCAAATAAGATCCTTACCGGCTGCACGCCTTTCCTCGTCTAAACCCTCCTACCAGTTGCACTTTCTTTGATTAAGATATAGATAAACATCTTTAATAATACATCACTTTCTCTTCGAACGATGCAGTGACCAGACTCAGTCACAAAGGCTCATATGCTCAAGAAAGGTTCTCAAAGTGGGATTAGAGACATCGTGCTGTCTGAATGTGCCTTGACTGATGCTCACAAGCAAAGTACATACACATCGGAGGCCCGGTGTTACTCCACAAGTGATATCATGATAACTCTTGCCTATAAGCGCCATGCATCTCACACATCGTCTGCTCTTCGATTTCCAGCAACTGGCGGCTGTGCTTTGCACGACTGCTTATCGCACGAGATATTGCGGAAGAAAATCGAGCGTGCTCCTAAAATAAAGGCAGACTCGGGTCTCTTTACAGTCTGTCCCTCTCTAATCAGGACGCCGTGCACCCCAAAATATTATATTCACCTACATCTTCCTCAGGAACATGAAATCCTATGATACACGCCATTCCGGCATGCAGTGGTGCCCTCTCTTACATCTCATCGGTGGCTCTTGCTTTGCTGGCCACACCTACAACTCGTATGTCCTAGACCTCTTTTATCCTCCTCGCGCTCGCATGTGGAACCAATACATGGAGGAGATCGAGGGGAACCCAGCGCTGTACGAAGCGGCTGGGAGAATCATGGAAAAGCCGAATATGCCTCCTCGGGCGGCGAGTGGATGGATATGGTCGGTGCCCTCATTTGTTGATCTCATATATACCGTGTATCGCTGTTCATAATAGTCCTAAAAATCCTTTCTGTGCGGCGTCCTCTCAGGGTCCCATGGGTGATTTCGAAAAGCGTCGCCATCCGAAGGTGTCTCCCCACGGGATCGCGCCGCAATCGCCAGCAAAGCGCGCGCAGGTGCCCGATGGGCAGTGGGGATGTCTGGGCTGATGGCGGGCGAGAGAAGCAACCCGCGACGCGCTGTGTCACGTGACATGTGACCATCGGGCGCAGCCTTGGATCCATAACCCGTTCAGAGACACCATCGTTTCCCTATCTCGTGTACATTCAGCGTCAACGTCAGCAAGACACGAGTCACTTTCAAGCCTGAGAAAGTTTGATTGAATGGCAAGCCAGCTTCACCGCCAATCTTGAAGTAGCCAAGTCTTTTTGTCGCCACTGAGTAGTCGAATGCTGATGCAGTTAGTCCTTCCTGGCACTGTGTACAAGTGCGCTCGGGACAGGCACAGCCTTGCATTGCAGTTAACCTCAGTGGCCCATTGGCAAAATTATCTCTGCTGATCTGAGAAGCGAAAGCAGTATATTAGAGCCAGCTGTTAGTAACAGGTAAAAAATAACGAGGCGATTTAATGCTCACAATGCTCAAGGTTCGCGAGAAGATTCCAGAGTTACCATATGATGCTTTCCCACTGATTAAATCTCAGGTGTACACCATACTGGTACTCAGCTAAATTCGACCACCATTATTCTTAGACGGCACCGCTTGATGTGTACATATTTGACGTCTATTTTTGAAGAATCATTGGTGACGAACGGGAATCGAACTCGCGACCTCTCTGCATTAGCCGCGGGTGGCCAGCCCAACGACTAAGCGGCGCTTACCACTGCGCCATCGCCCCACGCTGTTGCTCCCGTCAATTGCAGACTTAAGGGCTCGGACTTGCACGTCGGCGAGTTGGATAACCCTCCTCAAAAATATTTGAGAGCCATTGACTTGTGATATACTCATGAAAAGCCCTCACTTTGAATAATCGCTGTTTTAATAAATGAAAAGGTTGACAAAAATTAATTAACTTCTGTACCCGCTATTAATCAATCAGGGCATAGAGACTGCTTTAATAATTAAGTCCTCACGGACGTCATGTCCATCTTATAGACGCATCTCCTGATCATACGTGATACCGTTCTTCGTTTCAGCTGATTACAACGATCAACGATCAATTACTACACGAAGCATAGTATTGTTATACCTAGAGCGATCAGGCGGACTATACCCTTCTAATTAATTGTTAAGATAATTTGCAACCAAGTTTCAAAGCAAAGGAAGAAAGAAATATGTGATGTGCAATGCGTGGGAAATAATGTTGTGCTGGATGTTTGGTATGAGTGAGTGTGCGGTATACATTGATCGAAAGAGACTTTGGATCGAAGGGATGAAACAGGGGGGAGAAAGGAGTTTGTGCAATTTACGCGTCGGGATGGATACCGCAAACGCGCACATGTCATGAACGCCATGGTCTCCGGGCTGCAGGGCTCCAAAATGTCCTCCTCGGTCCCCAGCTAGCACCGGAGTGATTAACGCGATAAGAGGTATGATGGTTAGTGAGGAGCCCGATGATATGCTGCATAGTGTTGTGGAAGAGGTTGAGGGAGAGGAATGTAGTGTGGGCAATGATGAGTTGCCAAATTGGGCGAGACGTTCAACGTTTGTGGATGATCCTCTCAGTAAGGCTATAGCTTGTCTTGGTAGGACAATGTACTGAACTCAAGCTTTGCATGTGTTTAGGGCGTCTTAGCCTACTTGTTTCGCTTCTCCCTTCTGAACTGCTTTCTCTCCTTCCTCCGCTCCACGACTTTTATGTACTGCGTATAACTTTGGGGTCCGGAAATCACGCAAGCTATGGGAGTATATCACTAAGACAGTCATTCATGATATAGCCGCTCTTGGAGCTCAGGCTTGCGAAGACTCCGAAGCTGACAAGGAAAAGAAGAATATAGGGTGGATGTTCAGACGTACTGATAACCTCCGTTTATGGGCTGCGTAAGTCGCTCCTTAATCTGCGTCTGAAATTGGCTCGTTTATAATCGTTGTTTCTTGAGGTGCCCTGAAATAACGCTATATGATCCCAATTGGTCCTCCCAAGAACTTCCGAGGCAATACTCCGACGGCGTCGCCTTCTGCGAATCAGCTAGCATTCCCTGGCATTCCTATTACTATTTGATCCACAGGTTGTCGTGAAGCGTGAGGAGGGTTGGGATGCCATGCTTGAGAGTGCAGTGTTGAAGTGATGTGGTGCGTTGTCAGTGAGCGACGAGAGGGCAAATAATATGGATTGTCCTTTGCTTCAACATTCAATTTCAAGATATGGGCCTATGTGACTTGTCTAATGACGCTTTACGATTGTAACATATCCTACCCATCTTCTGCACACCAGTGTGACTAGAGTGACATACAGTGTCATCCTCTATATCTCAGTAACTGTTGATTACCAGTTCAAGGATCTTTTACAGTTGTAGAACCCATCCGATCCACTCAGATCCCCATGCATATGAAATCTATACTCCATTTGGAAACCGCTATGTCTCCATTTACCTGTCCGATTGTCACCACCGATTCTGCCCATCCACCTCCGGTTCCGATTGATGCATCAGCATCACCATAGGAACCCAGACATCCGTCCCAACCTGGACATCTGTCCCCATCGGACTCGGACATACTCACGTAAGGCCATCAGCCTTGGAGACCCATTGCCGGAGTAATTATTATTAGATTTCAAATATGTATTTAAGTTGCCCGACTGGGGACTTCATTCCCCAGTTTGAATATCGAATCACACCTAGCTCCTAAGTCCAATCCTAACTCTCTAAGTCATACTCTGTCTCCGAAATCTCAGACACCGGTATTAGTGAGGGTGCAGCATATAAGCTGAAGCCAAGTCCGTTCCGACCCCCACGACGTACTCCGACCCCAACCCAACCTCCAACCCAACCTCCAACCCAACCTCCAACCCAACCTCCAACCCAACCTCCAACCCAACCTCCAACCCAACCTCCAACCCAACCTCCAACCCAACCTCCGATCCAATCTCTGACCCCCAATCGGACCTAGTGCGTAACAAAGCATTAGTGGTAGTTTTTGTCATTTTACCTTTAGCTCTTTGTACCAATCAGGCATTTGACCTTCAGCACCACCCCCCTTCTCCTAGAAGATCTTGATCATGTGCCTATGAGCTTTGCAGTTGGTACACATGAGGGCTGAGCAGTTTGGCTTGGGTGGGTTGTTGCATATGGATTGAGCAGCAAGTGCAGTCTCCTGGGCCTTTTTATTGTCAATATCTTGAAATTCAGCCTCAAGGTGAGCAATGATGTTGTTGTGTTACACACTAGACTAGGTTCTGCACATGTATGAGGAATTAGTGTGTGGACAGGATGCCCATAACCTGTTGAGAGCAGAACTATACCAACCTATACTGAAGTTAGGCTAGGGTATAGGCATATGTGAGTACAATAAGACAGTAACTGAGTAAGATATCTCACCTCAGTCTACATGGTATCAGTGTAAAGACTGAGGGGGAAAAGATGGAGGTATTACATCTGGATATACTACTTGTTATGGGTGTATGTGGGCTCATGGCCTATTTCCAATAGTGGACACTGATCCCCCTTGTGCAAACCCATTCAGGGACATTTCAGAAATTTAACCAGATATAATTGTTTTTAAGAAGGTGTATTAGAATTCTAGTAAGTTACCAGTCCTCCTGTTGTGTATTTGAGGACCTATTCCTCAAATCATCCAGAAGTTTAAGATCCCGGGGTCTGATGGTACCTTTTGGATGAACACTAGTTTGAGTTTGTGGAGCAGTACGAGAAGAGCGAGTATACAGTACTGTTGACTTTATTGGCTCCGACGATGATTGAGGCATAGCGCGAGGACCATCGACGCAATGAGCAAACGGACAATTTTGCCAGACTCTGCCCGTTGGTACCTTTTGAATGAGCCCTCGGTTGTGTTTTTTAAAGCAGTACTGGAGGGATGACTTCAAGTGGAGACCGGGGCGCTATCAAGGGAGATGGGTGGGTATTACGCGGAGACAAATAATATATTTTAAGAGACATTAATATGCCTTGCTTTGTTAAATGTCACCCCGGTTAAAGTATTTTCGACGGATGAGGAGGCCTACTGGCAAAAGAAGCTAGAAGAGATATGTCCCAGAGGACCATCACAGTGGGAAGATATATGGGGTCGTGCGCAGAAAGGTAGTTATATTATCATCCGTATAGTGGGTGACTTGCTAACTGTCTTACAGCGTTCTCCGACATTGCTACTCTGCTCGAAAAGAATAAGAAAGGTGCATCGTTTGTTGTAGGAAATCGAGTGACGTATGTGGATCTAGTTGTAGCGGCTCTTTTGGAGACGATTCTTCTAGTCAATCCTGATGAATGGGAGAAAAGGGTCAGACATTGGGACGGTGGTAGATGGGAAAGGCACCAAAGCACTGCGCAGGTTGGTCGGGAATGCAATAAATGATCTGCAAGGCATGTACTCTGAGCAGCCTTCCAAGCTGAAAGATCTAGGTGGTCATGATTGTGCTTATATGCATGTGATCGAATGTAGCCATTGCTAAAAGATGTTCGACGGCTACTGAAATGCTAGCAATTTCTCGAAGCTTCGGTCCTCTCGACATACTCCAATTCATGCTGCTGTGCCGTTTCTGGTGATACAGTGAGTACCCTGACTGAAGGCCATCTGATCATTACTGGAAATCATCAAAAACTTTTCGTATATCCAAACAGTGGAAATTCATGAACTATCGTGTGACGGTATACATCCATTTCGTATCCATTTCGTAACAAATCAAAAAAAAGGTATATCAGATACATATACCATCTTGCAGCCGATCTCACGACTGGCTATTCCACAACCTTGTCGGCCGCGTTTACTCGAGCCTCTTGGCCTTTTTCCAAGATGGGTCTACACCAAGAAGGACCCCTAACGTCGTCCTGTTGAACCTACTCATCGTCAGACCCATCCGAGAGCGAAATTTCGTCGACCATCCTTGTGGGAGTCGTTCCTCAAGTAAGAAAGGCTTGATATCCTCGATCTTGCCGCCAAATATCAACAGCAATGTCGAGGCACTGTATACACAAGTCAGATCATGCGAAGGCGTCAGCAAGCTTTCCTGTTACGTACTTGCTTGCTGCAAAGAACATATGGAAGCTTGACAGGGAGAACTGGCCGTTTGTTTGCTTGGAATGAGTAAGACGCGTCGTGAGAATGCGAGAAATTTCAGCCGCGGTAAGCGTTTTGCCATCCTTTGAGGCACCAATGAGATCGTTGATCAACGTTTCTGCCGGGATGGATTGGTCGGGTTGCTTTATCGTGTCATAGCCTAGACCATATACATAAGATCCTTTGCGTTAGGCAGAGGAACCAAGGGCCTACGCGTTATGCTCCCATCATGTTCCTAAATACTGGTCATTATCTGAGAAGTAAATGGCCTGGGGAAGACGCACAATACCGTTGTGTACGCCAATGTCGCTCAAATCCAAGCTGTCGGTGTTGTAGTCCCTCCTCAGGATACGAGCAATATAATCGCCCACAAAGTAACAGAAGGAACGAGAAAAGTTGTAGTTCTTGTGCACTTCTTCTGACATTTGCTTGAATGTGATATTGCGACCGTCACGAGGAAGTAGACCTGTTCAACGTCCAGTGCTGCCCCAAGGTCACAATCTATTCTATTAGCACGAACCATGATTGCTACAGGTGGAGAACGATCAGAGCTGCTTTATAAACGAAGCGTGCATCTCACCATAACGCGTTCAACGCGGGGCATGGAGAACGACTGTCCGTGGGCTTGGGCGGGATATACTCGGACAAATTAAGAGGGATCACCCGCTTCTTCGGAGTGATAAGATTGATAAACGTCAATCCAGTGTCCCATAAAAGGGTATAGATGATACTGAAAAAGTGAGAAAGGGCTCTCCCGATACCTGAAGCTACAGTGCGCGTTGCATTGGAGAACCAGCCCATGATGACGGTTTAGAGCAAAAGGGTCGAATATCTAACTAGTCATTTTAAGGATTGAATTGGGGTGGACTTCGCAACGTGGCGTAAATTTTATCGCGCGAGATTTTCGTGAGGCAGCTTACGTGAGGCAGCTAAGAATAATTTGAGCAAGCCTTACACCAGTTCGGCCGTTCTATTGAGGTTTACATTCTACCCATAGTGTACAGTCCTAATAGTTCCTATCGCTACATGTTTCGTACTGATACAGATTGGAGCAGAGCCTGCTGCTTTCGCATGTTATCAATAGGTATTCACAACCACCAACCCCTTTTAGCTCGTCTTGGAGCCTCCACTTGTGCATCACGCAGAGGTTTTAATAGCGAAGACGGTAATTGACTCTCTGCAGGCGGTAATGTCAGTGTGCTGAGTTCTTGTGGTTGAAAGCTTGTATCAAGCCGAATTTCAGGGACGACAGTGATGCCTATGTCCTCATCAGCAGTGGCGTGAGTTTCCGGCGTGATGGGGGAGTTTGTGTCAACATCAGATTCGGAATCCAAATCTGAGTCGCTGTTGGTAAGCACAAAAATCGGCTCGACATAGAGGGTAGCCCTATCTCTCGCGCGAGGTGTGGACTTTTGCGCGACGATCGTGACAGTGGGTGATAAGGTGGGAGACATGAAGAGAGGGTAATCCTCCTCCTCCTCCTCCTCCTCGTCGAAATCCGCGTCCGCGAAAAGAGATCGGCGCGCTTCTTGCTCCTGACGCAGTGACTCCTCACGCGCGTCCTCGCGCGCCTCGTTCTCTAGACGTTCAATATCGTCCGCGGTGAGATTGGTGATCTGACGGACGACAGCGGTGTGCGGTGCACCAGGGGTTAAGGTTGGTTGCTTTTGTGCGTTGCCAGCCTTCTTAACCAAGTTGCGCACAGTTGGGCTCGCCGTTTTCAGCTCTTCCTCTGTAAGCGTGAAGCTCTTGATGGCCTGCACCTTAATCCTCAGCTCTGGGAGGGAAATGCGTGCTTGAGGATTGATAGTGAGCATGCATTTGAGTACTTCATTCAATTCGACTGAGATGGGGAGGATGTCCAGGAGGTAATCGGAGTTGTTGACAAAGTCACTATAGATGCTGCTCTCCTCCGTGGCCTTGTGCCATGGATTGCGCGCACAGGCGAGGTTTATAAGGACGATACCAAGGGACCATATATCGGCGCGTGGGGCTGAATAAGGACCCAATTGACGCCAGAAGCCGCCAAAGCACTCTGCATAATCGCTGTAAGTCCAACTATAGTAATTACACAAAAAAACGACTCACGTGGTGCCATGTAAGGCTCACTTCCAAGACCATAATCTCTGACAACCCTACGATCCGTCCCTAACCCAAAGTCGGCTAACATGACGTAGGAGCCGCCATCTTTGCATAGAATGTTCTCCGGCTTGATGTCGCGATGTGAGATCCCGAGACTGTGAATGTGCTCCACGGCATCGATGAGCTGAAGAAAGACAGACTTGATGAGTTCATCGTTGCCAAGATACACTCTATGAAGCTCCATCATGTCGAAAATGTCGCCACCAGGGACGTAATCGAGCAAAACGAAGAAAAAATCGTCTTCCTCGACGATTCCGTGGAATTTCACGATATTAGGGTGTCCAGACACCTGCGTGTGCAGCTCAAATTCGCGTTCGAGGTTCCGTACTTCTCGAGGCTCGAGTCCAACCTTTGACAAGGCCTTGACAGCATATTGACGAGGTTCGGGGAGTTGGGGTACATCATCGGGAAAGCACTCCATAGCTCTATATACGACGCCATTGCCGCCAACACCCAGAACAGACATGAGTTTAATTTGCCCGTTGTCGATGCGGTAGCCGATGAGACTGTTGGGATCGGTGAGTAGTAGGCGTTTGTGATCCTTTTTCTTGATGTTGAGTCGTTTCTTGTGGATTAAAGGGAATTTCATAGTAGTAGACGGTAGGAGTGCTGTTTATAAGTTGAGATACTGTTGAAGGGATAAGAAATATTCGCGACTAAAGAGAGAGCATTGAGTCTTATATAGACTCAACACTCCGGATGGTTCACTCGATGTCTGGGAGACAGACGGTCTAGGTCTGCGGAAGGTTGAGACAGCCTGCACATTGCGCGATACTAGTCAAGACACAAGTAGACTCGGAAGCAGACACGGTTGTCTTGACGCGATCACGTGACTTTCAGGTTCGAGGCCAAACTACGGCCGTACAAACTATATGCATGCACACTCAAAGTCATTTCCTCTCGTTGTTTCATACTCAATGGCCATCAGGATATGTTTTGATATGATCACGCGACCTTCAGCAGCCAAACTACGGCCATACAAACTATATGCATGCACACTCAAAGTCGTTTTCTCTCGTTGTTCGATACTCAATGGCCCACCAGGATACCGTATCCTCAAAATTTAGATTTATCAGTCATGACACCCTGATCAAACCCCAGCATCAAACTTTCGACAGAAAGGCCCAGGCATGCATACTTCGGCTGAGACACCTCAACAAGTGCGAGATGGCCCGCCGTTTAGGGTCATGCTAGCCTCCTGCGTTGGCATGGGTTCTTTGGCTATCATGGTACTGGCAATCATTGACAAAGAATGCTGAGTACTGCATGACTACTTCTAATTTACAAGTCAATATTCCAGATAGGCCTTGTCGAACTTAACCTTCTCTTCCTCCAACTAGCCAAGCTAGCAATTATGACCCGGTCGAAATAACCACTGCTTCGTCACAATTCCTAATCTCTTTCCTGAATGTACTTAAAGTCTATAATGGACAGCTTCTTATTCTATGGGGTTAAAAAGTGTGCAAATTGTCTGCGGTTGCATCTTGTGTGCGGAATGAGTCTATATTGACTGCCTCCAACTTTTGGTTTCAATCTAAAGCTTGCACGCCATCGTAAACCTTCAACCGGGCGGACGCATCCTCCCAGGTCATGTCGCCTCGTACAAGTGTGCAAACGACGTCCAATACATCCTCTACGGACCCGATAAGTTGATTCGTAGTATCGCGTTCTCTGAAAACTTCACTCAGCAACTGCGCCGATACAACGCCTTACTAAGGGCCAATCACATACCTGAGGGTCAAAGTGCGGTTTTTCGGCGCTGTAACAAGGGGTAAAGAAAGGTTAACCTGAGATGGAAATCAAAGATAACCTACAGGCAAAATCAACTGTTATGCCAAAAGGTGTACCCAGTTCGTCGTTGCGGGCGTATCGCTTTCCTATCGAGGCTGTGGAATCATCTACACGGGAGAAGACACCTTCATGCCGTAACTTCACAGCTGGGAGTGCCCACAATATTAAACTGCAAGATGTCTCACACCAAAACTTCACTTACAAACTTCTTGTACCAGTGACTGCAGTTCTTCTTTGGCGCTGAGAGGAACAATGAGTACTTTGATAGGCGCCACAAGGATGGGTAGCGACAAGACCTAAGTAGATCAGTATGTGCGTCAGTCGTATCTGGCAAGTACATGAGGCGAACAATTTCCCACCCCCTTTTGCTCATCGTCTTCTCTTGTCCAGAACCCATGCTCAAGCAGCATGTACAAAATGCGACCAAGACCAAATGAGGGCTCGATGACATTTGGAACAAATTCGCGTGCTAGTTGCAACTGAGTAACTGCGCAGTAATGATATAATGAAACATGCGTACTTGATTGTTTGACTATTGTTCGTTTGATTGCCAGCAAGTCTGGAGTCAGTTGGAACTCGCGGCCATCTGCAACGATGGTTGTAGAGCTGAATACACCCTTGTCAAGAAAACATCGACGGCCAACAGAAGTGGGACTCACCCTTGTGCCAGCTCGCACTTCAACTTCAATAATCGTGCCTCATCCATGTCCAAGATCGTCTGTGTTACGATCTTCAAATCTCTGCCAAACATCTTGCCCATCGCCTTGTTATTAAACTCAGGCAGCTCCTTTTCTGTGACATTTGGCTCCTTCAAAGCTTGTCGAACCACAAGAGGCTTTCCAGTTCTCTCTGAATGAACACTCAGATCATATGCAGCTCTGTCCGCACAGCCTACGCATTCCGTCCAACCCGTCGAGTTCTGAATCTCTGCGTCCCAGCAATCTGTCGCATAATGGGCCATCTCGTTGGCCATGTGCTGGCGGAAACGCAACCGATGCGGATCGATACCGATCTTCAACAAAAACTGCGATATACGGGCAACAAAGTAGCCGAGTGTCTCGTTGGCAATGATACCCTTATCGACAGCGTCGCCGATGGTAAGAGTTGTCAGATCCGTCTTTCCCGCAGACTGCGTATCACGCGGCAAAACGCGGAGCTCGACATCTCGGACTTGAGAGAACTTTTCGTGGTGCTTATCGAGGGGATCGACAAAGTGTTCAATTTCGGCCATGGTAAACTCGCGCACGCGCAGAAGGCCTGCTCGTGGCGAGATCTCGTTTCGGAAGGATCGACCGATTTGGGCGGAAGCGAAAGGAACGCGGTTATAGTTGAACTCTAGTAGGCGAGAGAAATTGAGGAAATGGCCCTGGGCGGTTTCGGGGCGCAGATATCTGAAACGAAAGTGAGACACGAGAAAAATGAAGAAATGGCGTGCCTACCCTGGATGCTGGCCAGTAGGACCGATACTACTGGCGAACATCAGGTTAAACTGTTGGGGCTCGCCAACTTCATTTCCCGTGTCAGGATTTAAGATTTTGTGCTGCTGGCAAAGTTGGCCGAGCTCAGGGCCGTTGTAGTTGTCAAGCTAGAGCACCTCTACGTCATCAGAAAGTGTTCACTGCAGGATCCAAAGGATATGGCTCACCTGTGCAAGGATAATCTCGTACTCGGATACCACCTCGTCTGCGAGCCTGACAGAGACGGACTTGGCCTTCTTTTTCCGCTTCTTGTCTTTCTCAGAATCCGCAACATCAGCCTTCATCCCTCTCGCCTCCTTATCCCCTGCTAAGCGACCTTCCAGCACAGCCTTGACGAGATGATCGGCTCGGAGAACTTCACCCGTCTTAGTGTCCTTCACCATCCAGTCTGCAAACCTTGCGACATGTCCGGACGCTTCAAACACAGGTGCAGGAGTCATAACCGTTGTGTCTAGCTCAAGCATGGAGTCCTCGACGATAAAGTGCTTGCGCCATTCGTTTATGATGTTAGCTTGCAGCGCCGAACCAGGTGGGCCATAATCATAGAGGCCTGCCACACCTGCATCACGACAATTGATTAATGATCGATGGTTGGGTACAAACATGGTTTACTTACCGCCATAGATCTCGAAAGCTGGTGCATAGAAAAAGCGTTGAGTCAGAAGTGACTCAAGTTGCTGTTTGTTGAAAGGATGAGCGGCCTTGTTGACCGCAGCGGTCATGTTGGTAAATGTCCTCGTCAGTTGCGTGTAGCGAGTTTTACGAATAAGCACTCGTGTCACGAATACAGCAATTCGCATGCAAAGTTGTTTTGACAAGATAGGAAGTGACTCACCACCCACGCCGGCGCTATGAAAGCGCGGCGGAGTACCAAGGTGAGAAAGACTGCTCCATCATCTAATTGCGAGAGTTCGTAGTTTGTGCGTCAGAAACTACGAACTCTCGCAATTATTTTCCGGAACAGTCTCATACGTGTTGTGACTTCACAGCTTCTGACGAGTTTGGAAATAGGAGAGCTGATGTCTTGCAAGAAAAACATCTCAAAAATACCAACCGGCCCTAAGGTCTCTACGGTTAGGAAGCACCGCAGCCAGACCCAACCTCACAGACATGCAAATGAAACATGATTCGGGCCTTCAAGAACTTCCAATAGTGTACATTTCTTCAACACTTCGGCCTTACGCAGTTTCCTGAGGCCTAACAATCAACTTAAGAGCTGAAACTTTGCCCTCCTCTAGTCTCTTCAGGCCAGCCGGAATACCCGCGAGACCGCTGGGAAGAACCTCTACGCGACTGGGCTATTTGGAAGCGAGTCATTAGCCTTTCTTTATGAAAGCTCTCAACTAGTGCACTCGCCTTGATGTCTCCCGACTGCAGTAGTTCAGTCAACTTCGCAAATAGACTCCTACCAACATCCCGCTTGACGTGCACGTTGCCAAAAGTGCAGATAACCTTCTTCCCATTCTCGCCGGATTGAAGCTCTGGCTTCGCGGGAAGCACAAGGATTAAGGTGCCATTGGGTGCGAGAACCTTCCATCCTACTTCCTGATCGTCGGAAATGGCGTCGTACACAATACTTGGGGGAGTGGAGAAAATTTTCCCAGCCTCTGCCACAACATCTGCCTTACGATCGATAATGTGTGTCGCACCTAATGATTTGACATAATCGGCATTGTGCAGAGAGGCTGTAGTCACGATAGGAGAGAATCCAGAGAGACGTGCAAGCTGGAGCACTGGCAGGAATTTTGTGAGACGAGTCTAAATGGCATCAAGGCCACTAACCAAATTGTCCTACACAGGAGGAGCCACCGATGACGAGAATGCCTTGACCCTTGTATTTACCCGCGCTGTTAGGCTCCCACGGGGGGGTCAGGCCTGCCCCATGGTTGCTGCTTGGGGGGTCATAAAGAGCAACGGCTGCGGTGCAAAGGCAAAGTGGAATGGAGGCTGCTTCGTCAAAGGATATGTTGTTGGGTACCTGAAACAGGGTTGTATGGAGCGGGTTCATGGTGTGATATCATGAGACTACCTTCGCAACAATCTCTGCTGGAACGATGGCGTATTCTTGGAAGCCGGCCTTGTCATTCGTGAAAAATCCTTCGTGTAGACTTACTGAAAAGTGAGAATTTTACTATTACGATAGGTGCATCAATACTCACACTTTATCACCCTTTTTGAACACCGTGACGCCCTCGCCGACTTCCTCGACCACACCCGCTATATCTGAGCCCAGAACGGCGGGATACTTTTCAACGAAAATATCATACTGTTGTATCTTCCAATCCACGGGATTGAGTGCTGCCGCTATGATCTGCCGAACGACTTGAGATAATATTCTCCACAAGAGACAGTAGGACTACTTTAACAAGAACATCACCTGGTCCCGGCTTAGGAATGTCAATAGTTTTGACTTGAAATGCTCCTTTCGGCTCCAGCAGGAGGAGAGCTTTTTGTTGAGCCATGCTATGTGACAATCAAAATATAGGGGTCTGTGCTCGAGTGAGAGAGAATGCAGTTGCTTTTATAGGAGACTAGACATTGCTTAGTACACCCAACATATGCGCCTTCGCGCGTAGATGATACGTCACTGCTTCGGCATGATGCGTAATATCAACCATTATAAACCATTATAACGCATAAACTTAAAATTCCATCTGCAACAACGTTCTTCACGCTGTTGAGAGAATAGGGCGTATTCGTCAGATTATCAAAATTTGATAATTGTTTCCCCGAGTCCACATCTCTCGGTCGGGCCTATCTGCTCGTCTCGGCGTGATCTGAGGATCTACAGAAATAGTAATGTGTTTTCCCCTTCTATTACTCCCGAGCTTACACATCTATATCGATTCTTACTGGGAATTCGAACCGATCAACACGTGGAAGATTCTTTGCTGTAATGCTGTCACGTAGTCTGCCTTGTCCTCCACATTCTTCAACTCCTTGCTTCCTCCCCCATCTCTCCTGGCACGTCTCTCAAATATAGTTGCAACTTTTAACTCGAGTGACGACTACCTGCCAGATCTCAACCTATCAAAAATGTTCTCTTAGGTCATGTTTACCTTGTCCTCATGCGCCAACCACAGTTCTACCTACAACTGCCCCCAAACACTATCTCTTCTTTATGGTCGTTGCCTTCCTTGGCTGGTGCATCCTTGGGGTTGAAGCCAGGTTCATGAGGCGCGCTAGCACTATACCCTTTGGCCCCGGCAGCGATCTAGATAACCAAGGCTTATATCACGTAGGTTTTCGTTTAAACTATCTTTTGTTGTCCCCGGTGCAATGAAACTATGACAATGGGCTCTCTGTTGAGAAGATCTTAGCCATGCAATTGATATGGAAGTAATTAAGGAACGGTCGACTGTACCTTTGAAATATACTTGTTGCGTCTCCACAGAAACTCCCGATATACACGGAAGTAGGATGCATATCATTCCCCATAGCAGGGGCTCTGAGGTGTGCTCACAGTATTATTGCGCTGGCGCGATATTTGATCACCTTCCCTCAATGGTTTCAATTGATCATAGACGATCATCAAAAGTGTGAGGAGGACGTGAGAAATCTGACAGACACAAATGATACATGCCGAGTTCGATTAACACAGTGTCGTGATACTCAAGGCTCATATTTTCTGCCCACATCTTTCACGTCCCTCTCTACCTCAACCCAAACCATTTTCTTGCCATCACTCACATTCCCCCAACCAACCGACCCTTCAAGCTGCCTGAAAAGGTCATCTACCCCTGCAATGTGTTTTACATGCCGCAGTGGCTGGAAGAATTGTATGTATCACATTTACTGTTGCCCCAGACAATGTTGATGCTGCTTCCAAGAAACGCCCGAAAACCTGAGCCGTTGGACCTGTTGCTGCACTAAAATTATGGTGCCACTACCAAGTAGGGACATAGGAAAGATGCAGAATCACTTTAACATCCCTCGCCCGACTATGCCTACTCCAGGCCAGATGGGACCTACAAGGACAGTGTGGGAAACCGTAATTGAAAAATGTGATGCAGCGAAGTATGTAAGTGAAGCTGGTTCTTGAAGTGTTGTAGCTGGAGACTGGACCGGGGAGCTTATTGACTCAAAGGATGACCAGCAACCATGGGATGAAGATGATATTATACTTTCTTCTGGGGAAACTCCCCGGCGGCAATAGAATGTCATTGCAAGAAAGAGCAGGAACGGAGTGAATATATGGAGCAGTAGAGACAAGGAGTACTTTGGACTTCAAGCTGACCGTTTGACTGTCCGTGCACTTCGGTTTGCTGCAGTCTATTGTTTTCTGACAGCTCAAAGTGGCCCATCGTACATGCTGATGGTATTCTAAGAACGGATAGAATCTTCGAAACGTCGGAAGCTGAGTGATTTGTGGCCAAGTGCGGTGGTGTTGTTGTGGAGAAGGGTTTATACATCATTGAAATAGAAATTAGGCTATTCACACACAGACAGTAGGCGAAATCAGTCCGGGACTGGCTTCCCCTTGTGGGAATCATTCACTTCTCCTCCTCACATCGCTGTCAATTGCATGATCAAGAATTGATATCTATTGTGAGGACGCCGTACAGAGTATAATAAGCAGTGTGGCTAAGTCACCTACTTAGCCGCCCGCGGTGACTTCCAACTCCGACTGACTAAGTAACTGCCTCGTTGTTTACTCGTTGTGGCTCGCCTTTCTTTCTTCGACTGTTCTCAGTGCTCTGTGCTTTGCATCCTTTAATTTGCTTTTCGAAACTTGTATGAGTAACTAATGGCTCACCACTCGGATACCACACTCTCAGAACCACCGCTCTCTCCTTTCTCCAGTCGCTCCCTCCTCAGTGATGGCACCCAGACCTCTGATGGCATGTTTCCAATCATTCGCTTTACTTTCCTCCTTACGCTATGTTGCAGAGCCCGCTGACTTGGGTGCTTTCACTTCTGTATTTCGGGTAATGAACCAGCTTCAGCAGCAACAAACTGTCATCGTGCGGCCACGTTCCGATTCTCGCGCTACGAACTTTAATTCCGAAACAGAGTCAGACGTTGGTGATTCGTCATCTACTGTATGGAGCCAGCACCCCATTGCCTCTTATCTGGAACGTGATGACACGAACGAGTCTACACGTTCCGTGTCAACGTCAAACTCCCCCGAAGTCCTTTCTGAAGAAGAGGAAAGGGGCTCTGAATCAGATGATACGGAAGGTTTATTTGAAGATTCACTTGAGATAGACGGCTTGACGCCAACTCTTGGAGACTTGGATTCTGCTCTTGGGTTTTTGGCCGCGGAGAAGGCAAAATTGGCAGCATCCCACCTTGATGGTCGAAGTACAAGCCACAGTTCTACAGGAGAGAGTGCTTGGCGTCATGTTATAGAGCCGAAGCGCAAGAGGCGGCGAAAGCGTAAAGGCGCATTAGTGCTTCCTCGCACTCTCGAGCAGGACGAGGATATTCCACCCGGGGCTCGGACTGCGACTGTCGTACCCACTCCAGAGGCGTCCTCATCTTCACCCGATTTATCCTCCTCACCAGATAAAGTTGGCTCTAGTCCACCTCATCAAGAGTCGGCTCCATCTAGCTTTAAGTCGCGCCGTTCAAAGGACCGGCACCTATCCCAGTTGCAGCCGCAATTGCAGTCACAGCATATATCGACATCCCCGGCCATGCCTATTCCACCCACTCAACCAGATCCACGTCTCCTTCGCTTGCGAGCGCTAGCCAAGAGACTCCGGCACGATTTCCCTCACAATGATTTGCAGCTCCAAGCAGTGCTTATAGACGACGTTCCTGACCACGACATTATAGATCCACGAGGGCCCGAGCCGCAGCTGGGAGACGCACTCACACATGTCTTTATCGACCAGTGAGCAGCGATTCTATACACTTGTGTTGTCTCACATGAGCGATTCGTTCTGCAGTTCCAACATACTAATCGGATTTCTTAACCACATAAAGCGGACTCGAAGGAATTCTCCGGGAAAACCACTCTTGCTTTTTCCAGCTCTGCAATTGATTCTCGAGCGTGGCCGTCCCATCAGTAGACGCATACTTGCCGCGTCAAGCCCTCTTTACCAGAACATGGATATTGCAGAGGAGCTTGGATATAGCGTACACGTATATATCAGGGTCCCTGATTTTTCGGGAGACACTGCCTCTGCTACCACTAACCTCAACAATAACAATAACACAAATACCAGTAACGGTGGATCTGCATTAAACATGCGAACGGCGAAGAATCGCAAACCCGCGCCTCTGCAGACCCAGCACAGCATGTCTGTGACAGCACGTAACTCTATTGAATCAGATCCCGGGCAAACACCCTCGCCAACGAACTCTCGTGCTCCCGCTCGTTCTTATACCCATGCTCGGTCTATCTCTGCTACAACAGCGTCCACAACCACTTCTTCGGCATCCCCTTTTGCAGCGGCTAACACTAATGGATCTGGGCGGGTTCGCTATCGGGAACAAGGCGTCGACGAGCTATTGCAGCTCAAATTGCATCAGGCACTTGTCTCATCTGAGGCAGATCCGCCACCACCGGGTGCAACAATCGTGTTGGCAACAGGTGATGGAGCAAGTGGACAATTCAATGAGGATGGCTTTGTTGGGGTTGTGAGGACTGCGTTGAACAAGGGATGGATGGTTGAGCTCTACGCATGGGCGGGAGGAATAAGTGGTACATGGCGGAAGATTGCAGATGAGGGGAGTCGCGGCAAGTTGACGATATGGGAAATAGATCGGTATGCAGGAGATCTTCTAGAGGTTGGTGGGTCATAAAGCCGAACTTTATGAACGCTTCGTGACGGTGATGAGACTACCTGATAGGGAGAGGAGATAAATGCATAGGAATCCGTAGTTAAGGTTTCAAGGCATGGTTTCGTTGGTCTGGCGTATAATATTGAGAGTTTGCTCAGTGGCTCACGAGGTGAATTGCTTTCTTTCGCTTTTCTACTTCTCTGCTTTCGATATCTGTTCTGGTTCCTTTTCGCTTTCGCATTGTACCGAAAAGGGCAAAGTTTGTAGCAACACCGAAACATACGAAGTATACATAGAGCAGCCTCAGAGTGAGCGCTTCTGCGAACTTGAGCGCTCGCTCATCCACACTGCCTTGACAAAGTCACGGTTTAGAGTTGGCGCCGGATAGTTTCGACTGGGCAAATTCTGACCAAGGTGGCGACCTCAGGCTCGGGCGACCGCAAGCTCCTCTGGACAAATATGTGTCCATCGAATCAACTTTGCCAGATGTCGGTAACTGCGCTTTTTGACCAGCATGCTGCAATACTGGTCCCGATCTTGACCACACCTGTGCTCAGCTTTGATGCGATACTGCCACCTTATTTTCACCACATTCAAGTCGTAAATTCGAGGAACGAGAATTATAATGGCTGTAGTCGTTAAGGAAGTTTTGTTTGTGCTCAGCTTTTCCAGTTAACTCACTATCTCGCCCTGAGGTCGCCGCTCCGCTTCTCGTTGCATTCTCAATCGTAGGCGAGGTGGCTCTCGGGTCGCGCCCGCTGTGCGAGAGTCGGATCACCCTACGCAACCCCTACACGCCATCAACTTTTCTCTCCTCAGGCTGGTTTATATCAGTCCGCGCCCTGGCCCGCCTATTTGGCCAGCAGGCGATAGGGTCAATCTAATCCATAGGGTGATCCCTGGTGCTCTTTGCCGTGCCTCGGACGTGCTTACTGGGGCTTGGCTTGTCCCTCGCTGGCCCGGTAATCATTAAGATCAAGATCTTTATCATTGATCCTTTCACTCCGTCAGGTAATTGTATATTGTCCTGTGCCTTTCCCTCGCTCTATGTTCTCCCCGACGTGGCGTACATGATTTGCAACAAGGCCACCCTCTGTCGTTCAACGCATGTGTCTACCGCTTGCGTCTTCAATCAATACTCTCTCTTTGCCATCTGTGGCAAAGCAGCCCCGGTGAAGCATTTACCTGCAACCAAAAATATGTGGTTACCTGCAAAGTTGACCAGCTATTGGCATCTCTTTGGCAAACTGGCCGCTGTTCCCTTGTCGGCATTATCACCTCGGCATCGATCAAGCTCTGCTATCGCCTCGCTATTGTCCAACTGGCAATACCGAAAAGGCCAACTTTGCCAGACAACGTTTCCTTCATAAAGGCCGATCAGCAGACTCTGACGACATCCTGGACTCGACTCCAGCCTCCCTAAAGTGAACCTCCTTCTATAGTCTTGACCTAGGAGCTAACTCCTTAATCATTTACAGATGTGCTACACTGTTATGACGGGGATCAGGAAATACCTTGGCTGTGGCTGCATCTCGAATGCTTACATGGTGGAGCGAGACTGCATGTCATCTCGATGCCTGAAGAGTCAAATCCATGCACCCTGGGGTTGCACTCATGGACGAGTCCCAACTTGTCGTGCGTGCACCTACGCAGGTGCGGCGTGTGAGTATCACCACTCATGCCGCGCGGTCAATGAGCATCGAGAGCAGTTTACGAGTCAGAGCCCAGGCATGTGCATGGTTTGTCGTGGACGTTGATGCACGTATGTTTCCCGGCATAATATGCTACCAGCTTCCTGACCAATTTTATCTAGAATCGTTTTGAGGACGTACGTAGGAGGTATTTCATAGATATTTTCAGCACTCCGATTCTTTTGGAGTGATACTTGAGACCACGTGCACTCCGCTCTCACCGTTTGTTTATAAAATTATATGTAGTTGTTTTCCGGAGTCATGTCTAGTTGTGCCTAAGGTTTATAATGTTACCGGCTTCGCAACCACTCCTTTGAACGCTTGTACTAGTGTGCTCTATCGACGTGAACGCCGTGGATGGGATATTGGGTTTCTACCTCACCTTGATTCATAAAGAATACCTCACGAACACATATCACCGAAGCACTGTGTAGCTTCAATACGTTTTTAATGTAAAGGATTCAAATCCGTAGGGAGCACTGAAGCACTTAAGCCCCGTACACTAGTTCGTGCTAGCAGCACTTGGGTGATGATTAGGGCGTTGGAAACTCTACCCCTACTACTCTATCTAGTTATCTTAGTTGACCAATGCTAGAATTAACAAGCAGTATCAAATATAATTCACTTCTTCCATTGGTATAATCAGTCAAGTGGGGAAATTAGTGACAATGCAACGCTGTGTTCTCGATCATCAACAACTGCACATTAATTAATATGGTACATTTCCATCAATGACCCAGTCAGTTCGGAGCTTAAGGGGAACCAGGTAGAGTGGAGAGGACGTAGCGGGCTGGTTATGAAAACAGAGCTAGCCGGGAAGACGGAATAGGAAGGTCATGGCATGTTGAGAATATGGGAAATGAGTCAGTATGCTATTCTGGAGGTTGGAGGCGGATCATAATGACAATTTTATGAATGCTGCACGATAAGATGAGAAGAGTGACCGAACTAGAATTTCTGAGCTTATGAGTTCAAAGTGTGGATTGATTGGTCTCCCCCGGAATAATCGCTCCAGGGTTCCGGATATGAATAGCTTTCTTTCGCTTTCTCGACCAGTAGTGTCTGCTTCGAGTTCTCAGGCTGCTCTGGTTGCTTTTCGTTTCCCACAATGTGCATCGTACCGAAAATGGCAAAGTTTGTAACACAATTGATTAAAAATATAATAGACTGTTACCTCATTAAAAGTTGTACCCCTGGGCCTGAAGGCCTGAGTGCTGAGTACTTATTGAGAATATTAATGCTTGAGTGAACATGATCATGAGCGCTTTTGGCTTCGGCGCTACACTGCCTTGCCAACGTCACGCTGTAAAGCTGGCGCCACGTAGTGTTTTCAGACAGAGGTGGTGAGCTCGGGCTCGGGCTCGCGCAAGTACCTCTGGAGGTGAGGATGTCAACTTTGCCGGATGTCTTTAACTGCGCTTTTTGACTAGCATGATGCTGCAAGACACCACCTGTGCTCAGCCTTGATGCGATACTGCCACCTGATTTGTACTTGATTCAAGTCGTAGACTCAAAGCCAAGAATTACAATGGCTGTAGTCATTAAATATTTTTCTTTGTGCCCAGTTTTTCCAGTCATTGCATGCTTCATCTCGAGGTCACCGCTACGCTTCCGGTTGCGTTCTTGGTGGAAAGCAAGCTAGCGCAGGCCATGCGAGATTCGGATCACTTTACCCGCCACCAACTGTTGCCTCCTGTTAGGTTGGCATGGATCAGTCCGCGCCTGGTCCACCTGCTTGGCCGGCAGCATAGTATCTAATCCACACGTTGATGTTCTGCTGTGCTCTGGATGTCCTTCATGCAGCTTGGTATGTTTCTGATGTACCTGCCAATAGCAGATCAAGATCCTTTTTGATTCTGTCTCTCGTCAAATAATTGCTGTGGTTCGCCCTCGCTCTATGTTCGTCCCCGACGTGGCGTTCATGATTGCACCGAGGCCACTCCCTCATTCGACCGGATATCGATTTCGACTCCGGCCCCCGTCTTCGATAAACGCTCTCTTCGCCATAGGCTGTGGCAAATCAACTCCGGTGACAACAATTACTTACAACAAAAAAAAAAAAAAGTGGTCACCTGTGAAGTTGTCCAACTATTGAAATCATTTTGGCAAACTTTCTGCTACCCTCCTGTCAACGTTACCACCCTGGCCTCTATCGGACTCTGCGGTTTGCTAACTGGCAATGCAGGGAGAGCCACACCTTGCCAGAAGTTGTTTTCTTCATAAGGGGCGGTCAGACAAGCTCTAATGGCATCCGGACTCGACGCCAGCCTTCTTAAAGTAGGTTCCCCGCTATGAGTCTTGAACAAGCAAACAAGGAATTGACTACTCGTTCATCTGCAGATGTGCTTCACTGTTATGGTGGGGAATACGAAATACCTTGGCTGTGGCTGCATCTCGAATGCTCATGTGGTAGAGCAAGACTGCATGTCCTCACGATGCCTGAAGAGTCCAAGCCATGTCCTGGGTTGCACTCATGGGCGAGTTCCAAGTTGTCATGCATGCGCATACGCAGGTGCGGCGTGCGACCGTCACCACACGTGCCGTGAGGTTAGTGGGCATCGAGAGCAGTTTACGAGTCAGAGTCCAGGCCTGTGCATGGCCCATAGTCGTCGTCGATAGAAGTATGTCCTTCCATGTGATATGCACCCTGGTTTCCGACAATCCTTGCCTACATAGCGCACTTCATAGAGAAATTTTAAAGAACCATTGCCTCTTCCGCTATTACTGTTTTTTTGTGCATTAATACATGCAATATTTTCTGGGCCATTCCCGTTTGTACCCAAGGTTCAAAAGGTGTTAACCGAGCGAGTGCCGTATATGCAAACTTTAGTGCCTGATGCTTAACAGTGGCTGATCAACACTACGTCAGCTCACTCTGATTCATGCAGAATACCTCAATGAACTCATGCATCATCATCGAAACATTGTGCAGCTTAAAAACTTATTACAGGCAAAAGATCCAAATTAGTCGCGTCAGCTGGGCAGTATAATACATCCGTGCACCAACGGCTCTATTCACGGCGAAAACGTCAACATTGTTTCTGAGCCTTTCGCGATTGCCAACAGCGCCAAATACGCCTGTTCATTTCATTTTGCTCTTCGTGGGTGTCGGACACATACTGTACTACGTTCACGACCCACATCAGCCCCTATCTTAAGAAGGTCATACCTCACTATCCGAGGGTATTATCGAGGTTCAAGAGGTGACCCGGGTATGATATTGCACCGCTCGGTGGCCACTCGCAGCCACGTGGCTCACGACAGTGAACTTCCCGTCCTTTTGCTTTCGCAGCACGCATTGCACTTGAAAGAGAAACACCCTGAAACATACGTGACATAGAAACCATTAGCAAACTCAGTAGTCTTGAGTGTGCAGCCTCCGACGCCGAAGCGCTCGCTCTTCTACAATGCCAATATCACGGATCCAGCTGGCGCAACATAGCATCACGGGAACAAGGATGGTGAATCCAGGCTCGCGCTCGCGCTAGTTCCTCTGGATAGGTGAGCATGTGGTTTAGATTCACTTTTACCAGGTGTCCGCGCTTTCGACCAGGATGCTGCAGTATTGATCCGGACCTTGATCACTACCTGTGTCCAGGTTTGATGCCGTACTGCGGCTCATTTACACTTCATTTGAATGTTTAGTTCGCGGTTCGAGAGTCGCAATTATAGTCATTGAGGTTTCTCCATTTTTGGCCAGTCTTTCCAGTGAACTCACTACCTCATTTACCCGAAGTCGTACAGCTGCGCCCGGTTGCAATCTCTGTAGGGAAAATTTGACTCTCGAGACCCACAGGCTATGCGAGAGTCTGGTCACCCTCCACGCCATCAACATTTGGCGCGAACTGAGATGGACAAGCTCGGAATGATCCTCTGCTGTGCCCCGCACGTGCTTGCTGCAGCATGGCGTATTCCCCGCTGACAACAATAATAGACAAGACTGCGTGTTCTCCTGTGTGCCATGCCCTCGCTCTGTGTTTCTCCCCTCCACGTGGAGTACCTGATTTCCGCCAGGGCCACCCGCGCATGCTACTGTTCATTACCTACCTCTGTCTTCATTAAACGCTCTTTTCGCCGTAGCAAAGCAACTCCGGTGAAACAAGCACCCGCAACTGGGATATATGGCTTTGTCTATGGGGGGCCAACTATTCAATCCCTTTGGCAAACTGGCTACGCGGCGCCATGCTTTCCTGTCGGAGTTACCTCTCTAGCAGTGGTCGGGTTCTGCGGCTTGGCTAACTGGCAATGTAGGAGGAGTCGCACTTTGTTCCCTTCATAAAGGGTGGCCAGGCAGGCTCTAACGGGATTCTGTAGTCCACTCAAGCCTCCTCAAAGTGGGTCTCCTTCTATGAGTCCTGCCAGTGGGAAAGGAGCTGACTGCTTGCGCATTGGCAGATGTGCTACACTGTTTTGGTGGGGGTTACAAAGTACTTTGGCTGTGGGTGCCTCTCGAATGCTCGCGTAGAGGAGCAAGACTGCATGTCATCTCGCTGCCTGAAGAGTCCATACCACGATGACGAGGGGTGCACTCATGGACAACGCGCAAGCTGTGGCGCATGCGCATATGCGAATGCGGCGTGCGACCATCACCATTCATGCCGCGAGATGAGTGGGCATCGAGAGCGGTATTCGAGACAGAGCACAGGCATGTGCAGGGATTGTCGCGAAGGTTGATACAAGTATGTTCCACCCCCGTGATATGCTATTCATCTTCCTGATGCATCTAGCCCAGGATCGCACGTTGATGGCACTAGAATTTCCAGAACCTCAATGATGTTTTTTTAATTATAGACGCGTCTTCTGCTCTCTGCGACGATACTGTTTTTTAGCGCTGTATTTCTTAGAGACCATTTACACTCTCCTGTGATGTCTTTTTAATATTGCTCTCGTCGTTTATTTATATATAATCAAGGGGTTTACCTCCGTCGCCGTGACCACCAAGGCATCAGTCACACAGTGTATTCCATCACGGACGCAAGGACCGTGAATATCGAACTGACGATAGTGCCCCTGTTGAACATAGACGCGTCGACGCGTTTGTTTGAATCCACGGCGGTCCACAGTCCTACAGCCGCAGTGGTGGCACCAACTGTTTATGGATGCCACCAGAGGTATATATAAGAGAAAATTTTCACTTGTTTAATTTTTCCTCAGTCTTCATACAATTGATACTGAGGTTCATACTCAGTCCCTCCTTCATAGTTTTATAACAAACTAATAGTTCTTTTATAGTATCTCTTCTAGCTTCCACTGCATTATCATACTCTACAGGTTATGGGCCCATTGCCTAAAATAATAAGTCATGACTAAGTCATCAACTGCACCACCCATTGACAAACCATGCCTCTATGACATTCCTTATCTAGATGATGATGGTTCTAACTATCAAGCATGGAAATACTGTGTACAAACTGTTCTTGAACTATGAGGTTTATGGAAGGCTGTTGAAGGCACTGAAGCAGACAATGAGTGGATCTGAGATGCATGTGCACATGTCATCCTGACTTTGAAGGATGAGCCATTGAACAGTATCATTGGAGTCACCTCAGCTAAGGAAGTTTGGGACAAACTCAGCACATGATATGAAGGGAAAGGCACACAGAAAGTAGCCTACCTTATTGGCAAACTGTTCCATAGCAGTCTATGGACACAGAGCCCCTCAAACCACAGATCAACAAGATGTGTCAGACCACTCATACTCTCACTGCACTCAAGAACAAGATCAAAGACAATCTTGTTGCTATCACTATCATCTTTCCCTACCAGCTTCTTACTCCACTCTGCAAACAATTCTTATGTCACAAGACATGCAATCTACAGAAACATGGCAAGATATATGCTGAAGAGGCTAGGAGGTGGGAGATGGCTACACAAACTGCATTCATGGCAAGATTCTACTCTGGGAACACGTCCAAAAAGGGCACACTAAAGAAAAGAAGAAGCCACACAAAAAGAAGTGCAAAACATGTGGAAAACACCATAATGGTGAGTGTAGAAAAGGGAAGGAGGATGCAAAGGAAGAGAAGCCTGAAAAAGGCAAGGGTGATGCTATTGTGGAGGTTGCATGGATCAAACCAGATGAGCCTAAGCAAATTAAGCTCTTCATAGCAGACAAGCTTGCAGCTCAGTGGCATATGACTCACAAGTGGACTCAGGCACATCTGTGGTCATGAGCTCCCATTGTGACTAGTTTACCATCTACAAAACACTTGACCCTCTGCAAAAGGTTTGGCTTGGTGATGACCACTACATCCTAGTAGTGGGCAAGGGCCACCTGACACTCAAAATGAACCTTGGTAATCATAAGCTTCCTGGGATCATCCAGAAATGTTAAGGTGCTGAAATGGGGTTCAAGATGGATGTAACCAGAGTTGGGTGCTAGAATGAATAAGAGAGGACTTTACTGTTTCCAGTTTGACCAGAGACAGGGAGGTTCTAGAACTATTGAGTCGGATCAAGTGAACTTGGCTTCAACTTATGTGTTGTGCCCCCTCAGATTGTTGGTCCAATGTTTCAGAGTTTGGAGGTATGGAGTTGGATCAAAGATCTGGAGTTTGACTTGTCAAGAAGCTAGTAACCAAGAAGATATGGGGGGTCAAACTTAGTCAATATATATGTATATCTGAGGTACTCAACTGTTCTCATGGAAAGAACATTTGTTGGCTCAAGCATATAGCTTGTGTTTCCAGAGTCAGAGGACTTCATGGACATGTTTGCTGTGTTCTTTGGAGTTATCAGAGTATATCAGGATATCAATCAAGTATATGAGGATGCATGTATTCAGGAGGTTGTAGAAGATGTCATTTATAAGATGTTGGAATGCTACTGGAGCATTGGTAAGTCCAAAGGGCATCACACACCACTCAAACAAGCCATAGTGAGTGCAGAATGCAGTTTTCCATTTGTCAAATGAGATGGTAAGCATGCTGGAGATCAATTTTGGTGAAGAATTGAGCCTTTCTGGGACTGTCAAGAAGATTGGAGATGTGAGGGAGTGGATAATAGTCTTTTTTGGTAATTTTATTGAGTCCTCTGAAATTAACACAGTCAGAGAGAGCCATCTTTTTTCTGAATGAAAAGGACTGGAGTGCTGCCCAGAGATTGAGTTGGCCAGATGAAACCATATGATAAATGCTCATTGATGAATTCTCAAAGAGCCTGGAGTTTGCTCTGAGACAAGGAGTAGATTGGACCAAAGGAGGAGATGTGCCATCTTCTATTTTGATCTTCAGGTCATATGGCTTGTGAGTGGGCAGGGTGTCAGCATGGGTTTTGCTAAAGATGTCTGTGAATTTGTGATATTCAATTGGAATGGGGTTCTCAGAGTTCTTCAGAACTGTGGAGATGAACAACCTGAGTGTTTGCATATTGTCTCAGGTAGAGTCATGGGTGAAGGCTGCTGCATTGACAAAAGCAATTTTCAGAGCAATGAGTAGAGACAGAGTTATGAAGTTGAGTGGAGCTGAAACTGCCAACTCAAATGGTGCCAAGGATTTAGTCTCTATTGGAGTTTGGAATGAGATACTGCCCAATACCCAGTCAATCAATAGATTGTAGCAGATGAGCCAATTGTGTCCCAGAACTGCTGAGCAACCAACATCCAATAGAGTTACAGTACATAAAATATAACAGAGAGGGTTTTTCCTGTAGGAAAATGGAGTGGCAATTCAATTGTGGATTTGATAACAGAGTTAGAGGAGCCATTGAAAAGCTGTAATGGAATCAGAGTGATGTCTTCAGTCTGGAGATAATGTCTGGAAATAAATGAAGAATCAAGGAAACAATGAGTGGAACTGGAGTCTACTAGTGTGGGGATTGGAGTTGAGGGGATGAGGCTGGAGGTAAGTTGGAGGGTCATGGAGTTTGGGTCATAAAGAGTGGATGTGTTAAGATATAGCTCCACAAAGGCATTGATGATCAACACAACCCTGGTCCAGTGCCAGAGCTAGAGGGTTGCTTATTATTATTTTTGGCTCTGTAGTCTTGGCTTCAGAGCTCTTGTCAGACTTTGTCCATCATGGTAGCATAAGCTTTCATAGCTGCAGAAGTAGTCTTCAGACATTCCTTGGCAATATGACCTATTTGTCCACAGAAGAGGCAGAGATGCTTGTTCAGAATGATGCTGTTATACAATATTCTGATGTATATGAGATGCACATCAGAATATATGAGATATACATCAGAATTTTTTTTGGATATCTTAAATTTTTATAAATATAAATATATATTTTATATTTTAATAAACTTTAAAAGATAAGATGTTTGTTATGGATGAATATAATTATTTATATGAATATAACAGTAATGTATATATTAATATTATTGGTATAATATAGAATATTTAGATATACATATGTCAGGTGAGGATTCAAGGTACATTAAATTATTTGACCAGTATAGTATGGGGGGGAATGGGTGGAAGAAAGTTAAAGTGGTGTGTTCCCTTGGGGCAGTTGCCACTGGTAAATGAAAAAAAAAATATTTTGAGAATCATGTCAAAATATCAAAATATGTTTTAAATCTAAGTAAATTATATAAAATTTGAGAATCATGTATGAAATATTAAAATATATTTTAATATAAGTATATTATGTAAAATTTGAGGAAATAGGTTGTATATACATAGATGTATTTCCAAACAAGCATCAGAGCTTCTGCTCAATACAATGTTGTCATTCCTGTGGAGTAAATTCACCATCTTTACCAAGCTTGGTAGAGAGATCAGGGGTCTGCTTTGGAGTTCTAGAGGTAGAGGCTGTGAGATGATTGGATCTGGGGTTACTGGATTTACTAGAATTAGGCTGCTTCTTATTGTCACTACTCTGGGTAATGGAGGATGCAGTGGATTTGCCCTTATCATTAGACTTGTCCTAGTTCTTGTCTGAGGAGGTCTCACAAACTTCTTGGAGTGTTGTTTCCAGTATCAAGCATTGATGGACTGTACTAGAGTCTGAAGTTTGAATAGGGTGACAAGTTTACCTACTCTAGCTACTTTGTCCTTGATTGTTAAGTGCTGAAAACTCGGAGTCTCCCATCCTCATCCAACCACAGAGCACTATTCCACTTCCCTGTTACTAAGTGCTACCTCTACCCCTCAACCTGATTGATCTTTGGAGTGCTGAACAACTGCGTTACACACTGTCTGTTTGCTAGGACCGTTGCACGCAGGCTTATAGGATCTATTCCTTAAGTGAACTGACAACGGTTGTTGTAACCCAAAAGAAGAAGACTACTAATGAGGAGAACAATGGTGGGGTCTGGAGTTGACGGAGGTGGAGATGGAATCCAGAGATCAGAACTTGGTGTTACAGGATGAAAGGCCATTGTATCATTGGCATTGGAGTGCTGTGCTTCCCCATTGGACATGAGCAGCTAGTCAATTAAACTCAACTAGGTGCTTGGTGATCCTCTGGTTATCACACATTCAGAGATTCTCAAGTTTGGCCTTGGCTTCAGCCTCTGGGTCATAAGGTCCATAGTTGGTCTTCAATTCAGACATGAACACAGAGTAGTTGTCTAGCCAGGAGGCTTTGGAATTGGAGGTCAGAGTGGATTCAAACCAATCAAGTGCAATTCCCTTTAAAGCCTAAGTAACTTTAGCACTATCATTAGAGATCACATCAGGACAGTTGCAGAAATTGAGGGTACATTGTGTAAGGAAGGGCTGGAGTTTGTGACAATTGGATCTGTTGAAGGTATCTGGCTCTTGGACCTTGGTCTGAGTAGAGGACTTCTGCAGAGACAATATGGAGTTAGCCAACATGCTGAGGACTTCTGCAAGGTTTTAGAGATAGGGATGGATGAGAGATTGGCTGGAGGAGTGTCTTCTTGAAGTTCAGCCTTGAGCTCCTGATCAGAAGCTGGGGCTTCTCCAGGGACTTCTTTGATGGTGGCAGGTTGCACTCCTGCTTGGATGGAGGTTTGGGTGATTTGGGGGGCATGACAATTGAGGGTAGGAGTTGTATATACTGTGAAGTGGCTGGAAATGGAATTCAGGGAGGTAACCAGAGTTCAGATGCTAGAGATATATGGAAGGGGATTTTACTATTCCAGTTCAACCAGAGACAGAGTGGTGCAATAACTATTGAGTTGGATCAAGTGGACTTGGCTTCAACTTGTGTGTTGTATCCCCTTGGATTGTCAGTCCAATATTTCAGAGTTTGGAGGTATGGAGTTGGATCAGGGATCTGGAGTTCAACTTGTCAAGAAGTCACTTGTCAAGAAGCCAGTAACCAAGAGGATATTGGGGTCAAACTTAGTTGATATACAAACTACTGTAACATACAGAAAATAGCCCATATAAGTATACAAAGAATTGAATGAGAAACTGGAATGGGAGAACAATAGGGTGGACATGGGATATAATATGAAAAGGAGTTTGGAGTTCAGTCTCAAGTCCAAACTATTACTAATCAATATAAAAAATAAAAGTTATTGTAATCTATAACTAGAAAACTACTTATCAAGAGAACAATAGATGGAGTTTGAGGTTGTTGAAGATGGAGTGTTGTGCTGCAGCAGGGTTTGATATTCTTCTCAGCTGTTCATTCATGGAATTGTAGTGATTTAGAGTTTGCCCTAAAACCATAATTTTGCAGGTTCCAAAACAGAGGTAGAAGAGGAGGTGACTGGAGCAGAGGCAACTAGTCAACCAGGGAGTCCAAGCATGCCAATGCAGATGCAGACCCCTGAGGTCATCATCATATTGGTTATGCAGACAGAACCATCCTGTCCAACATATTCTCTACTGGCAAGTTCATCAGTGCATTCTCAGCCAAGGCCACTGTTTACAGCAGGTGCAGCCAAAGAGGATGACAAGGCAAAGGCAGAGAGGGAAGAAGTGGAGGTGGGTCCTGAAGCAGATATAGAGCCAGAGGTCATATCAATGCTTGATTCTACTACCATGAACAGATTCCCAGTCACAACCACCTTCAATCATCATCAAAGGAGACAATGAATATGAGATATCAGAGATTCTCAACTCAAAGATCAATTGTTGATACAAGTGTAAACTCCAGTACCTAGTCAAGTGGACTGGATATGAAGGCACCAATGAAGAATCTTCATGGATCTCCATGTCTGAACTGATCACACATCTGAATCCATTTCTGATTTCCACTCTGCTTATCCAAATAAACCAGATCCTCTTATGAATCTTTAAGTTATAATCAACTCCAATCCTATTATTTTACATTATTCATTATATTACATTTATAGAACAAAACACAAGTCAACCTGAGCTCTAAAAACACCACTCTGATCCAAACCTCATCTTCAAAAATTACAAGTCACTCTCATTACTTCTTTAGCTGCTCTGAAATTATATTCACATCTATTTTTATTTCTACAAGTTGGATGTCCCACTTTGTTTTTCCTTACCCACCTCAGCTTCCATCTCTGACTCACTATTATTCTTTACATCTGACACCTAGTCCTTCTCAGAGATAATACAAAAGGCCTCAGTGGGTTGTGGGCACATTGCTTATCTAAATCTTATGTAAGGCTTATCTAATTTGCGCCAGCCTCCCATTCACCTGCTGTCTGGTCATGTGACAAGTCACGTGAGGTTGCTGAGTGTGCACTTGCAAATCAAAAATTTTCATTCGCTTTCTACCCCTGACCCCTACAAGCTCGCTGTCCACAATCAGTCGCTGCCATTGCTCTCTGCTGTTGCTCTCTGCCATTGCTCTCTGCCTTTGCTGTTGCTTTCTGTTGCTTATTGCTAGCCTTGAAAGGTCATACCTCCTTGGGCTAAACTTAGATTGTGATTAACACCACAGTTTAGGTTGAAGTTCATGGTTCCAAAACACTCATTTTGGAATATCTGGACCCCTAAGCATCCGTGAACTCTACTCTGGAAGTCTTATTCATTTCTTGCTGCTAAGAAACATATTACTTTTCTGTGTATAGTCTGCATTGACCAATACAAGGGATTGTAACCAAAGTACAAATGTTAAATTGTTTCTGGAGTTGTGCTGCATCAGGGTTTGATATTCTTCTCAGCTGTTCATTCATGGAATTGTGGTGATTTAGAGTTTGCCCTAACATCATAATTTTGCAGGTTCCAAAACAATCGAGGTGGTGTCTCCATATCCAGAAGGCTTCATATATGGTAAGGAGCCCTTTGTCATGGACATCATAGTTCAGTTTGAGGGGTGTAAATGTATGTGAGTGAAAAGCAATTGGATGGACTTGTCCATCATCCAGAGAGATGATGGACAAGATTGCAGTGAGTGCATAGTCGGAGCCATTGGTTTCTAATAGGATAGGAACATCTGGAACCCAATGAGTCAGTATTGGAGACGCTTGTTCAGAAATACATCAAATATGTATATACAACCCATTTCCTCAAATTTTATATAATATACTTATATTAAAACATATTTTGATATTTCATACATGATTCTCAAATTTATAATTTACTTAGATTTAAAACATATTTTGATATTTTGACATGATTCTCAAAAATAATTCTTTTTTTTTTTCATTTGCTGGTGGCAACTGCTTCAAGGAAATATTCTACTCCTGCTACACTTAATTTCTTTCACTCATTATTTCTTATACTATACTGGTAAAATAATCTAATGTACCTTGAATCCTCACCTGGCATTTGTATATCTAAATATTCTCTATTATACCAATAATATTAATATATACATTACTGTTATATTCATATAAACAATTATGTTCATCCATAACAAACATCTTATCTTGTAAAGTTTATTAAAATATGAAATATATATTTATATTTATAAAAATTTAAGATATTCAAAAAAAACTTGGATATCCAAAATCTTTAAAGATATCCAGATTGTAACTCCCTATTTTTATGATCATTATTAAAATTCTGATGTACATCTTGTATACATCAGAATATTGTATAACAGCATCCTTCCGAACAAGTGTCGGAGTGGAGGTAAAGGCCTCCTTCAAGGTCTCAAAGCTCTGTCTAAATTTGTCAGTGAAATTCCATTGGATTCCCTTCCTAGTAAGCCAGGTGAGTGGAATGGTAATATTGGAGTAGTTGTAGATGAAGTGGCGGTAGAAATTGGTGAACCCTAGGAAGGACTGTACATCTTTGACTTTCTGTGGTTCTGGCCATTCCTGTATGGCTTTGATTTTGTCATTGGACATTGTCAGTCCTGCAGGGGAGAGGATATAGCCTAGATACTTGACTGAGACGCTTGTTCAGAAATACAACAAATATGTATATACAACCTATTTTCCTCAAATTTTACACAATACACTTCAATTCAAACTTATTTTCATATTTCAACATCACTCTCAAATTTTACACAATATACTAGATTAAAACATATTTTGATATTTTGGCATAATTCTCAAAAATAATTCTTTTTTTCCCCATTTAGTGGTAGCAACTCTCTTGAGGGAACATCCAAATATCATTGATTCTTTTTTATACAATACTTATAACATAATTTGAACTATCTTTAATCCCCACCTGGTATTTGTATATCTAAATACCCTATATAATACCAATTATATTAATACATACATTCCTATTATATCCATGTAAATGATTATGTTCATCTCAACCAAATATCTTATCTTTTAAAGTTTATTAAAATATAGAATATATGTTTATATTTATGAAAATTTCACACATCCGAAATCTTTTAAGATATCCAAATTGTAACTCCCTGGCTTTATGTATCATTGAAATTCTGATGTATATCTCATATACATCAGAATATTGTATACTGACATGATTCCAAACAAGCGTCTGAGTCAGAGTGAAATTCACATTTGTCAGTGTAGGTGAAGAGGCCATGTTTGCAGAGATGTCAGAGTACTTCTTGGACGTGTGTCCAATGTTCATCTTCATTATCTGAATATACCAAAATGTTGTCTAAGTAAACAAGGACAGTAACATTGAGGAGGTTGGCGAAGGTATTGTTCATGAACTGCTGGAAGGCAGCTGGAGCATTGGTTAGTCTGAAGGGCATGACCATTCAAAAGATCCATATTGAGTGTGGAAAGTTGTTTTCCACTCATCACCTTCTCAGATATGGACTAGATGATAGGCATGTTGGAGATCTATTTTGAAATAGATCTTAGCCTTTCGCAGGCTCTTGAGCAGGTCCACAGTGTGGGGTATTGGGTATCGGTCTTTCTTGGTGATCTTGTTGAGTCCTTGGAAGTCAACATATAAAATGGAGTGATCTGTCCTTTTTGCAGACAAATAGGACTGGAGCTTCATGGGGGGATAGGGATGGGCAGATGAAGCCTGTGGCCAAGTTCTCATCTATGAATGTTCAGAGAGCCAGTAGCTCTTTTTGGGATAGCAAGTAGATAGGGCCAAGTGGAGGGGTGGAGTTGTCATCCAACTCAATCTTGAGATTGTATGGTCAGTGTTCTGCCAGCAAGTCAGCTTTAGACTTGCTGAACACATCGGCAAACTCATGATACTCCTTAGGAACCATAGACAGGTCCGGTGGAGTTGATCAAGCAGAACAGGTGGCAAGGAGCATTGGATTGGAGAGGTGAACCTGGAATGTTTGTGAGCCATCCAGTTTGCTTAGTCTGGCGAAGACCATAGCATCCACCATAAATATAGATGGAGGGGTAGATGGAGTATCTATCAGAGCAGAGTCAGCAGAGGCAGAAGATAATTTTGCACCTATAGTTGCTGGTGATGTCAGGGATGACACAGCCTGCACTGGAGAACAGAATGTGATATGGCCCAATGCCCAGTCAATCAACAGATTGTAGCAGGTGAGCCAATTATGTCTGAGAACCACAGAACAGCTGGAGTCAAGCGGAGTAACATAGAATGCAAGGTTCTGGATTTCTCTGACAGAAAAATGAATAGACAGATCTATAGCTCATGAAATAACAGCATTAGTGGTGCCATCAAATAATCAGAGTGATATCGGAGTTATGGTATATGTATGGAGTTTAAGTAAATTGGAAAAAGAGGAATCAAGGAAACAGTGAGTAGAACTGGAGTCAATTAATGCTTGGATAGCGGTATTGGGAATGGAGTTGGAGTAGACAAGGAGGGTAAGAGAGTTGGAGTGGGAAAGAGTGGATGCATTCAGACAGACCTCATTTGTCATACAGGGAGTACCAATGCAGCCCTCAGTCCATACAGAGGCTAGAGGACTGCTTACTATTTTTTTGGGTCCATTGCCTTGGCATCAGACTTGTTCATTGTAGCATTGGTGGCACAGCCCTTTGCTTTTGCTGCAGACAAGGTTGCCTTGTTGCAATCCTTGGCTTGGTGACCAGGTTTTCCACAGAACAGAAAGTGGTTGTTGTCCATGTGGTGCTGGTGTTCCTGCTGGGTAAGTTTGCCATCCTTCCCCAGCTTGGTGGAGAGGTCTGGAGTGCTCTTGTGAGCTCTGGAGTTGTTGCCAGTGCTGGAGTTGTTCTGACTGGAACTGGAAGCAGTGGCATTACCAGTGTTTGACTTCTGGCCAGAGTTGGTAGTGGTCTTCTTATCAGACCCCTTGTTGGAGGGGGTCTTTGTTATGACTATATTCATTAACGTCCAGATCCTCATCCGATCCACTCAGATCCATTTGGAAACCGCCATCTCCAGGCCACCTGTCTGATTGTCATCACAGATTCCGCCCATCCGTCTCCAGTTCCAATTGATGCATCAGCATCACCATAGGAACCCGGACATCCATCCCCATCAGACTCAGACATACTCACATAAGGCCATTGGCCTTGGAGACCCAGCACTGGAGTAATTATTATTAGATTTCAAAATATGTATTTAAGTTGCCCGACTGGGGACTCCCAGTTCTAATATCGAATCACACCTAGTTCCTAAGTCCGATCCTAACTCTCTAAGTTGTACTCCATCTCCAAAATCTTGGACACCGGTATTAGTGAGGGTGCAGCACATAAACTGAAGCCAAGTCCATTCCGACCCCCACAACGTACTCCAATTCCGACGAAACCTCCGCCAATCGGACCTAGTGTGTAACATGGGCAAGCTTGCAAAGGTTAACCAGAGTATCTGACTTACTGATGCATGATATCTTGTCCTTGATGCAGGATGGGAGACCAATGTAAAATTGGCATTGGAGTGCGGTGTCACCCCATTGGACCTTCAGAGCTAGCTGCTGAAAACTCACAATGTATTTTGCAATCTTGTGATTTTCCTTCATACAAAGTCAATCAAGTTCATTCTCGGCATTGGCCTCAGGGTTGTAAGGACCAAAATTGGTCTGGAGTTCAGAGATGAAGTCGGAGTAGTCCTCTGACCATATTGGGTCATCAGAGTCATCCATGAGCGCTGGCTCAAAGTAGTCCAGTGTGGTGCCCTTGAGATAGGACATGGTGAAGGTCACCTTCACTCAATTGGATGTGAATGCATCAGGGCGGTCATGGAAACCCAACCAGCATTGCATCAAGAATGGTTGGAGCTTGTGTGGATTGGAGCTGTCGAATGGGTTGGGTTCCCAGACCTTGGTCTGGGACTTAGGAGCTTGTGGGGTATGGATGCTGCTGGTGAGCAGGGAGATGGCTTGCACCAGATTTGGGGGGGGTGGAGTATTGTCCTCTTCATTGACAGTCTCTATGTGGTCTGTCAGTTCTTCGACAACCTCAGGGATGGTGTCAATGCTGGGAGCGGGCACCTCAACAGTTTGTGCATGTTTGGAATTGGTGGTGACATTGGTGGGAGTGAGTACAGCAGTTTGAATATACTGTTATGCACTAGGTCCAATTGGGGGTCAGAGTTTGGGTCAGAGCTTAGGTTGGAGTTGGAGTGGGAATCAGGGTGCATTGTGGGGGTCAGAACAGACTTGGCTTCAGCTTATATGCTGCACCCTCACTAATACCTGTGTCCAAGATTTTGGAGATGGAGTACAAGTTAGACAGTTTGGATTGGACTTAGGAGCTAGGCATGATTCAAACTGGGGAATGAAGTCCCCAGTCAGACAACTTAAATACATATTTGAAATCTAATAATAATTACTCCAGTGATGGTTCTCCAAGGCCAACAGCCTTATGTGAATATGTCTGAGTCCAATGGGGATGGATGTCTGGGTTCCTATGGTGATGCTGATGCATCAATTGGAACCAGAGGCAGATGAGTGAGATCGACGGTGACAATTGGACAGACCAAAAGGAGATATGATGGTTTCCAAATGGAGTATAGATTTCATATGCATGGGGATCTGAGTGGATTGGACAGGGATCTGGGTGTTAATGAATATAGTCATAACATCTGCTCCACTTCCTCCTCCTCCTTCCATCTCCATTCTACTTCCTCCTCCTCCTTCTGTCTCGATTCCACTTTCTCCTCCTCCTTCCATCTCCACTCTGCTTTCTCCTCCTCTTTCCACCTCCATTCCACTGCCTCCTCCTCCTTCTGTTTCTGTTCCTCTTCCACCTCCTTCCACATCTGTTCCTCCTCCTCTTCTTTCAATCAGGCCAGGAGCAACTGCTCAAGCTTGGCCACACTCATGTTTGCAAAAGGATTTGATATTGTTGAGGATAAGACCTCAACACACCCCTCCTTTTATATGCTCTCCAGACCCCCAATATAAACGCTGACTATGCCCAATCATCTCAACTATTCAGTCTATGGACCTGAGGCCTCAAGGGCTCAGCCTTAATGGAGAGATCCTGTTATGACTATATTCATTAATGCCCAGATCCCTATCCAATCCACTGTTACATCCTGTAACACCAAGTCCAATCTCCAGATCCCCACCTCCCCCATCTCTATTATCCATCAACTCCACTCCATCAACTCCACTCCATCAACTCCACCTCCATCAACTCCAAACTCCATTATTGTTCTCCTTATAAGTAGTTTCTTCTTATGGGTTACAACAAACATCCTTCTTTTATATTGTTTAGTTTAGTTCAGATTTGGCCCAAACTCCAAACTCCTTTCCATGTTGTACTCCATATCCATCTTATTGTCTTATCATTTTAGTTTCAGCATTTAATTCTCCACATACTTATATGGGCTACTCTCTGTCTATTACAGTAGTTTGTATATCAACTAAGATTTGCCCCATCAACTTCTTGGTTGCTAGCTTCTTGACAAGTACCTTCTTGACAAGTCAAACTCTGGATCCTTGATCCAACTCCATACTCTGAACTCCAAAATATTGGACTGACAATCCAAGGGGGCGCAACACACAAGTTGAAGCCAAGTCCACTCAATCTGACTCAATAGATATTGTCTCATCCTGTCTCCGGTTGAACTGGAACAGTAAAGTCCCTACCTCTTCTTCACTAGCAGCTAAACTCTGGTTATTCCCTTTGAACCCCAAGTTTTACAGCCCTTAACAGTATATACGAACTACTACCCTCAATTGTCATGCCCCCCCTGAAGCATACAAACCTCCATCTGAGCGGGAGTACCACCTGCCACCATTGAGGAAGTCCCTGGAGAAGCTCCAGTATCCAATCAGGAGCTTGAGGCTGAACTCTAGGAAGGCACTCCTCCAGCCAATCCCTCATCCGTCCCCATCCCTAACCTTGTGGAAGCCCTCAGTATGTTGGCTAACTCCATATCATCCCCAAAGAAGTCCTCTGCTTGGACCAAGGTCCAAGAACCAGATACCTTTGATGGATCTGATTCCCACAAACTCCAGCCTTTCCTTATGCAATGTACCCTCAATTTCCATGACCATCCTGATGCATTCTCCAATGGCAGTGCTAAAGTTACTTATGCCCTATCTTATTTAAAGGGAACTGCACTCAATTGGTTCAAACCCACCCTGACCTCCAATTCTGAAGCCTCTTGGCTAGATGACTACTCTGAATTCATGTCCAAATTGAAGACCAATTTCAGACCTCATGATTGGAGGCTGAAGCTGAGGCTGAACTTGAGAATCTCCAACTGCGTGATAACCAGAGGATCGCTAAGTCAATTGACTAGCTGCTCATGTCCAATGGGGAAATGCTGCACTCCAATGCCAGTTATACAATGGCCTTCCATCCCAAATTAAGGACAAAGTTGCCAGAGTAGGCAAACCAGTTACCCTATCTGAACTCAGGACTTTAGTACAGTCCATTGATGCTTGGTATTGGGAATGATGCTCTGAGGTAGCTCAAGAGACCTCCTTGGGAAAAAACCAGGACAAGTCCCATGACAAGGGCAAGTCCACTTCTTCCTCCAACACCCAGGGCAGTGACAACAAGAAGCAGCCCAACTCCAGTAAATCCGGTAACCCCAGATCCAACTCCCTTACAGCCTCTACCTCTGGAACTCCAAAGCAGACCCCTGACCTCTCTACCAAGCTTGGTAAAGATGGTAAACTTACTCCACAGGAACGACAGTATTGTATTGAGCAGAACCTCTGTCTCTTTTGTGGATGAGTAGGTCACATTGCCAAGGATTGTCTGAAGACCACCTCAGCAGCTATGAAGGCTTGTGCTGCTACAATGGACAACAAGTCTGACAAGAGCTCTGAAGCCAAGGCTATGGAGCCAAAAAAATAATCAGCAATCCTCTGGCTCCAGTACCAGACAAGGGTTGCATTGAACTCACTGGTGCCTTCACAGAGCTATGTCTCAACACATCCACTCTTTCAGATCCTAACTCCTTGACACTCTGACTCACCTCCAATCTCATCCCCTTAACTCTGATCCCAACCCTAGTGGACTCTGGTTCCACTCATTGTTTCCTTGATTCTTCGTTTGTCTCCAGACATCATCTCTGGACTGAAGACATCACTCCAATCCTGTTATGGCTCTTCAATGGATCTTCTAACTCTGTTATTAAATCCATGATCGACTTGCCACTCTGTTTTCCTATGGGAGAAAGCCACTCCATTACTTTTTATGTAACTCTGTTGGATGTTAGTTGCTTGGCAGTTCTGGGACACAACTGGCTCACCTGCTACAATCTGTTGATTGACTGGGTATTGGGCAGTATCTTGTTCTGAACTCCGATAGAGACTAAATCCTTGGTGCCATCTGAGTTGATAGCATCAGCTCCACTCAACTCTGTAACTCCACCTCTACTTGTTGCTCTGAAAATTGCTTTCATCAATGCAGCAACCTTTGCCTGTGACTCCTTCCAAGCTGACATACAAACTTTCAAGTTGTTCATCTCCTCCACAGTTCCAAGGAACTCCAAGGACCCTCTGTTTTGGAACCCACAAAATTATGGTGTTAGGGCAAACTCTAAATCACCACAATTCTGTGAATGAACAGCTGAGAAGAATATCAAATCCTACTGCAGCACAACTCCACAAACAATTTAACATTTGTACTTTGGTTACAATCTGTTGTGATGGTCAATGCAGATGATACACAGGAAGGTAATACATTTCTTAGCAGTAGGGAATGAATAAGACTTCCAGAGTCTAGAGTTCACAGATGCTTAGACGCTTGTTCAGAAGGATGCTGTTATACAATATTCTGATGTATACAAGATGTACATCAGAATTTTAATAATGATCATAAAAATAGGGAGTTACAATCTGGATATCTTTAAAGATTTTGGATATCTGAGTTTTTTTGGATATCTTAAATTTTTATAAATATAAATATATATTTCATATTTTAATAAAATTTAAAAGATAAGATGTTTGTTATGGATGAACATAATTGTTCATATGAATATAACAGTAATGTATATATTAATATTATTGGTATAATAGAGAATATTTAGATATACAAATGCCAGGTGAGGATTCAAGGTACATTAGATTATTTTACCAGTATAGTACAAGAAAGAATGAGTGAAAGAAATTAAGTGTAGCAGGAGTAGAATATTCCCTTGAAGCAGTTGCCACTGGTAAATTAAAAAAAAAGAATTATTTTTGAGAATCATGTCAAAATATCAAAATATGTTTTAATATAAGTATATTATATAAAATTTGAGGAAATGGGTTGTATATACATATTTGATGTATTTCTGAACAAGCGTCTTAGGGGTCCAGATATTCCAAAAAGAGGGGAATGCACTTAGAGGCTAAAGGAAGTAGGTGGATGAATCCAGTGACACTCTGAAGCAGGTAACAGCAATGTGTGAAGTAGTCTAGCAACTGCTTCACACAAGTTCAAGATCCTAATGCTCTGCTAAGGCAGTACACACTAGTAACTTAAACAAAGAGCACTAATGGCAGGACTATCAACAGGCAATCTCACCCTGTAGATTTGTAGCCACACAAGGTAGATCCTTATATACTGTATCTACAGGAGCTGACTAATCCTTCTACCTATTAATAGTTATGAGTCATGGCAGGAGTCATAGCATGAGTCACCATTACTCAAATAACTTGGGCAATACTCCATTTCCAGGGATGATCAGCACAGCTATGGGTATGCACAGCTTCTATTGAACTCTCCACCAAAAATGGAGTCAGGAGGAGCTGTGGTTGCCAAGATATTGAGGATTTACTGGGGGTGACCAGATTGCATACCTATAACAAGATCTTTCAGGGAAAACCAGTTCCCATACACCCTCCAGTCAACATGAAAAATGTTCCAACCAAATATCATGAATTCATGGATGTCTTTAACAAAACCTGTGCTGACACCCTACCCACTCACAAGCCATATGATTTGAAGATCAAATTGGACAATGGAACATCTCCTCCTTGTGGTCCGATCTACTCAGAGTGAACTCCAGACTCTTCAAGAATTCATCAATGAGCATCTATCTTATGGTTTCATCCAGCCAACCTGTTCTCTGGGTGGTGCTCCAGTCCTTTTCATTCAGAAACAGTTCCCTCTGACTTTGTGTTGATTTCAGGGGCCTCAATAAAATCACCAAAAAAGACTGTTATCCACTTCCTCACATCTCTGGTCTTCTTGATAGTCCTAGGAAGGCTCAATTCTTCACCAAAATTGATCTCTGGCATGCTTACCATCTTGTCCAGATTCATGAAGGTGATGAATGGAAGACTGTGTTTTGCACTTGCTATGGCTCATTCAAGTGGTACATTCACTGGTCTGAATTCCTGTCCCAGTTTAATCTGGTAATCTGTTTCTGTCCTGGCAAACTTGGTACAAAACCAGACTCTTTAACTAGACAATGGGACATCTATTCTAAAGAGGGAGGAAATGATTATGCAGCAGTAAATCTGCATAATCTTAGGCCTGTGTTCACTAACAAACAGTTAACTGCTTCCCTCTGAGCAACAACATTCTATTCTCCAGTCCTCTGAGCAGCCATCACTATGGATGTTGATACACTCCACTCCAATATCTGATCTGCACTCCAATCAGATCCAGCCATCTCTGGACATCTCATTAAACTGACCAATCACTGGTCCATTGACCCAGAAGGCTTACTCCATCTCAACAACCACATCTACATCCCTGATGTGAACAACCTCCAACTGTACTCCAGAACAAACATGACCATCTGATCTCCAGTCATTTTGGACAGAACTGAACTATAGATCTAGTCAGGTGGGACTATGTCTGGCCTGAACTCTGTGGTTCTGTTAAGTCCTACATCAAGTCTTGTACCACTTGTATGCACTCAAAGTCACAGAGACATCATCCATATGGACTGCTCAAGCAACTCCCTGTTCCAGAGAGTCCATGGAACTCCATATCCATGGACTTCATTGAGAAGCTCCCAGCATCCTCTGGTTATGACACCATCTTAGTTATTGTGGATCACCTCACCAAGCAGTCCATTTTTATCCCTACAGTCAACACTATCACAGCCCCTATGCTTGCAAAACTATTCATGCTCCATGTCTTCTCCAAGTATGGAGTTCCATCACACATTACCTCTGACCATGGTATGGAGTTTGTGTCCTCTTTTCTCCGAACCCTCAGAAAGGCTTTGGACATCAAAATCCATTTCACCTCTGGATACCATCCAGAAGCCAATGGACAAACCAAATGAATGAACCAGACTCTAGAACAGTACCTCTGCATCTATTGCAAATACCAACAGGACAACTGGTCTGACTTACTTCCACTCACAGAATTCATATATAATAATGCTCCAAATGCCACTACTGGCTTATCACCATTCTTTGCCAACAAGGGTTACCACCCAAACATCTCTGTACATCCTGAATGAGACCTTGCTTCCTCAAGAGCTTAAAACTTTGCTGTGGACCTCCATGAACTCCATCAGCATCTCCAAAAGACCATCTCTGATGCCCAACTCCAATACTCCACCTCTACTGACTGTCACCAATCCCTGGCCCCAGACTTCAAGGTTGGAGACAAGGTTTTCATGAAATCTGACAATATCCATACCACAAGACCTTCCAAGACCTTCCAAGAAACTATTGGAAACATACCTTGGTCCTTTCAAAATCATTGCTCAAGCAGGCTCTAACTCCTTTACCCTCCATCTACAAGAAAGCATGCGCTCCATTCATCCCGTCTTCCATGTTTCCATGCTTGAACCCTCAACTCCAGATCCATTCTCCAGTCAAGAATCAACTCCAGTCCCTCCTGTTGTCATAGATGGAGAACCAGAGTACAAGATATCAGAGATACTGGACTCCAAGATTGACAAGAGACAAAAATGTAAACTGCAATACCTTGTCAAGTAGGCAGGAACAGACAAAGAAACCTCCTGGCTACCAGCCTCAGAATTAGGATATGCAACAGAGATTATCTCCAATTTCCACCAGGCTTATCCTCATAAATCTGGCCCCATATTGTTTTGATTCACTCCAGTTTTATCCAAGAAACTCAGTCATTCACTAGTCATCACACTCTCTAGATACATCACTTCTCCTCTATCTTTGATTCTCCTACACCTGACTCCTCTGATTCCTCATCCACTGTTCCCTCCTTCTCTGGATTCCCTGATTCCAACTCTTGCTCCCTGAGCATCCTATCTATCTCCTCCCATGACCACCACCTCTCATCATCCAACCTATCAAGATTCTCTGAAAAGTCCCAAGATCCTGAGGAGTTCAAGTCCATGTCATATATGGCACCCAGAGCTTCCAACTCCAGTGCATCCAACTCCCTTTGGAGCAGACCCCATCTCTGTCCCATTGTATAATGATGGAACATCCCCATGAACTCACCCATATAGGTCTCAATGCCCTGGAGAGCCATGTTTGTCCTTTCGGTGTGCTCAGAAACCTCGATTAATCAATGGGCCACCACAGCTGCATTAATACTAACATCCTGCATGGCTTTGATCAATGCAGGAGGCATGGTTTCCACAGCAGGACCTGTACTTGCAGCCCTAGTCTGTTGACATCTGAGAGAAGGATCCACCACACTGCTGCCCTCCTCACAATCACATTTCCATCAAGGAGGAGCACTTCCTTTTACCTTGCATTTCAGCCAGTTTGTCTGGCATGCAAGGCAGGAGTGAGATTTCCCTGTCTAGGAAACAAAAGTAATAATCAGTATGATATCCTGACATCCAGTTACTATATTCACTCACCATTGCCCACTTACACATGTTGTCGCACTTGATGCACATATCACATATGAGGTCCAATTTGGATTCTTCATCTGGATCCTTATCCACCTCCTTGCCTTTTGCAACCACCCTCAATAATGCCCTTTTCTTCATGGCCTCTGCCCTGACTCAAGCCGCCTCAGTGGCCCTCTTGTGAGCTGCTACCTCTCTCACAATCCTCTTCTCCTCCTCCACCTTCTTTTTCTCTGCAGCATCAGCCTCAGCAATTGACTTATCCAATGCAGTGCATTGCTGTTATTATGTAAGCCAGCGGACCCAGTACACATGTGGGCCCACTTATAGTAGATAGAACTTAGTTAACTACTACACTGTACAACATATTACCCAACCAATACACTTGGTTGAGTTCTGTGCAATGGTGTGAACTAAGACACCCATTAACAGTGACTCTGCCCATCCATCTTCAGTTCCATTGATGCATTGGCATCACCATAGGAACTGGACACTCATCCTTGTCAGACTTGGACATATTCACATAAGGCCATTGGCCTTGGAGATCCATCACCAGAGTAATCATTATTAGATTTCACATATGTATTTAAGTCATCCTACTGGGGACTTCATTCCCCAGTTTGAATATCAAATCATGTCTAGCTCCTAAATCTGATCTGAACTATCTAAGTCATACTCCATCTCTGAAATCTCAGACACAGGTATTAGTGAGGGTGCAGCACATGAGCTGAAGCCAAGTCTGTTCCAACCCTCACAATGCACCCTGACATCAACTCTGACTCTGACCCAAGATCTGACCTTCCATCAGACCTAGTGCATAATATCTGGGCATAATGAATATGATTGTAACAATATATCTAACCAGGGAGCTGGCATGCTCAGATGGGAATATGACCTACCCTCTGTTGACAACACAGACAGATGAATGGAGATGTATTGTGTTTTCATAAGGAGTATAGATGTCATGTGCATGGAGATCTGACAAGATCTGATGGGGATCTGGGCATAAAGCATTGTTGAAATACTTGACAGATAAACTCAGCATGTGTGTATTAAACATGACTGGCTATAATCTAAATACCTTGACAGATAAACTGTAATGAGAAATAAGTGAACATAGTATTTAGAGATAATAAAGTAACTCCCTACCTCAGTGTGTGTGTATTAAACATGACTGAGGGAAGGGAGACAGCTGCAACTCCTTTATATATACCATCGCAGCTGTGAAGTAAGTACTAGTGGAATAAATAGATTTAAATATGGTGGAGCGTTGTCATGTGGATTGAATGAGTAATGTCCCGCATTGTGACAAACTGTGTTGACGCGTTGTTATGGTAGGATCCCGTATCCGGTATTCCAACAGTCATAACATGCAGATGGTACCACTGATTGTACATTATGCTCTTACAGTTGTACAAATCCATACACATACGAAGAGCATTGAGAGAATCCAAACAGGCAGGAGACTTCAAACAAAGAGGATGGCATAACAGAGCCACAGCTTACGCTCGGCCGGCTGGAAAGCCCCGCCAAATCCTAAGAAGCCGAAACCCCCAGGAAGGTCGGGCAATTAACAACTAGGTTGTCGGCCTAAGCCGAACCAGGCGGAGCTATGGGCAACCCTAGCTCCTAACGCTGCAGCGCTACATCAACATTTCATACCGAGTCTCGAAAAGCTTAATCACCGAAACCTTACGCGCTCTTGCTGACGCCCACTGTAAAAAACACTGACAAGGTTACCGGCCAGGGACGCATGGGATGGCCATTGAGCGAGCACCGCTCGAATTAGCTGCGGCTCGAAGGACCCTTTGAGGTTATGTGAAATTGGCGTCTATTATCTTGAAGGATCGGGTCGCCTTTATTGGTGAAGCTTAACTCAAAGTGTGCTATGAAACGGATGGTGTGCAGGTAATCAAAGCGTTCCAGGGTAAGGACTATCACGAGTCCAAAACATCGTACTATAGAGTTTGGTACGATATCTCACTCAGCCATTTCATCTCTAAATTCGTCGTTCAGGGAAAAACGGTCGGTGTACGCTACTAGCGTTCACCAACGAATTGCTTAATAGGGACATTTGTTGTCAGTAGCAATTAGAAACCTAAATTCTGTGTAAGCGCAAGCTTTACACAGGAGTGGAAAGTTGGCCTGCTATGGAAGTTGAACGGTGTAGGGTACAACCTGCTGCAGGAATATATAAGTACGGTAACAAGATGTCAGGCCGAACCGCTGATATGCTTGCCCCATTTAGAACATATCACAGACACCCTGTCTATGATGTATTACAGGTGATCAGCCTCGGACAACTCAATACACCATCCTGAAGAATTATAATCAAAGGCGCGATGCGGGACATGCCAGGATTCCGACTACAGTCTAACCCACTTATAAGTGAGAACTTATACACAGCATATACAGACCCCAGATAACGTCTAGCAGGAGCTCTACCTATTGTTTAAACAATGGACCCCTCGTCTGAGCTCGAAAACAAGCCAGAAGACACACCGACAATCCCTCCTGTGCAAGCAGCTGAAGGCGGTGTCCGAGCCTGGTGTACAGTAGCAGGAGGGTGGGTTGTTTTCCTTGTACTTCCGTACGCTATCATTGATCCCCCACCTAATTCCTCCAGTTGGCTGGCACTCTTTGCAACCATGGGTTCTGCAACGTCTTTTGGCATATACCAAGATCTATATGTTCGATCTGGAATATCTACATCGTCAAATGTCGCATGGATCGGCTCAGTACAACTTTTTTTCCTCATTAGTATGGGGCTCCCAGCTGGAAAGCTCCTCGATAAAGGTCATTTCAAGCCCGTTATCCTGATCGGGTCGATCCTCTATGTCTTCAGGTTTGTGCATAAAAACTAAGCATTTAACGGTTATAGATGACTGACTCTACCAATTCCCAGTTATTTCATGCTCTCTTTTGCACATCTCGATCGCTTTTACCAAATATTTCTGGCTCAAGGTATAGGTGCGGGGATAGGCGGAGGGCTCATTTATACGCCATCGATGGCTATTCAAGCCCACTACTGGGGAAAACGTCCAGCACTTGCCATGGGTATTGTCATCACAGGTTTGAGTTCCAGTGGATTTACGTTCTCCTGTGCCGTGACTGAACTTAAATACAGGCACGTCCTGTGGTGGTATAATCTTCCCGATCATGGTCAATAATCTTTTACATGGCTCTGCTGGTTTTGCTTGGGGTGTACGAGCCCAGGCGTTCTTGATACTTGGCGTTCTTGTGCCGGCGAATTGTTTGATGAGCTTGCCTGCTAAACGGCCTACCCAGTCAGATCTACCTACAGCCAAGTTGCTTGTCATGCTCAAAGATGGACCATATATGCTCATGATTTTCGGGTAAGGTTTCATCAAGCGGGCGCGTCTGTCTTAATTGTATTTTTCTTTTTCCTTTTTGTTATATAGTAGCTGTCTCTTTACCCTCGGGTTCTTCTTTCCTTGTAAGTATGTTATTCTCCTTCCTTCAGTTGGAGCAATGGAGCAAGTTGCTTACTAACAACTCTCCAAGATTTCTACTTGCAACTCTTTTCGGACTCACACAATCTTCCGACTAAATTCTCATCCTACATTGTGAGCCTTTGTACGGGGAATTCCACCTATAGAGTACATTGACAAGCCTTACCGGGTGTAGCTGACCATTCAAAATGGCGTGTCGATATTTGGGCGGATCATTCCCAACATGATCGCGGACAAAGTGGGCGCATTAAATACTCTCATTATAATGGCCTTTGCAACCGCGGTACTTATCTTTTCCATGTTTGGACTCACCAACGTTGGCGGTGTGGCTACATTCGCAGCTCTTTATGGTTTCTTCTCAGGAGCAGGTCTGTACAATAGAGTTATGCTCCCATTCGCTGTTTCACTCACCTTTTCTCCTACAAGTTTTATCTCTCTTTGGACCGGCATCGCTTGTATTTTCACGGGACATATCAGAAATTGGGTTAGTAGTGTTCAGTATTGTCAACAACACTAATGCGCTGACTCATCCCATGCACCAATGAAATAGTTTACGAATGGGAATTAGCGCTTTCCTCACTGCCTTTGCATGGCTAACAGGGCCTCCGATTGCCGGGGCTCTTCTTTCCAATTCCTTCCACTGGTCCAAGGCCATCACGTTCAGCGGCGTGCGTTTCTACACGTCTCTACTCCATGCTTGTTATAATGTTATTGGCAGTTGGTGACTCTTTCCAGTGTTCCAGTTATGCTTATCGCACGCTACCGGCAGGTAAGGCGAAGAAGACAAACCCAACGTATTTGATGTTGGAAGGAACGCGCGAGCGTGTTCTGTTGAGTCCACGGCGGTCCACAAACTCAGAGAATCAGCTGCAGTGGCCCTAACTGTTTATGGGTATGGCGTCGAACAGGTATATAACGGAGAAAAATTTCCTTAGTCGAGTCTTCCCTCAGTCTTCGTAACTATCGAGACTGAGGTTCGTATTTACAGTCGCTCCCTAAAAGATCGAATAATTTTCTAACGTTCTTTTTAGTCTCCCATTTCATAGCTCCCCCTGCGCTTTACTCATTCAACATTTGATGCCGCACTGTTCAAGCAAAACAGTCTGAAGACTGTAATATACTTGACTTTTAAAAAATTGACTATCATTGACATGTTAGAAGAGTAAACATTTGAGATGTAAAGTGTTTTAAGTAAGCAAATCCCTGTAAACTGAGCAGGGTGGTTGCAGGGGCATCCCGCACCTACGAGTTGATTACCTCTGGTGAAGCCGCGGAAGCAATTATCTCTCTCATATCGATGCCGTCCTCGTCTTATGCATCATCGCCAGAGGATATTCCAAAGTACAACACACAATTTGAACCGGGCCCAGATGATGACGAGACATTGTGGAATGTTCTCGAGATAGTTAAAGAGAGTAGGGACAAGTATCTGGTGAAATGGGAAGGCGTCGATCCAGACACCGGGAAGCCTTGGGATCTGTCTTGGGTTTCAAAGCATGATTGCACGAACGATTTGATTCATGAATGGAAGGTTTCAAAGGCCAAACAGGCACAGGCTCAAAAGAAGAGGCGGAAAAGCAAAGACGATATCTGTATGTAATTCTTAATGTGTATCAACGGGTGGTTAAGACCAGCATCTCCAGATGCAAATGATCCCAAGTCTGTCAGGAAAGCTAATAATGGTGCAGAGTCCGGAATTAGTGCAGTATCTGTGGCCTCGGCCGTTGCTGGTCCATCGGAATTGAACGCCTCGAGTGGCATAGGCTTTCCTGTGATAGAAATTGCCAGGACAAAGAAGCGACGACGAGATGCTCACTCTATCGATGGTGGTTCTGAGGTATATTCTGTGGTAGAGAGCGTCTCTATGCCGAAGAAAAAACGCAAAATTGACACTGCACCTTCTACTCGTTCCTTTAATGGACAGTCTCATTCACCAGGACGACGGCCACCTGAGATTACATTACCGCATAGAAAGTCTCACATTCGATCTCCACAAAAGAAAGGGCCTGGCAAGCATGATTCCATACCCATATCATCTTCCTCTTCGCGACATCAGCCCCGTCGGGCGCTTAATACAGTCACCTCCCAAACGAAGCCTACTCGCAAGCGTGCTGTAGACATTTCTCCGCCAGGTAGTGGGACGGATGACGAGGAACCCGCTGCACGGAAGTCTTTGAGCAATGGTCTTCGACTTCACCCTTTGTATTCAGTGGAACATGAAGGCTTTGAGGGATTTTACGCTGGTGCGGATGTGAGTCTGGATGACATCATACCACCAGGTCATGATACTGGTGAATTGGGGCAACGATCTCGATCTCCTTCACGTGCTTCACCTCATGATTTGATAGTGGGAACGAGCAAAAGTGCGGGCACCATCATTCCTGAAACGCAGTCTTCTACGTCAGTCTCTCAGCTCAAGCCTCAAGCAACAACATCTGCGAAACGCTTTCTCCACAAAACGGATGGAGAGGCGAAGACCAACGGAGATCTTGCGAAAGACTCAGAACACTGCAATATCAAAACGAAGTCCAAACGAGGTCTTGCCCCTGTTCCCACCATATCACCTGGAACTTTCGAGGCGTATGTGTCTAAAGCCTGTGCTACTCCCCTCAAGTCTTCTATCGACACTATTGAAAGTCCGAGCAAGGGTCAATCTACAACACACAAGGCTAAGAGCCACTTGCGCGAGCCAGTGACCTCCCAACGCAGGCAGCAGCCGGAGTATCCTCAATCAAGTCACGAAAGATCGAAGTCTCAAAATAATGGAGACTCTGCCTTACACGATCCAATCGAAGACTTTGTTTCGCACTCAACGGATGAGGCGCTGAAACTTCGTGGAGCGAAAGTTGCAGAGGCAGTACACCTGCGACGTTCGTCACTTGCACCTTCCAAGCCCTCGAAAAGACCCCTCAGTGATGTTATTACGAGACTTAATGGCCCCCAATCTCACTTGGACGCAGATGACGTAGAGAGCAATGGCTTGGCTCAGGAAGTTGAATCTGATCAGGTGTGTTTTGTATCGCTATGAATATATTCACCACGCGTTTCTCAACTTCGGTCAATATCATAGTTGGACCATGGTCATGTTGAGATGCAGAGCCAAGACCTGGGAGCCGGCGCTGATCGAGGGGGCGTCTCACAGTCCCCGAATTGGCTGGAGAGACATCGGACCATTTCCAAATGGAAAGGGGTAGACAAGCCATCGAGTAGAAGTCGGACAGTACTCAGCCTTCAAGGAGGCAGCATAGATCGTGATCAGGGAAATTCTGACGAGGGCGAGATGGATGAACTTGGACCTGAAGATGCCCCAGATACTCGTGATTCTGCCAAGCCATCTAGAACCACTGATGTCCCTTCGTCGGCTGAGATTAACTACTCGCTGGTAGCCAATACTGGCTTGACGCAACGATCCACATTACAGCTACCGGTTATAGCATCGCCTGTCCGCGAACTCAACCACGCCCTCGGACTTTTGAACCGTAAATCGGAGGAGATTGAGATCCTGAAGGTGTCGCTGAAGAAATGTCAGTCACGCGTCGCCGAGCTTGATGAGGAAGTACTTGGTCTAAAGCGAGACAAAGAGTCGATGGAGGAACGGTATGAGGAGTTGAACGCAGCATTGAAGCAAGGAAAGGCAGCAGAGACGGATGAGGAAGAGCGAGCAGAGGAGGAGACAACGAAAGACTTGACTGCGTCCTCCTCCCCGTATGCGGATCGCTTCATGGAATTACTTCAGGAGAATGAACTACTCAAGCGTGCAAAGGCCCGGCTGGAAAGCGATACGGACATGTTGCGGAAGCTGTACGCGCAGGCGTCGGATGCACACCAGACGCGGGTTGTGGAGATTAGGACTCTCAAGCGAGACAATGATAGCTTGCGGGAGCAGGCGACAACCGGTGTCAAGCAAGCGCAGATGCATTGGTCCACCCAGGTCAACAAGCTGGAAGACGAGCTTGCACGTGTCCAGGGTGTGGTTGAAGTGCTGACAGATCAGGCCAAACATACAGACGACGATATTAGACGGCGTGCTGCGCTTTTCCCAATTACGCGACGAGAAGCAGAGGCAACTAAGCAAGAGGTGGATGATTGGAAGACTAGGTTTATGGAGTTGGGGAGAGAGAACACGAGATTGAGGCTTGAAGTGAAAGAGTGGGAGGATGAGGCCATGATACGAAGGAAGAAAGACCAGGAGTTGAAGGAGAAGGGTTTGAGAGAGCAAAGGTTGAAGGAGCAAGAGGCGGTGCGGCAGAATGAGCTGGTGTGGATGTGTCCCTGGATGGATATCGAGCATGGAGCCAGGTGCGGAGCTTTGCTGGAATCGCGGGAGGTAAGAACTATCCTCTTAGATCTGGGTGAGATCTAAATGCACTCTCCAGGAACTACGTGAACACTTTTACCAGGCGGGGCATATCTAAGCTGTATGAAGTATGGAGGTTGTACGGTTGTACAACCCGATGATTATCTGTTGTATTGAAAATTTCTTAAACACTGAAGCTATTGAACGATAGTTCGTTCACGGTCTTCCGCATCACAAAGCAATGCCTCGACTGTAATCCCCTTCTATAATCCCCAACTTTCTCCAATGCCGTCTGGCGGGACCACAGTGATTCCACTGTTGAAGTTGGTTGCTCATGCGCCGCCAGCGATGTGCCCCCAACAAATTAGTATAGGTACAAATCATGGCGGTGTATATAAGTACTGAGCGGATGGATAAACACCATGCGGTTGTACCCTTCCATCTGGATTTCTGCTCATAACAGGTATGGGCCCCGCTGCTCATCTGTGAACAATCTGTGACCCCTTCTTCCAATCGGAAACTACATCTGCAACTCTATCCATGATCATATCTGTTGTTACACACTTAGTCTGTTGAGGTTCAGAACTTCAGAGAGAAAGGGTTGGGGGTGATTGGATTGGATTCAGCTTATACTGTATGCTATGCCCTCACATATACCTATGTCTGAAATTTGGGAGATGGAGATATAGAGACAGATTGGAGTCAGACTCAGGACTTAGATGAATTTCAATATTTGAACTGGGGATTCAAGTCCCCAGTAGTATGGCTTAAATATAAGTTTGGAAATCTATATCAAACTACTCTGGTGATGGGTCTCCCATTAAGTGTCAGAGTTAACATATGCTGGGGGAAACCAGAGTTGGAGTTGTTGCTATGAAGGGGGATGTTTTCAGTTCAACCAGAGATAGGTGGCAGACTATTGGGTTGGGTCAAGTGGACTTGGTGTCAACTTATGTGTTGCACCTCCTTTAATTTTGAAGTTTGGAGGTACTGTAAGGGCAACCTAAGTAGGTGTTCTACCCAAGGCAGTGCACTGGCAAAGGGGGATGATCCAAAGTCACATATGAAGGGGGGATGGCCAACTGCTGCATGTTATGCACTGGGTCTGTTGGTTCAGAGCTCTGGGGGTTGGGGTCAGAGTCAGAGTCATGGTGGGTTGGAATGGACTTGGCTTCAGCCCATGTGCTGCACCCTCACTAATACCTGTGTCTGAGATTTTGGAGATGGTGTACAACTTAGATATTTAGGATCAGACTTAGGACCTAGACATGTTTTGATATTCAATGAAGTCCCCAGTAGTATGACTTAAATACATATGTGTAATCTAATAATAATTACTCTGGTGATAGAGCTCTGAGGCTGACAGGGTCAGATGTCTGAGTTCCTATGGTGATGCTGATGCATCAGCTGAACCAGAGATGGACTAATGGAGATGTGACAGTTTCCATAATGAGTATAGATTTCATGTGTGTGGAGATCTGGGGACACAATTCATTATCACTTGTGCCTATTGTGCTACCATGGGTAGCACAAGGGTAAACTGCTCCCTATGGGGGTGGTTATATTGCTATTGAGCTGCTCATTATTGTGGCAGCTCTGCTCTATCTAAAAACTACCATTATATGAGGTAGTTTCTCTCCCCTCTTATTGAGCTACTGTCTGTGATGGTAGCTCCTCACCACTATCCACTAGGAGCTACTGATATTCTTGGCAGCTCCACTTCTCCCCCTTGAGCCCTATTAAATCTTTGGGGCTCTTCACCTCTAGGAACTACCATTTATTAGGTAGTTCCCACACTTGAGTCACCCCTCAGAGCAGAGTGTCACTGGTTGGACAGTTGGATTCATCTAGTTCCTTTAGCCTCTAAGTGCATTCCCCTCTTTTTGGAATATCTGGACCCCTAAGCATCCGTGAACTCTAGACTCTGGAAGTCTTATTCATTCCCTACTGCTAAGAAATGTATTACCTTCCTGCATATCGTCTGCATTGACCATTACAATGGATTGTAACCAAAGTACAAATGTTAAATTGTTTCTGGAGTTGTGCTGCAATAGGATTTGATATTCTTCTCAGCTGTTCATTCACGGAAATTGTGGTGATTTAGAGTTTGCCCTAACACCATAATTTTCCGGGTTCCAAAACAGGGACAGGAGTACAAAGAAGGCTCAGGAGGATCAGAGGGGAGAAGGGGACAAGTGGAGACAATTATAGGGATGGTATAGGGAATAGGAGAAGCCCCTGTGAGTTCTAGAGCTGCCCAGTGATGAACCAGGATGCATTGAGAATGTATATCAAACCACTTCAACAGTCAAACTCTGCCAGTGTCTTTTGTATCTAACTATTAAATAATGCCGCAACTCCCTCTTCACCTCAGTCTCTATTTCTAGCCATCAATCATCACTAGTGTTTCATCACCATTGATCATTATCAGCCTTCTATTCACACCAATCCTTTCATCATCATTCACATGGCTTCCAATTTGATTCCTCTCTCCAACATCTCTTCTAACAATATGTCACACTGGTCTCTGGACACAGAGTACTATCAAAAATATGCTGAGCTCCATGGGCATGTTAAGCCACCTCCACATGCCAAAATACTTCCAAAACTCTTTCAACATATAAGATCTCCACCATGCCCCTCTTATGCCATTGGCAATCCCATATTCTTTCACAATTCCATTGAACCATATACATTCCTCAGCATTTCACCTCTATATTGTAACACAAATAAAAGAGTTGAATGTGAGGTAGAGTTTCAGTCACCATCACTGACCTATCCTCCCACTTCAATCTGACTCAGGTTACATCGTGTCAGGCAAAGGGACCAAATACCCTTGGAATGGGATACCATATGGAGATGGATCACCAAGATAATAAGGAGTATTTGTTGTGGTTGCTGACTGAAGTCCTCATGTGACTCAGGGTCAACTTACCTTTGGAGCCATAGGGAAGATGGTATTGGTGGATATTTCTATTGTTCTTTTATATGACTCACTGTATGGGAACCACCTTTTCCCTATCAAATCCTATTTATGCAGCACCAATGTGCTATACTTTGCTTTTCCATTCCTAAATATCAGCGTATATTTGGTGCTTGTACCTGGAATGGACTTATTCAAATATTCTCTATTTTTCCATATTTTTTTCTGGAATATTCCATGCAGAACTCAGCCCAGAATGCTGTTATTCTGCTGTGCTACAGTTGTGAACCCAAAGGCACCCAAAAACCTTCACACAGTTGGCACTCTGCCTCTGGACCAGGCATTTGGCCTGAATTCAAGCTCAGATGTCTCTGATCAACAAATAATCTGTAACTTGACAACCACAGCCTCTCAGGGCACTATTTTCCATGGAGATCATCACCTGAGATGTGGCTATCCATGGCTGTCCAAACCAGTGCAGAAAACAGGGTGGACACCCTTCTTTTTGCCTGATCAGTGCCTAGTTCAGGGATCAGATCAGCTGATTGATGATCAGATCAGGTGATTGCCTTGGAACATTCTACCCCTTTCCATAACATTCTAGCTGTTTCCTTCTATTATTAGATAGAACATTCCAGAACCATTATTCAGCTCCTGATCAGTGTTAATGCAGTGATCAGAACCTGTGATTGGCTTGGAATATTCTACCCCTTTCTTCCACCTTCCACAACCTTCTGATAGTTTCCATCTATTAATAGGTAGAATATTCCAGAAGCATTAGTCAGCCCCTGTAAATACAATATATAAGGAGGTCATTCTGCCTCTGAAATAGTAACATATTCTACCACTTCTACCCATCTTCTGCACACCAGTGTGACTAGAGTGACATACAGTGTCACCCTCTATATCTCAGTAACTGTTGATTACCAGTTCAAGGATCTTTTACAGTTGTGTAACTGTACTTGATTGCACTCAAAGTAGTGATATTTCTGCTTTGGACATGAGTGTAGTATCTGCCTCACATGACTATGAATCTACAGGGTGAGATTGTCTGTCGATAGTCCTGCCATTAGGATCTTGAACTTGTGTGAAGCAGTTACTAGACTACTTCATACATTGCTGTTACCTGCTTCAGAGTGTCACTGGTTGGACAGTTGGATTCATCCACCTACTTCCTTTAGCCTCTAAGTACATTCCCCTCATTTTGGAATATCTGGACCCCTAAGTGTCCATGAACTCTAGACTCTGGAAGTCTTATTCATTTCTTGCTGCTAAGAAATGTATTACTTTTCTGCATATAGTCTGCATTGACCAATACAAGGGATTGTAACCAAAGTACAAATGTTAAATTGTTTCTGGAGTTGTGCTGCAGCAGGGTTTGATATTCTTCTCAGCTGTTCATTCATGGAGTTGTGGTGATTTAGAGTTTGCCCTAACACCATAATTTTGTAAGTTCCAAAACACTCACCCCTGTTTCATCTTTTAATTCATTTATACATGATTTACTCATCCTTGTTCTATTTTTGGTTCTTTTATTACTCATCATCTCCTATTCTTACAAAGGTTAACCCTATCTTTCATTTCATTTCTCCATGATTTCCCCATTAGTAGTTCAACTTCACATGCTTCATCAGCTGACTTGATCAGCATTTCTTGCATCATATTGCATCATTTGCTCCTCATATTGTGTCATTGTGCCCTGGGGATTTGTATATAAAAGGGCACTAGTTTTTGCCTTTGGAATCAATCAACAAGTTTTCAGTCAATGCTCTAAAGTTCAAAGACTACATTCTAAGTCTACACTCTATGCTCTACATCCCAATCCATCAGCTCTACACTGAGGTAAAACACCTTGGTTCAACCATCAGATTTCCCTCTCCCACCAAGAGGTTGCATCTCCTGAAACCAGCTTTTGCGTACCTCCCAACCATGTTCTCCATCATCTAACAGTCACAGAGCATGATCTACCATGGACCCCATTGTTATGACTATATTCATTAATGCCCAGATCCCCATCCAATCCACTCAGATCCCCACACATATGAAATCTATACTTCATTTGGAAACCATCATGTCTCCATTTATCTGTCCAATTGTCACCATCGAACCTCACCCATCCATCTCCAGTTCCGATTGATGCATCAGCATCACCATAGGAACCTGGACATCTGTCCCCATTGGACTTGGACATACTCATGTAAACCCATCACCAGAGTAATTATTATTAGATTTCAAACATGTATTTAAGTTGCCCAACTGGGGACTTCATTCCCCAGTTTGAATATTGAATCACGCCTAGTTCCTAAGTCCAATCCTAACTATCAAAGTCATACTCTGTCTCTGAAATCTCAGACACCAGTATTAGTGAGGGCACAGCACATAAGCTGAAGCCAAGTCCATTCTGACCCCCATGATGCACCCCGATTCCTTCTTCAACTCTGACCAAACCTCCAACTGAACCTCTGACCCCTGATTGGACCAGTGCATAACACCCATCCCCTTTCACTCACCATTATCCTCCAATCACAGAGCACTATAAATCATCTTGACAGTGCCCTTTAATCACCCTCACCAGACACAGTGTACTATTACACTTGCCAATCATGCAGTACTATTCCTCAGCCTGACAATTCTTTAGTGTGCTGAATGACTGTGTTAAACACTGTCTGTTTGCTAGGACTGTTATGTGCAGGCTTATAGGATCTATGTTAAGGGCTGTAAAACTTGGGGATAACCAGAGTTCAGCTGCTAGTGAAGAAGAGGTAGGGACTTTACTGTTCCAGTTCAACTGGAGACAGGATGAGACAATATCTATTGAGTCAGATTGAGTGGACTTGGCTTCAACTTGTGTGTTGCGCCCCCTTGGATTGTCAGTCCAATATTTTGGAGTTCAGAGTATGGAGTTGGATCAGAGATCCAGAGTTCAACTTGTCAAGAAGGTACTTGTCAAGAAGCTAGCAACCAAGAAGTTAATGGGGCAAATCTTAGTTGATATATGAACTACTGTAACGGACAGAGAGTAGCCTGTATAAGTATATGGAGAATTGAATGCTGAAACTAAAACAATAAGACAACAAGATGGATATGGAGTACAACATGGAAAGGAGTTTGGAGTTTGAACCCAAGTCTGAACTAAACTAAACAATATAAAAGAAGGATGTTTGTTGTAACCCATAAGAAGAAACTACTTATAAGGAGAACAATAATGGAGTTTGGGGTTGATGGAGGTGGAGTTGATGGATAATAGAGGTAAAGGAGATGGAGATCCAGAGATTGGACTTGTTACAGGATGTAACAATCTATTCCATAAGTGAACCAACACTGGACATTTTCTTACATTTTATTTCATCATTTTTGCATCATGGACAACCCCCCAACATCATTTCTCCATCATACATTCTATCACTGGTCTAAAATATTTACAAAGGACTTTTGCATTCATGAGTCCCCTTATCATGTATAAATTATGCTTGTATTGCCCTTGAACAATTCAGAGCAATTATCTCTCACCCATTCTATCTGTGTTTCTGAAAATATTTGTGTCTGGAATAACTCTAGAATGAATGTGTATTTCTACAATATTTTGCATATTATAAGAATATTGTATAATTTATCTGAATCCTGAATTGTGGAGCCATACGACCACTGGCCAATTTTATATTGAGCATACACTCAAATTCAAGTTATCTGCTCCTGCTGCCTACTCAAATTATCAATATCTAGATGGGGACTTCACAGAACCCTTGAAAAACTCATACGAAGATACTCCTGAAGCATATCTTCAATTCTAATACACATATATTTAGTTCCCTTTACTCCCTTGATCCCTATTCAAAGTCTACTCCCCCCAGCAAGGTAAACTTCCATTATTTTTCATAACATCTATCAAGAAAAGCAACACTCCTTAAGGAAATGCTGTATATACTAAGACACTTGTTCAGAATGATGTCATTATACATGAGAATTTCAATGATACATAAAGCCAGGGAGTTACAATTTGGATATCTTAAAAGATTTCAGATGTGTGAAATTTTCATAAATATAAACATATATTTCATATTTTAATAAACTTTAAAAGATAAGACATTTGGTTGAGATGAACTGTTTATATGAATAACAGTAATGTATGTATTAATATAATTGGTATTATATAGGTTATTTAGATATACAAATATCAGGTAGGGATTAAAGATAGTTCAAATTATATTACAAGTATTGTATAAGAAAGAACCAATGATATTTGGATGTTCCCTCGACAGAGTTGCCACCAGTAAATGGGGAAAAAACAATTATTTTTGAGAATTATGCCAAAATATCAAAATATGTTTTTAATCTAGTATATTGTGTAAAATTTGAGAATCATGTTGAAATATGAAAATAAGTTTTAATCTAAGTGTGTTGTGTAACATTTGAGGAAAATAGGTTGTATATATATATTTGTTGTATTTCTGAACAAGTGTCAGAGGTGATGTGACCTGCAAACACCTCTAGGAGGGCAGCACAAACAGGGGTGATGCCTTCCATTCATCTCAGCCAGAGTGCTAGCACCTAAAGATCATACATGATTTGGTGTGTGTAATGGTCTTATATGGATCAAAAATATATACAGATCTGATGTTGTCTGTATACCCTGTTTGGCATTTTTGAAGAGGAGGAGGCTAGTTGAGATAATAATCAATCATGCACACCAAGTAGTTGGCCACTTTGGTCAACTAAAGATTGCAAATTATATTCAAAGGTTGTACTGGTAGCCAGGCATGGCCATCAATGTCAAATTATTCTGCACTTTATGTGTAAAGTGCCAAATGAATAAAGACAGCACAATGAAACCCATGGGGCTTCTTCACAGTCTGCCAGTGCTAGAGTGGCCTTGGCAATCAATAGGACATTACCAAAATTGAACAACCATGACTACCTACTGGTAGTCATAGATCACTTCATGTTGCAGGTACATATAATACCTATGCAATGCTTTCAGCACCTTAAAAAGGACAGTATCTTTTCTATATGTGCCTCATACAATTCATACAAGGTTGGTCCCATGTTCAATGTGGGATTGCAATGATGTTCTATCATCATTTGATGACATAACTTTGACATCCTCTATTTCTTTAGAGAGCTTGGAATCATCATTCAATGATTCTGCTTGAATATTAAGTGCTTCAGTTTCCAGCACTCTGTCCTCTTTTCTCTCAAGTAGTTGCCTTCAGGTGACTGCTGCTGTTCTGATCTCAATGAACTGTTCTGTAGGGAGCAGTTCCCTTTTGGTATTAAGATGTACAGCTGTTCACATAGATATAGTTGGAATGACTCTCTGTTAGAGAGTCATCAGCATAGTAGCATAATAAACAGTCTGCTACTTTGTTTTCCACCCATCTATGCAGGGTAGTGAAGTTGAAATGGGATAGGACTTCCCACCACCTAATCTGTCTAGAAGACAGATTCTTCTGGGTCTCAAAGTATTTGAGACCTTTGTGGTCAGTTACTAGGATGAATTTTTGTCCTGGTAGTTTATCTTCCCATTTCATTAGGGCTTCAAGCATGGCTTGTGCTCATGAGTCTTATTGTGCTGTTGTGCAGCACTAAACTTCTTTGACAAGAATCTGGCAGGCCAACAGATCTGCCAATCTTTCCCTTGTCCATACATGGCTCCAACTCCAGTCTTGGAGCCAGATAGTATCAGGGTTATTGACATTAATGGGCTTCAATACTGGAGCCCTGCATGCTAGAAGTTTAATGCTTTCAAAGCATTTATCCAGCAGCAGTGTTCATAAATATGGATGATTATTACAAGCACAACCTGACAATGGAGTTGTGTATGCAGTTATATCTGGCATATAATGTGCCAGATACTGCACTAGTCCAAGGAAACATTGGACTTTGTGGCATGACCTAGGTCATCTCCACTCTCATATTTGCTGCATTTTATCAGTGTCTGCATACACATCTTGGTCATCTATTATATGACCAAGGCAATCCATACTTGTTGAGTATAGATCTATTTTATCTTTGCTCAGGAACATGTGTGCCTTCCTGAGCTTAGAGAACACCATCTCTAGGTGGTGTTCATGCTCTTGTATAGTATGAGAGTACATGAATATGTCATCCAAAGATCATAAAAATAGGGAGTTACAATCTGGATATCTTTAAAGATTTCAGATATCTGAGTTTTTTTTGGATATCTTAAATTTTTATAAATATAAATATATATTTCATATTTTAATAAACTTCAAAAGATAAGATGTTTGTTATGGATGAACATAATTATTTATATGAATATAACAGTAATATATATATTAATATTATTGGTATAATAGAGAATATTTAGATATACAAATGCCAGGTGAGGATTCAAGGTAAATTAGATATTTGACCAGGATAGTACAAGAAAGAATGAGTGAAAGAAATTAAGTATAGCAGGAGTAGAATATTCCCTTGAAGCAGTTGCCACCAGTAAATGAAAAAAAAAAGAATTGTTTTTAAGAATCATGTCAAAATATCAAAATATGTTTTAAATCTAAGTAAATTATATAAATTTGAGAATCATGTATGAAATATCAAAATATGTTTTAATATAAGTATATTATATAAAATTTGAGGAAATGGGTTGTATATACATATTTGATGTATTTCTGAACAAGCGTCTTAATGGAGAGATGCCATTATGACTATATTCATTAATGCCCAGATCCCCATGCATATAAAATCTATACTTCATTTGGAAACCATTATATCTCCTGTAGTCCATCTGATCATCATCACAACTCTGCCCATCTATCTCCAGTTCCATTGATGCATCACCATCACCATGGGAACCAGACATCCATCCCCGCTGGACTTGGACATATTCACATAAGGCTGTCAGCCCTGGAGATCCATCACTGGAGTAATTATTATTAGATTTCAAATATGTATTTAAGTTGTACTACTGGGGACTTCATTCCCCAGTTTGAATATTGAATCATGTCTAGCTCCTAAGTCTGATTTGAACTATCTAAGTTTTACTCCATCTCCAAAATCTCAGACACAGGTATTAGTGAGGGCGCAGCATATGAGCTGAAGCCAAGTCTGTTCCAACCCCCATGATGCACTCCAACACCAACTCCAACTCCAACCCAAGTTCCAACCTCTCATCAGACCTAGTGCATAACAAGGTTAGACTATGGGTATGTAAATAGAGAGTGACAATAGAGACAAACCTCAGTCTTGTTAATGTGAAGACTGAGGAAACTATAAAAAAAAAGTTTCTTTCCTTTTATATGAACTCATATGCCAAAATGGCACTGTCGGCCAAGTTCGGCGTTGTAGCCATTTTAAAGGTTGTGGACCGTTGTGTATCCAGCAACGCGTCCACGCGTTCCTCCAACAGAGCAAGCGGACCGAAAGGGGTGTAACTTGTGCTTTCAGTCAGTCTCACGGTTTACTTTATGAGACTAAGCACGTTGGGCAGTGAACTCATTGTTGCAAATTGGCGGAAGAGCTGGATGCAAAGCCCAGCACAGTTTCGACTCTATTGGTTTCGCCCCTCAACCCCCCCATCCTGGCTTATCTCGAGGTTTTTAAGTTAAAAATTGATTGCATTGAGATGTTGCCACGTATGGACAATCCATCCCACTTCCTCCCACGGATAACGTTTGATTATTAGCCTCAAGACATCCATGGCTCTCACCTGATTCCTTGTCACTGGATGTCATTAGTCCAAGAGTGAATCAAGTCAATCACCGACTGAAGCAGATAGCTGTTGCTGTGCCGCTTCACTTAGAGAGAATCTCACGGTGCTGCTCTGCATTTATTCTGAGTATACATGCCTCTTCTCTACTCGCTTGATGCATGTTACGACTGACCATTATCTTTCTGTCCCCCTCCATCTGTGGTGCTTTGATAATCCAAAACTTATTCAACGTCGCTTGTGTACTCCAGCATAGTTGGTTTATTTCTCAAATGGGTGAGCTCCTATTTCAGCCTAATTGTGTGTTGCATTACATTGATGCAAAACTACTGTTAGTAATGGTCATTCCTAGGAGTCACTCTCACATTGGGATGGCTGGCTCAATACCTCGTTATACTGGGGCAGTCAAATAAGTTTGGTAAAGGTCATTCAACAGCAACTTCTGGCCCGGGGATATGGCAATATAGTTGAAGACCCCTCCGGCCCGGGTGTCTCTCTTGTGACCATGTCTATGGAGGCAGCAGCGCCTGGATAGAAGGGTGGTAACTTTCTTATCGATATGGTATACAAATGTTTATGTCATTCGACAGGTGATTGATTTCTTGTGAGATGTTGTGGAAGATTAGCATGTCATGTGGGTAGGGTGGTTATTAGTTATGTGTAGTTGAGTGCCGGGAGGTTGCACCTCAAGGATTTGTTGGAAATTAGTCATAGTCAGGGTGAGGTGCTGTAGGTGCCACTTTCTCAAATTGGTCAACGTTTTCCTCTCACCAGTCTCTAGATTTTCTGATAAACATTCTGTGGAAGTAAACCAATACCCATCTAGCCAGTGAGTTTATATCTCCAAGCCAAGCACTCTACCGGAAACGCCTCCCACTTGGACAAAACGACGCGCAAAGTGATTCAAGGTCGACCCTGTATAAGGGTATATAGTATTGGTAACCACGTCTATAGACGACCAACCTTCAAGCCTCACATCATGGATGACCTCTGCCAGAAAAATCGAACACCACTTATCTCGTCGCTCACCTCACTCGCCATCCGAGTGTTCATCACTTTTTGACCCGTCGTTCCTTTGATCGCAACTGGTATGAGTCCCACAGTATCAGAGCAAGCATCTTTGTGGGGCGTGTCAACATCAACTTAAAGTTGGACGCGGCCCCCGGGTGGGGGTGATTCGGCGCAAGGAGGAACGAAAGAATGGGCCAACTATAAACTAACGATCCAGATGGATCCAAAAACACGAAGCGCTAGTCATGCCGTCGAAAGCCACAATCAGACATAGTCCACTTTTTTCCGCACGACCTGGTATGATCTGGAACTGGGTCCTCAAGTAAAAATGGTGTTCAGCACCTAGGATGATGGACATGATCTACGGTCAGAAGCCAACTCAAATTTTTTGATTGTCTAGCAAATCGAGCGAAACTATCCCTGTATCTGTGTCCATGTCCGTATCCGTGTCCGTATTCGCACAAGTCCGTACCCGTATCGCTTTACACTACGCCATGATTACCCGTTCTTACACGAAGTACAACGAACAGAAATCTGCCTTATCCGACCCGATAGGCTCCCCCTTTGTCGTAATTGTTACTCAATGCGTCAATCATTATATGGCGTTCCAAGTCCCGGGCATCATCCCCACCTTCCCCACAAGCTCGCTGTTCCGAGTCCGCAGGTCCCAGATACTTCAGAGTCCATGGTTATTTTGGTCTCTGTCCGCGTCAATGTCTATCCCACGGGGAGGGGCGGGTGAATGCCGGGGTGCGGGGGGCGCTCGTTTGAACTCTTGGAGTCAATGGTGATACATACCTTTGATAAAGTATGAAGGCCGTTGTGCGTAGTGACGCCGCTGTTCAATAAGGTTTTTCCGTGGCATGGAATTGCTGTGCTCGGTTTAGTTATGTATTGTTATATGTATCCTTCCGAGTCGGATGCCGGGGATTACGATCTCCTAAATACGGGTTGGGTCGAGCCTGAGCCGGTGACAAGCCAGAAGCATGTTTGTGCTGTGGGTGAGTAAGTTGACGTACGTATATGTTCAAAGTGCATCTCGACTATCAGTAAACGTCCCAACGCGGCCAGTATCCCTTGATTCAGGCAAAAACTGTGCCATGGTAATAGGCGACCAGTACAGCTCAGCTCGGGGCAACTGGTACGTGCAAGTACAGTGGTATTGCTGCGGCGCACCCCATAACCCAGTTGCACGGATGATGTGCAGATTACTATAGTGTTACTACTGGGCTGCGGGCCCCATCTGATCGTGTGCATGTCATATACGTCCAATCACCCAGGCTAGTACATACTACCTCATCGCTTGATTATAGGAGGAGAATATGGTTAGTGTTGAGTTCAATAATCATCGATGCCGAATGCCTAGTAGCTTGTGATCTCCTTAGTATTGATGATGCGTGATTAGAATTTCGGGCTCGGAGTGCGACTTAGAGGGGCACAACGTAGAAAGCAGCCATCTGGGCAAGTTGTTATGACATCAATGCATCACAATCGGTGTACTGCACCGCAAGGGGAGAGAACATCATCTCAACTATTCTCATAGTCCCATCCCCATGAATCAGCACCATCCGAGTTCATCTCAACCTTGCCTTTGGGTCGAGATGTGACGCTGAATTCCTGAAAGGCTTCTGAATCAATGGAAATGATGGTTGGTTTCCGACATAGGGTATATATTGGGGGCCAAGTTTCAATTACCTTCTAGTCTTTACCTAGGATGCGAGAGTCTTCGCATGGAAAGTATTCAAGATTATCAATTTCCTCTTGAAGCTTCGCAAATGACCTGCAACAAATTAAAACTCAATTATCCTCACACTTGCCTCGTTAATAGCCTATCCGAGTCATGAAGTATACGCGATAAGAATCCAGCTGCAGCTGACCTCTGTCAAAAAGGAATGAAGAAAGAAAGGCATAAAAGTGAGCTGGCGCTGGCACGGGACGCGGGGAAAAATGGATCAGGAGAACACATATGTGGAACAAACCGTGCATCGCCGCGTCTCGATTGCCAAATACGCATATGGGGGGAAATAGATCCGAGGATACAGCCGCCCCAAGCGCCCCGACATTCTCGTCGAGATCCGGGTGGATGAAGGAAGGAATACAGAATGTTTCCTGTAGATGAATTTACTCCCGTGATCTCCAACTGTCCCTTCCCTGTTGAGTATGTGCGCTGGCAATGCCAAGGGCACGCAACAGCGTTGTATTGAGCCTGGTTCCTGGTTATTGGCGGGAGCGGGCCGAGTGCACCTGTCATCTGGTTTTAAAGATCGACTTGCAAAAGTGGTAAGTCGTGCCTCTAATACTTGCATTTTCAAAGACTAATTATGACAGAAGTCGTAGTGTTGATCATAGGTATGATAGCTTGTTTCGTGACCTAATTTAACAACGGCATATGTCACGGCCGATTTTGGAATACATTCCTAATTACGGCGCATGACCATCTATAACCATACGGCTACGGTAGCCGAATGAACACAGTCTTCGATACCCCACATGCCAGCAATTCTATGGCGCTTGATTGTGTGCCTGGGCGTATTTCCATGTATATTAAGACTCGCTCCGCAAACCTGATGGCTCGTGTCTTCTTCCCCTCCTTCTGTCGAGAGTCTTTCAACGACGCAACCATGGGCAAAGGAGTAAGCCTGCCATGTCCTCTTGTGTACACGGTACTTACTGCTCACCAACTTCTCTTTTCAGTACAGCGCCACCATCGCCTCGAATCCTGTGCGTTCATAGGCGTTTACTTTGTTCACAGTAGTCTATCACGCTGATCTAGTGTTCAGTATGTTGTTGGGTCGTTTGCGTGTATAGGTGGTGGATTGTTTGGTCTAGACATTTCATCCATGTCTGGCGTGCTCGATAATCCCTCCTACCTCGCCCAATTCAACCACCCAACCGCTGGCCCACAAGGTATGCCATACACCACCTACCCACTTTTCACACAGCGGTTCATCATATTCCCATTCACAGGCGCCATCGTCGCAGCCATGCCCGCAGGCAGCTTGGTCGGCTCCCTCGCCGTCTCTAAACTCGCCGACTCCCTCGGCCGCAAGAAAACCATTATCCTCTCAGGTTGGGTCTGGGTCGTCGGTGCTATCATCCAATGTGCCTCTGTGAACCGTGGCATGCTCGTGGCGGGGCGTGTTATCGCCGGTTTATCCGTCGGGCTCGCATCCGCCACCGTCCCGCTGTATCAGTCTGAGATCACGGCGCCTGCAATTCGTGGGCGCATGGTGTCTATGCAGCAATGGTCGATTACGTGGGGAATGTAAGCTGGCGTGGTTTATTTTTGTGTCAACCCGGAGTGCCGCTGACATGATTTCTTCACTTTGCAAAGTATGATCCAGTACTTTATTCAATGTGAGACGCCTCTTGATCCATCTGGATACATAACTCACCTGCTCAGTCGGATGTTCGTACATTAATGGCAAGGCATCCTTCCGAATTCCATGGGGTCTCCAATCCATCCCTGCCATCCTCCTCTCCATCGGCATGCGTGCGTCCATCTTATCATCCCACACTTTTCTATACCCTCCTAAAACACCAACCTCTACAGTCTGGTTCCCCGAATCCCCTCGTTGGCTCATCGACAACAACCGCGATTCCGAAGCGCTCGAAATCCTCGCCGACGTGCACGCAGGCGGTGATGCTTCTAATGCCCTCGTCCAACTCGAATTTGCCGAAATCAAACAACAAGTTACTTTTGAACGCGCAGAAGGCGCCAAATCCTACATGGACCTCTTCAAGCCTGGCATCTTCCGTCGCGTGGGGCTTGGCATGTCCGTGCAGATGTGGTCGCAGCTGTCTGGGATGAACATTATGATGTATTACATTACGTATGTATTCCAGGGTGCGGGTCTTGCGGGACGGAGAGGCAATTTGATCGCGTCTGCTGTGCAATATGTTCTCAACGTCGCGTTTACGATCCCTGCGATTTTGTACATCGACAAGTGGGGCCGCAGACCTATGATGTTCATTGGGTTTGCGTTGATGGGCACATGGCTCTTCCTTGTTGGGGGCCTCCAGGGCGGGTTTGGACATTGGGATAGATCGGATCCTGCTAACCGCAAGCACACCTAATTTCATTTTATGGCAGGATCTCTGACAGTTGACTTGGTTTTCTCTTTGCAATAGCCGTGTGGATCATCACTGGCCACGAGGGAATCACCAAAGCAATCATCGTCTTCTCTTACATGTTCGTTTGCAGCTTCGCCATCACAGTTGGACCCACCTCATGGACATACCCCGCCGAAATCTTCCCCATGAAGTGAGGAACTTGCTGAAAGTTTTTTTTGAAAACCCACAAAGCTAACTTGCCTACTCGTGCAGAGTCCGTGCCAAGGCCATCTCGGTATCCACTGCGGCAAACTGGACGTTTAACACCGCCCTCGCATTCGCCATCCCCCCGGGTCTCGCCAACATCGTACGAACCTCCCATATATATATATATATTTACACAATATCTGAAAGACCCTCTCTTCTCTCAGGGTTTCGTGACCTACTTCATCTTCGGCGCGTTCAACTTCTGCGCCGCGGTCCACATCCTCTTCATGTTTCCCGAAACTGCCCGGCGCACCCTCGAAGAAATCGAAGAAGTCTTCAATCAAGGCAACACCTACACCGCCTGGCGTATCAGTAGCGATGTTGGCAAGAAGACTCTGGAGCAGGTCGTGGGCAAAGAAGTGCGTGTGGCTTCCTCTCTCTTTTCCTCTTATTCGTCAACCATTCTCTGACCTTTGTTTTCCGCATTTAATTAGAAATCTGTAGACGAAAAAGACAGCGCATGAGTAGAATGCCGGCCGGCGTCTTCCCCATCATTAATTTCCCCCTCTCTCCCAAAGATGGGTCGGCCAGCCATATAACACGCATTCCACTCACTCCCTTGTCGTTACAGTTGCTGCGCTCTCATCGATCGTTCCTTCCTCGCGCAAATGTTTTCCTTGACACAAATTTTGAATGCCTGCTGCATATGTTGTATGTTATATATTGAACATGTGACCCCTTTTCATCTTGAGGGCCGATCGATTGGCTTCCGTCGTCCCAGGGCAATGCGCTTGTTATGAGTTTGTTACTAGGCAATGCAAAGCCACAACCTTAATGCATCCAAGCGACAGGTGCTGGCAATGGTGATGTTGCTGCGCACTGGTATGAATGGGATGCGCTCCTATCCATCGCCAAAAATCCATGGTGGGAGTACAGACGGCGGACGCAGGGTGGCGGTTACAAAGTGAGAGCGCGTATGAGAAAGAATCAGAAGACCATAGCGGCGAGGACAACTGTGGACGTTATGCCTGTCGTCGTCAGGGCAGAATAGAATTTTTATTGATATAGTCATTCAATCATTGACATATGTTTATATACACATCCTTCATGATGAATGGTACAGACTTCAAGTTGCCGTAGGAATTCCTCGATGTGTAATATGGTGCTCTAGGCCGGGTCTAACCGTATGCAACAGGACCGCTGCTGATGGCATGCTTCTGATGAGGATCACCAAGAGCTAAAAGGGGTTGGAAAAATATATGCTAAGAGCGAAAATCGAGGCGACGCAGAGCGAACTCCTCTCCTGAGGCTGAGATCTGAGAGATTCGTTCATATGGTAAAGACTGTTTTGTAAGAGGAGCAGAGTGTAGAGACGATTACCTACTGGTCCAAAATATATGCCTATCATTGTATGTCATAACGGCCCCATCAGTAACGTGACACATCTCACGACCTCAGGTTAGCCGAAGACTCTGTTCTCAATTGAACACCGAGGTCAAATACAGGGGGTCATCATTTTATTTTGCAGAAAATATCTCAGATCTCAAGCTCAAAAGTTGCGATGGAGCCAGTTGCCAATACCCCTTCGAGAGGATCGACCCACCGAGTGCCAAAAGTAATCAGTATCACCAATAGATCATCATCGACTTGTACCATAGAGTCTACGGAGGAGGAAATCGCTGATTGATATATGAGACAGTAAAGAAACCTATTTGATTGCACTCCGCGGTCTACTTCTTTACTGTAGAGTGGGAAGTTGTATAACACTTTTGCGATTGGCACGGCCTCCCACGTAAGTCAGCGGAGACGCTACCAGTGGCGGCACTGCCTGTGGATTGAAACTGGATGAAAGCTTCTTTTGTGACGATAGTCGATCGATCGGCTCCTGCTGATTCTGTATAATGCCCTTGCTATGAGACTCTGGCATCGCTGTAAAATATGCGAAGCCACATCACAAAAGCCTTGCACATGAACAACAAACATGCTACCTATACTAGCGTACATTTTTCCAAATAAATCAACCTTCCTTAAATGGTATATCCATCCAATCCAATCCAGTACGTGTGTGGATATAATATTTACTTATTCCCTTTTGCCAACACGACCACGTTTTTCGGCCCGAGCGTTGGCATGAAGCGTGGTGCTGATGTCTTTACCAAATTTCCAGGCGATCAGGCTGGGGAAGAGGATCCAGAGACTAGGATGGGAGAGATGACTTCAAGTCAGGGACGATGGAAGAAAAGGGAATGATGGATGGTGTATGCATGAGACCCAGAGGCAGGTACGTACCCGTTGGGAAGAACCCAGAGAAGTAAGAGATCAGGGAGCGAGTTGTGTCCAATAGAGCACCATCCACAGTAGTATTCTTGCGTCCAATAGAGAATTGTCTGTGGCGATTAATCCACGTAGAGGTGTCAGTGTACTAGCGCGGTGGAATACAATTTATTGTTGGTTACCTTGCTGAGTGTCATGACGATGGACGCGAATCCAATGACGGGTGCTGCAGGCGAGCCCACGATGTTGGCCAGGTATACGTAATACAACTAAGAGAACAGCTCAATACCAGTCGTCGTATCAAGATGAAGACGACGCACGTTGAAAATCGTCTCGACGACGTTAAGGAACGCTTTCCAAAGAAACCATAGTAAGTATTTCAACAATTCTCAAGTCATAGAGCGTACACTGTGCATTTGTGAAACCATCGTTTTCCTCCAAAGCCCTTACACCATACACCTAACGACGCGTGACGCATAATAAGGCAGCCGCACAACACAAAAGACATGGTACGACGCACGTAGTCCACCTCCTGGTACAGAGCATACGGCGACCATATCCAATGTAGATCGCCTCCTTTCATGGACCGCGGTCTGTGCGTACATCAGCGTCTTGTGATCCGCGGGTCATGATCAAGGGCTCAAAGCCTCAAAGACCTCTAAGGAAAAAAAAAACCGCACCTCATGAAGCAATACCTACAAATCAGTGTGGATTGATCAACACTTTATCACTCTTTCACAATGCAAACCGCGTGCGTAACGTACCCGGCGTCCCACAGAATCACGGGCGCCGTAAGAACAAACCATGCTGTTATAAGCTTGTACGCCAGAGACATTTTGTTGTTTGAAATTGGTTTTTAAGAGCGGGCGTGGGTGTGTTCAAATCTTTGTGTGGGCTGGGAAGGGCTTGATAATGCCCGGTTGATTCGGCTGCCAGTCACTACTGCGGGATGGTCACGGTGTCACATCTTGGACACGAAGGTCGCACACCTTGCGGTTGCATGCTATGAGTTAGATTTAACTGGTGTTCTTGCTATTAGAGTCTGTACAGTATGATCGTGTGGTGTCATAATACATGAGTGAACTATACTGAACAGACAGAACCTCAGTCGCTATGTAGGATATATACGACTGAGGAAAAGAGAAATAACTGGCGGTCATGCTTAAGTATGTCTGCCAGTGTAGAGAATGGAAAATGGATATACCCGTGTCGACTAAATATAGTTGACAGTGGATCATGAAGTCCGCGTCATCCAAGTTTGGTTAACGCCCTGTGATATGTATGTGTATGCGTTCTACATTTCAACACTTGCCAATGTTAAGATAATCGGGCTAGACAAAGACTCAGTGAATAGGAAATTCACTGAGGTTAATATCCGGTAATCCTAGACAAAGACCACTATAAGCAAGCTACAATGCGAAAGGAGAATTTTGCCCTTAGTGAATAGGAAATTCACTGAGGTATCACGTAACGCGCGTATGACTGTATAGCACCAACTGGTCACGCGTTCCAGCTTGCCACTAAATCCCCTTAACAGTGAACTTGTATTTGTTATTTACTAATGACATCAGACAGTTACCTTCGGCATTACTGATTTCTTTTCACATTGAGCCACAGCTGTGTTGGAAGAGTAGACGTGGCAGTGTGACAAACCGTGTCACCCCGTGTCACGTATTTAAGAGAAGAGAATACAACGGTGGCAGGCAGCGCGACCGTGTACCTAGCATCTCGCAGCTTACAACACCCAAGTACGCAATTTGGTTACTGTTCAAAGCAACGCCTTTCTATTGTAAAGTTCACTGGCATCACCGTCGGGGCCCCGGAAGGCACCACATCTACGTCAATCAATAGTAACTATTCTGGGTGAAAATCACCATAACAGGGAAGGGTATACTGAACACTGTCTGTCGTCTATGCGTGGCTGGCCATGTGAAATTGACACGACGCGTATTCGAGAATCCGTATCTTGTTAATATCGTCATCATTCATGTCATTCATATAACGATCCGTATGGAATTTGAGGTGATTGTGGCGTCATTGCAGATACGAACGCAGGCACGTGCATCAGTTCTTTTGACAAGAGCACGTTCTTGCTCTCACTCTTTCCTCAGTAAAAAGATGCTTCCCTCCCCGCTACTCCCAAACCAAAACATCCTTTCAATGCTTGCGCGACTTCTGATGAATGGACTTATCAGAAGCTTATAGAGATCTGACTAGTATAAGTCTACGTAGTCTAATAAGTATGTGAATTTGTCGTTACAATGGATATAAACTCACCTCGGTTGTGGTTAGGGAAGCACAATACCAGCGCTAAAAGCGCCTAACTACCTCGACGGTATTCCGGCGTCTATCTCGTTAGGACGAGTCCCAACAGTGCTACTCGCATTGGGGTCACCCCACTATGGGGTCGGCATAATATATATCAAATGGTCTACGCAACTAGCATAGGCCGTCGTCACTCTTGCAGTCGCAGGATGTAAATGCAGATTACTTTTGCGCAGTAAGTACGAAGGGATAGCTAGAGTTATAAAACTACCAAAAAGCTAGATTAATAGGGCGTATATGGAACCAGCTTAAGCTGAAAACCCAGCTTTTTTGATGCTCCACCATAGTCCGAACTTGATCCGACGCTTGTGACACCGCCAAATGCAAGCCGAACGGCATGGCATCCCATCGTAAGTGTGACTTGCGATGGACAGCCATGGCCGTGTTCATGAAGCCCTCTTCATGCTCCTGGCCACTACTGCTGTGCCTCCTAAACCACCTCCCCAGTTGTCAGAATCTTCTGCTCTGTGCCTGAGTCTCCATTTAGGAGTTGTGAAGAGTCACAAACAAAGACACGAGGCTGTTCAGCGGCTGGGGATGAGGGAGCTAAATAAGTATCAGGGTTATCGATCCTTTTGTCGTCCATGGTAGCTTCGCATCAGCGTGGTAGTGAGATTTGACACTCTTTTTGTACGGAGCTTCAAAGCGGCATGTGTGGAGCAACTGTGGAGCTCCACCAGAGCTTTGCGAACGCTCCACTGTAGCTTTTCCTGGGGCTATCATAGCTGGCGAAACTCGGCTTAAGTTGGTTTCATAAACGCCCTAATGAGAAGAAAAGAATGCGAGTGTGGTACAAACCTCAGTCTCGGGGGACGAAGACTGAGGAATGGGACATAAGAAAATTTAATCCTTTATCCCTCGCACGTCCTATTCAATCCAGTAGCGAGGCAGCACTCCAAAAATAGACACCTGTGGACTGTCGCGTATCCGGAAACGCACTCCTGCGATTCCTACAACAAGTATGAGGTAGCCCTACGACAATCAAGAATGTCTCTCTGAAAGGGTATAATGTCAAAAATGTCCGGTTTCACCCTCGGCCGCCGCGGATGAGGCGCTGATATCGGTGACATATGTAGATCCGTATTCAGTCAACAGCAACTTCGGCTTTCCATAGCAAGCTGGTAAATTCGTGGTGCCGCGTTATCAGAATTTAAAACCATCACTCGCCCCTTTACCCCACGGGAACATTGTTGGAGTATCGAGGCCGACGAACACGGAATCATAGTTGAGGTACCACACAGTTCAATAGGCGCAAATACATAGGCATAGCGGTCGAGTACGGCGATACTCATTTTATTTTGCCCACCTGACTTGATAGTATATAAGTTCAATATCGTTCTATCGGACACTTCAGTTGATTGCTCCCCGCACAACTGAAGTGTACGTTCCATTTCATTCTCATATGTCTAACTACATTAACCGTGAGCTCTGTCGTTATATATCTAGGTAGCTACTGAATCTACAGTTGATTGCTCCCCGCACAACTGAAGTTTATATATCTAGTCCCTCTTCACATCCATATCCTCCAAACATCACTGCGGAACACGGTAAGAATGTCCCGAATCTCGCCGGATTCTCCGCGAAGACTTTCGCAGATCATGGACTAGGTAAGACGCAAAGGTGCAAAGGGTATAGGTCACGTTGGAGCTGGAATGTATTCAGGGTCCGCGTGTTTATATGACACAGGAGCCTGCTCAATAATACTTATCCTGGGGCATGCTAAGGTGACTCGGACAAAGATTACCGTCGACAGTGCCATGCACATCAATACACTCTCCAACACGGTGTCTGCCAATGGAAGAGTAATACATTTCCCTAAGCCTGATGTCGTCAGTCCAGAGGTTACTGTACAAGTAGACATCATGTGAGTATTTTATTGCTGTGGAAAGAGTTGATCGAAATACTCTTTCTCAAACCATGGATTCACTCCATGAATGTAATATGCATTTTACAATTCAAAGTATGCCCAAACAAAAACAAAGTAACTATGGTGAGTAGAGCAGTTGCATTGCCTTGCAATCGCCGTTGCGGATCCCAACACCTCAGGTACAAACATCCCGCGCATCCAGATGCAATTGACGTCAAGTTAGTATATCCTCTGGAAGAGTTGTGTAAAGTCGTTGTGCGTGATAGTTTCGAAATGGCTTCGTCTTACTGCAGGAAGGAGATGTAATGCCGTCAACCACACCTGCAGAAACAGTACACCACCTCTCGAGTCAGTGGGTCTAACGGCGAATCGGCAGTATACAAAGACTGACATTATAGATGAGGTAAGACATCTCATCTTCCTTGGTAGCCCTGAGGAGGCAGACTCTAACACCCGCTATCGCAGTGAGAATAAAAAACGGAAAAGATACGTAGATTTCCAGTTCCCATATCGCTGTGAGGGTTATTCCCCATGCCATGAGGGCGATAGGGAATAGGATACGCGAGGCGCGTGGAGCCATAATGGGCACAGTAATGTTTCCTTGCAGACGATCACCGTGCTGGTCTGCGAAATCTTGGGCCCAGCCTGTAGTCAAGATGATGAGGCTACTGATGGCAGCAGCAGTATAGGAGATGTCATCTAGAGGAACAACGTTGGCTGCATGACACCAGTCACATGAATTCGTGGCTTGACCAATAATGAAGAGGTGAAGACGAACCCATAACGGCTGCTGCACCCAATTCCAAGGACCCGTAACCTAGCGCGTTCAGGAATTGCTTCGCAACCCATGTGGAGTGCAGTCCACCTTCGTTGTAAGACCATGACAGGAGGAGGAAGAGCACACTGAACCCCAGGACACCATATATTACGGATACAGCAAAACAAATAGGGACAAGGGCCAAACTAAGCGTCCTGGCTACTGGGACGGTGATGCGTCCGGAAGGGATCGGGCGCCATGGCTTATTCAGACCTATGTGCGAACATGAACACACCGTGATCTGTGTGGATGTATATATATTCGAGCCTACCATCTTCGTGTGGGGAAAGGTACTGGTTAGGGATACAGGTCTTGAGCAGGTGGAGCCAGATCCAGAATACGACGTGGGGCAGGCGCGACAAAGAGATATACGGAGCGGCCCCAAGAGCGAAGAGCAACTGGAGAGGATAGAAACTGAGAATTTTTGAGGGGGGGAGTCAGAGGAAATAACACTGACAACGGGAGCAACTATCGTCTTGAAATCAGATCTTGTGAACAGGTACAGGGTTTCCAAGTGAAAGTACAAGGTTGAGGCTTTCGAGGAGCGTCGATGGGCTACTCTAGGGAAGGACGGGGAAAGGGACTGACCAACGTTATACAGAAGTGCTTTCTTTGAGAAGAACATCGTGGAGGGGAGCGTCTTTGAAGAGAACATGTTGGGGGGAAGAAGGGGGAGTGGTATAGCTAGAGGAGGGGAAGTGGCATAGTATGTCTGGGTCAATGAACTTTTAAAGCCAAGGGACGTCGCTGCGAAGGTCGCTAGATAGGTTAGCATGCTAATCGACCCCGATTAAAATTTACGGCACGACAAAGGAAGCCAGTGCCGCACTTGGGTGGCATGCATGTGCGTGAGGGGTAGATCCGTGTCAGATAATCAAGTGAAATGCACCTTGTGGTAGTATTTGTCGGATATGACCATGTTATCAGGAAAAACGTCGCCATAATATCCTCATAAAATCCCTAGATCACGTGTAGTACGGTGCTGTGCTAGGGCTGTTACACTCTTACGTCCTTGACAAACCTGGTGTGCCCGCCAGTCAAGCGAGTTATTCATGCTAAGTCCGCGAGCCTGAGAAGAGGGGGCAGCGCGCCAAATTCAAACTGGTCAGGATCGATAACAGCTTGAGTTGACAAGTTCCAGGGTGCAAATTCCAGGGTACACATACAACAAAGGAGGGGAAGATGCTGAGACTTAGCAGACCTTAGATTTGTAGAATGCCCCCAAACAGCACCATGTGGAAGCCTGAGCTCTGGTGGTTTAACTTTCATCGGTCAGAGGTCGTGGCAGGCGTGCAGGAACTCGAAGCTAAGAAGAGCGCTCGTATCGTGATCGACGACGTGACCGGTGACTATTACCACATCTGGACGGTAGCCATACAACAAGCCCTCCAGGTTCTTCGCGCATAACATTAAACCCTAACTCTAAAGTGACTTTCGTCCAAATCTGAATCACAAGCCTAAGTGTATTAAGTGTATTAATTATGACTTCTCCAAAAATGTGGGACCCCACGTTTCTGTCAGCTGTCCCCAGTGGCGACAGCAAGGTGAAGATAGCTTTGATTGTGCTCAACCAACCTTTCAAAGAGGACCTTTTGCTGCGGTTGTGGTACTCTGGTACGTGTTTGTCACGAGGTCATGTGAATTATAATAAGGCGGTGCCTTCTAGCATCTTGGCGAGCATGTGCGGATGGAGGAGCTAATCGCTTATATGATCTTTTTTTCAATGAGGAGAAGCGAATCGCGTGCGTGACTATAATAGGGTATTCGTTCTCTTTCTTGATTGTAACGCGTACGTGTAGGTTCCTTCCAGACCTTATCAAGGGCGATTTTGACTCTATCCGGGAGGACGTCAAGGCATACTATTCGAGCAAGGTCCGTGATCTATCAACTCTCAATTTTCTCATTCCCGCTTAACCTATGAATGTAGGGCGTCAAGATTATTTATGTATCTGACCAAGACTCCACGGACCTGCAAAAGTGCTTATACAGTCTCTCTGAACTTGAAACGTCGTTGTGCCTTGAACAGGTATTCGTCTCAATTGTGGATTACTTGACGTCCCTTGACGGTCTCTTCTCAGTACACCGTACTTTTACTTGGTGGACTGTCTGGTCGCCTTGATCAAACTGTCCACACCCTGTCTTTCTTGCATAAGCTTCGCAAAACTCGCGACTATATCTACGTGGTGACTGAAGAAAATGTGGGATGGGTCCTAGACGCCGTGGGTTCCTCCATTTATAAAAGATTAGCCCGTATTGAGGAGAGACAGGGCGAGCACACCATCCGTATCGATCTCGAAAGGCTGGGACCCACTTGCGGCTTGCTTCCAGTAGGCGTCAACGAAACCATTCTTTCTACGCGTGGGCTAAGATGGAACTTGAGTACGACCAGCTTTAAATTGCCTTTCAGAAGTCCTAATTGATTTGCGACAGCCGATGCCACGTCGTCATTCGATGGTCTTATTTCGACATCAAATCATGTCGTCTCATCAGAAGTATGGGTCAAGACAAGCCACCCTATCTGGTGGTGTGTTGAGCGCCGAAGCGCACGCCAATAGTCATGTATGTCGGAAAACCTTGTATAGCTTCCCCTTTGACCGGTTTGATGATTTCAGCTGCATAGCCGTGCCTCGCGGTCTATTGGATGGCACTAGTGACGCGCACAGAGCAGCGCCCAGCCAGATGGAGAGGTCAAGGATCGACATGATGTACGTAATAGTAGGAATAACGTACTAAAGTGACAATGACAGGTTGATGTTAAGATTAATTGCACTCGGCGCCAATGTCTATGTATTATGCCCTGTTCGTTGTATCATAATGCCTTACGCCCCTGCTGCACTCCAGCATCATCTTTGATAGGGATAGATTGATGCAAGATAACGGACACGTCAAGATCTGATCCGGGTTGAATTCCGTAGCCAGCAATGTACTTATGGTGTATGACAGTTATGACAGTTATTCATGCAATAAGCGTTTTTGAACTCGGCGAGTCGTCGAGAGAGAGAAGGCATCATTTTGCACCAGGATTTGTGGTCAAGAACGATATTTACTCATGTATGCAAGGCAATACAGACCCTGCGATGGCTTCCGGAATTTATGTGTCCGGAAACAATAGCTGGTTGACTCATAAACTGCCACATGAATGGGCGCATTTGACCATGCAGATAATCGCTTATAATCAGCTTTTCAAATTGGTTTTCTCCATGTCAGCATTGCAACTTGCGATCTAAGTGGAGTGAGTTCCTTGATCAGTGTACCATAGAATTTGATTTCACCCCCTGGCTTAGGCCAGGCTGATTGTCAGGCGTTACACTAATTGGAGCTCGTAGAGTCGTTGCACCGGTCGTTACCCTGTAGCATTTCGACACTAACTAAAGGGAGAACAAAGGGAGGGATTTCTCAATGTTGAAGAGTCGAAGCACGATGAAGCAAACCAAGATGGGTCGGTAACAAACTATCATGCACCGTCCTTTCCCTGCAGGGAAGAAAACCACTCTCGACCATCCTCATACAAACACCGGAATTCCCTTCCTCCCATCACCGCTTTCCCCTCACCAAGTCCAGCAAGCTGACATTATTCCAATTCTTCTCTCGTGTATTCTTCCTCCCCTTCTTGCGCGCCCATTCCTCGAATGTGAGCATCCCAGGATGGAGCGCGCGGCACTGCGCAAGACGGGACTCATAGCTCTCGTCTCCCTCCATCGCGCTCCGTACTTTGTGCACTCGTTCCATGTCTACTATGCTAAAGTGCAGGAAAAACAAAGCAATGAGGCGCTTTTGAAATCAGAATTGTGGTGGAAATGCCCACAGTGCTTTTACGTGAGAGTTGATGGCTAACAGGCCCTTTGCGACGAAAGCAGGGACACCGGGTAGCGGATTGCCTGAACCGCGTTGGTAAGCTTCATTCCACCCCCGTGAGGTCAGCACATCCCCAATGACAGATATGGCGTGTGAGACATGTTGATCTGGGGCCTGGTCATACGCACAAGGCGAATGCGTAAGACAGCAATCACATTGTTATGGTGGGTAGGCCCTGAAATGCTGGGAATATGCGACGTACCTCGAAGACGGCACGTGCAATATGACCGATATCATCAGCTGCCTGAGATGAATAGAATGAGAAGGGGTGGTGTTAAGTAACAGGGGAAAATTAATGTTTACAATTAACTGCACTTTTGTTTCGGGCTTGAGACCACAGCGCAAAACTGTAGAAGTTATTGTCCCAATCGAGCCATTAAAATTCTCCATGAAGAATCCAGGCCGCAGGAACCTGAAACGTTGTATATTAGATATACATGTTTTAGCTAAGAATACGCAAGTTGATACACGAGGGATGATGGCTTACGTCCAAGGAAGGCCCTCTAGTAAACGTATATGTCGTTCAATTTTGATCTTGGCAGCACGGGTACGGTTTAGGGTGTACTCATCGTCAAATGATTGTCCGCCACGTTCAAAGGAGGAGAATATGAAGTGTTGAATTTTGAACTCATGGGCCAAGTCGGCGACCAACTAAGTCGGACGGCGGTGTGAAGAAGTGTGAAGAGTTGCAGTCAAGTGATAAGACATTTGGGGCAACACGCACGATGCCTTGTTTTTCCTCCCCCGTGGCGTCAGCGCCAAGGCCGGGAAATGCCAACACTAATAACACGCCCCATATTTTCCCATCACCCTGTGCTGCATCTTGAAACACCTTCCGGACTGAGTCAGGTACGTCGAGGTTTGCTTGCACAATCTGCACCCTCCCTGATAACGATGCTAGAACCTTAGCAGCTGGTGATGAGGCATTGCGCGTCAAGGCTAAGATACGAAATTCGTTATTCGCCGCGACGGCGGAGCGGATGAACGCGCTGCCTTGCTTTCCTGTTGCGCCGACAACTAATATGGTTTGTACGGTCGACATTTTGTGGAGCTGAGTTTCAATCTGTCGGCAGTGATCGACCGATCAGCGATGGCTGGGTGCTCTCTTAACGCCTCGAACGGGAGTGAGTGGGTAAGTCAATTCTTCAAAGTCGTTCTTCTTCCTCTAGAAATCTATGATGTTTATACTAAACTAGCTTTCCTATCTAAGGCTATGAGTAAAAATAAAGAACTAATTATAACTGTGGATAGGGAGGTGTATTTATTGACGCATGGAGCGATAAATAGACATGTTTCAGGTTTGTGCTCAGTTGAGCGGGCACGTGATTTAGGTTTCGAGTCAGGTGATGTTTGTTCACCTTACAACGGAGTCACGCAACAGGGGAAAGTGATATGTGTTGGAGTATCGAGGCCGACGAACACGGAAGCATAGTTGAGGTACCACACAGTTCAACAGGCGCAAATACATAGGCATAGCGGTCGAGTACGGCGATACTCATTTTATTTTGCCCACCTGACTTGATAGTATATAAGTTCAATATCGTTCTATCGGACACTTCAGTTGATTGCTCCCCGCACAACTGAAGTGTACGTTCCATTTCATTCTCATATGTCTAACTACATTAACCGTGAGCTCTGTAGTTATATATCTAGGTAGCTACTGAATCTATAGTTGATTGCTCCCCGCACAACTGAAGTTTATATATCTAGTCCCTCTTCACATCCATATCTTCCAATATGGCGCTACGATATGACATGGCTCTCTTTTTTGATGGTCCTCATCAGTGTCCAACGCGCTCCAGCAACGTTACAGTCGCGCTCTTTTCTACCTGGCACAACGTCAGTTTCTTAGAACTCTCAGTTGAGCTTCAACAATAGGGCGTGGGACCAGCTTACAGCGGTTTGCATTATGTTATTCCAGCGCTTGTTTGAAGCGTGAGCGAGGCCTCTAACTTGCGAACGCAATATCTCGCTCATTTCAGAATGAAATAAAATGTTCCCTAACCTACAATTCCTAATGTAGTGTTATTTTGTGATTTTTCCTCTAAAACCTCTTTAGTAAACTTCACTTTTTCTGGCAATACAAATGTTTAGGAACTGTTTTCTGCATTATTCAACATATCACTGCAGTCAGTTAGCTTTTTTGAGATTATTGAAACATAGCTAAAATAGTGTATGGAACACCCAGAAAGTCTTGTATTTCAACACACAAATTAGACTAAGTGTGGTATCTGCATTGTACCCTTCACTTCATCCTAATTATACATACATAGGTGAAACCATCCCCACACATGGCATGCAGTCACCATATTCAACAGCACATACAGGGAGATAAAGGTGTGCTTCCTCTGATGGTTATGGGCAGTGAAGAGAAGGTCTTTTAGATGTAAAACTTCAGTTGTGCAGGGAGCAAACAACTGTTACATTCAGTAGTTACCTTTTAGATGTAAACTACAAGTTCTGCTCAATATAATTACATGGAGGAAATAGAACTGGTATGCATGCTTCAGTTGTGTGGGGAACAAACAACTGAAGTGCCCAATATATCAATACAAGACTTATATCTTGTGTTACACACTTGGTCTGATAGGGGGTCGGAACCTGGATCAGAGTTTGGGGTTGGGGTGAGTTGTGGGGGTTGGAATGGACTTGGCTTCAGCTATGTACTGCACCCTCACTAATGCCTGTGTCCAAGATTTTGGAGATGGAGTATGACTTAGATAGTTCAGATCAGACTTAGGAGCTAGGCATGATTCAATATTCAAACTGGGGAATGAAGTCCCCAGTAGTACAACTCAAATACACATTTGAAATCTAATAATAATTACTCCAGTGATGGATCCCCAAGGCCACCAGCCTTATGTGAGTATGTCCAAGTCTGATGGGGATGGGTGTCTGGGTTCCTATGGTGATGGTGATGCATCAATCAGAACCAGAGGCGGATGAGTAAGATTGACAGTGACAATTGGATGGACTGGTGGAGATGTGATGGTTTCCTAATGGAGTATAGATTTCATGTGTGTGTGGATCTGGGTGGATCAGATGGGGATCTGGCAATAATGAATATAGTCATAACAGTATCTCTCCATTAAGGCCAAGCCCTTGAGGCCTCAGGTCCATGGATTGAATAGTGAGATGGTTGGGCACAGTTGGAGTTATACTGGGGGGTCTGGAGTCATAGATGCTTGTTCAGAAATACAACAAATATGTATATACAACCTATTTTCCTCAAATTTTACACAACACTTAGATTAAAACTTATTTTCATATTTCAACATGATTCTCAAATATTACACAATATACTAGATTAAAACATATTTTGATATTTTAGCATAATTCTCAAAAATAACTGTTTTTTCCCCATTTAGTGGTGGTAACTCTCTTGAAGGAACATCCAAATATCATTGATTCTTTCTTATACAATACTTGTAACATAATTTGAACCATCTTTAATCCCCACCTGGTATTTGTATATCTAAATACCCTATATAATACCAGTTATATTAATACATTCCTATTATATCCATGTAAACAGTTATGTTCATCTCAACCAAATATCTTATCTTTTAAAGTTTATTAAAATATAGAATATATGTTTATATTTATGAAAATTTCACACATCCAAAATCTTTTAAGGAATCCAAATTGTAACTCCCTGGCTTTATGTATCATTGAAATTCTGATGTATATCTCATATACATCAGAATATTGTATACTGACATGATTCCAAACAAGCGTCATATAAAAGGAGGGGCATGTTGAGGTCTTATCCTCAATGATGTTGAATCCTTTTGCAAATATGAGTGTGGCCAAGCTTGAGCAGTTGCTCCTGGCCCAATGGAAAGAAGAGAAAGGGGAACAGAAGCAGAAGGAGGAGGCAGAGGAGTGAAGATGGAAAGAGGAGGAGATAGAATGGAGATGAAAGGAGGAGGAGGCAGCAGAATGGAGATGGAAGGAGGAGGAGGAGATGGAACAGAGATGGAAGGAGGAGGTGGTGGTGGAATGGAGACAGAAGAAGGAGAAGGAAGCAGAGTGGAGGCAGAGGGAGGAAGAGGCAAAGGCAGAGTGAGCATGCAAGGTCAAGGAACTTGCAGCTGTGATGGAGGCCATGAGGCAGAAGGAAGTGGAGGAACAGGTGCACAAGCTAGAGGCCACCATGGAGGTAGAGGAGGAGGTGACTGGGGCAGAAATGACTAGTCAACCAGGGAGTCTGAGCATGCCAATATGGTTGTGGACCCCCAAGATCACCATTATCTAGGTCACCTAGATGGAGTTGACCCATCCAACACCTGCCCCACTGGCAGACTTGCCAGTGCATTCTCAACCATGGCCATTGTTCATGGTGGGTGTGGCTGAAGAAGATGACATGATGGAGGTGGAGAAGGCAGAAGCAGAGGCAGATCCTGATGTGAACATGGAGCTTGATGCAAATGCAGAGCCTGCAAGGAGATGGCCTGGGTAGATGCAGTTGAAGCTCATAGATAGGTGGAGCTATATATTGCTACTACCAAGAAAAACCTTGAGGTTGCAGTCTTTGCATTGAAGGCATACCTGAGTGCTGATACAGAGAAGTGGGAGACAGAACAGAGGGTCATATGGCATAAGGTGGAGAATTGCCTACTAGTGACTCATAAAAAGGAGTTGTGTGTTGCCAGGTCAGCAATCAAGCTCTGTAAGCACAAGATGGAGAGGGCTGCAGTGGAGTAGCAGGACAAGGAGGAGAGGGAAAACTTGGAGGCCATGTTGAAAAGGAGTGGACCACCCAAGGCTCTGGCTCCAGCAGAGCCATTTGGTGGACCCAGTGTGATATGCAACTTGTGTCATGATGTGGGTGTGGAGTGTGTGTGGCCCACTGGTCCAACCCATCAATTTTGGTCCTGTGATCATTGTTAAGGAGGGTGCAGGATTGATGGCAAGTTTAACCCCCAAAGTCAGAGCATCAATCCCTGACCAGTGATACAAGGAGGGGTGGAGAAGGAATCAGAGAGTCATCCAGCCAAAAGGCAGCAGATGGAGGCAGGTGTTGTGGCAGCTGGAGGCAGTGGTGTCAGATCAGAGGGAGCAATGACCAGTGCAGGTATGGGGCATGTCTCTGCACCTGGCAGTACTGTGGGCCAGCTTATCAGGCTGGTCAACATGCAGTCAGAGCATCTCTGGTGGACAGAAGGTTTGTTAGTGGACTTGGTGAAGACAATGAAATGGAAGGAGGTTCTGGAGGGGCAACAGACTGCTGAGTTGTGTCAACTGCAGAAATTCATGGCCCTCCTGGTGTAAGTACCCAAGGTACTTACTTACTATAGTATATAATTATAATTAATGTATGCAGCATTCCATTAAGGAATGCTGTCTTCTTGGTAGATATATGCACCCTATGGGTGCATATGTATAGTTATTATGTAAGCCAGTGAACCCAAGTACATGTGTGGGTCCACATATAGTAGACAGACATTAGAAAACAATCACACTGTACAGCACATTGCACAACCAATATACTTGGTTGAGTTCTGTATAACAGTGTGAACTAAGACACCCATTTACACATTTTTGAACTTCCAAAGGAAGAATCAATTGATTCTTCCTCATTATTGAAGTTTTCTGGTCAATACTACAAAACTGGCTGTTGCTGGTGTACAGATGTATACCAACCCCCCCAGTCACTCATATAAGTGAGCAACTAGTAGACTGACTTAGTTAGTCTACAAAGATAGAAGAAAGAAAGGAGTCATCATAATGATGACTTGCAGTAGAGTGAGTCATGCTGGCAGTGCCCAGGACATCATAAATGATGAATGGTGGCATGTAGCCAGCAGCAGAAGCTCCCATGAAGGGGAGCTAGACCCTAGAGAAGCCATAGGGACTTCTTGTAAGGAGGACTCTAGGAGAGAGTCATCATGGTTGCAAGACCACACAGATAGTTGTACAATAGATCATCTGTCAAACAGGAACCCCTCATCAAGTGGTTCTCTGATTAGAGAAGAAAGGAGGAGACAGTCATTAACTGCCTCCAACATTCCTAAAGGAAAGGAATGTGCTCAATATACAAGCACAAGTAGGAGTAGCAATACTTCTACTAGGGAATTGTGCAGCATGGAGCAGTGTGAAACCCACAGGTCAATTGCAAGATTGACCAAACAACTCATGTGTAATCAACATGAGATGAAGAGCATTAGCGAAGCTAGTGCTCAGGCAGCTAAGATGGCTGCCAAAGCAGGACATGCTGCCACTACTATGGGGCAGCAAATTGCAGAGCTAGGAATGATGTTAAAATCACTCCAAGAGAACTCTGAGTGACACAAGTCATGTCACTGAAGATCAGATTCTCAATGAGAATCTGAATCTGGAGAGTCTGGATCTCCCCAGGGTGAGAGGATCCAACCAAATGATTGATTGGACAGAGGAAATGAGATTCCCCCAATGGAGGGAATCAGAGACCCAATAATCCCTGTAAGACAAGGATTACCGATCCAGACTGAGGAGGAAACTCCTCAATCTATGGCAAAGGAGCTTGATCAAGAGATCAAGCTATGGAAACAACAAGAAGTTGAGGCTTCTCATAAACACAGATTAGCCCTTGAATGGAAGGCTAAACATGCAGAGCAGGAGCTCAGCCAGCTGTTTAGAGAGCAGTGGCCCCAGCAAGAGCTCAATGTGGCTGTCAATTTAAACTGACAGTTGCAACATGTGCTGAACAGTTATCAGCACATATGAGTGGCAGGCCTTTCAGGAGACACCCACCATGAACAATGAGATACCCAATGGGTACCTCAAGAAGATATTCCCTATAACAGGGAACAATCAGCACTATTGACTCTAGAAAGTCAAGGCATGCCAGATCAATTGAACACAATTGATCCTATTGACAGCATTACTTGCATGGTGTGAGTAGCCATAGTTGATAATAGAGATACAGACCCAGAGAAGTCTGTACTTGCCAAGGTGGGCATTAAAGTATTGCCTCCTGAGCAATATGCAGGAGGTGCAGATCTCAAAGAGTTTGAGATCTTTGTAGCAGGTATGCTACGATGGCTGAAGATGAATAATCTTCTAGGGCCATCAAATACAGAGTTTCAACTATTGTACTTAGGCATGTGCCTTAAAGGCAAGGCCCAGGAATGGTTCTACAGAAATGTAGAACACTGACAGGGCAGTCCAAGACTGGACCCTGGAAACTGCAATCCAAGGATTGCAGTGTAGATTCCTACACACCCTGATGCATCATCATGTGTCAAATAAATTTGACTCTGTAACACAGGGTCAAAGGACCATTCATGAATTAATGAATGATCTAGATAAGTATGTGGGCCGCATGATAATGCCACCAGATGCATACATGTACAGGAAGAGGTTTGTAACTGCAATGCACAAACCTCTGAGACAAGAAGTCCTCAAGAAGGGCTTCAATGCCAAGTTTAGCAGTATCAAGCAGTTGTACAAAACTGCTCAAATGATAGAGGAAGCAACACAATATCACCACAGTATGCAACACCCAGAGAATGAGACTAATGTGTCCTCCTCAACCCATAGACAAGTAGTCAATAGAACTACTAGTATGATGAGTGCAGGGACTTGACCCATGCCCCAGGGACATGTGTACATGGCTCCCAATACACACTCATGACAAGCGAGTGCACCAAGGTGTTATGACTATATTCATTAACACCCAGATCCCCATCCAATCCACTCAGATCCCCACATGTATGAAATCTATACTCCATTTGGAAACTGCCATGTCTCCATCTACCTGTCTGATTGTCATCGCTGATTCTGCCCATCCGTCTCTGGTTCCGATTGATGCATCAGCATCACCATAGGAACCTGGACATCCGTCCCCATTGGACTCAGACATACTCATGTAAGGCCGTTGGCCTCGGAGACCCATCACCGGAGTAATTATTATTAGATTTCAAAATATGTATTTAAGTTGCCCAACTGGGGACTTCATTCCCCAGTACGAATATTGAATCACACCTAGTTCCTAAGTCTGATCCTAACTCTCTAAGTTGTACTCCATCTCTGAAATCTCAGACACCAGTATTAGTGAGGGTGCAGCACATAAGCTGAAGCCAAGTCTGTTCCGACCCCCATGATGTACTCCAACTCTGACGAAACCTCCAACCCAATCTCCGACCCCCAATCGGACCTAGTGCGTAACATGGGTGCAACAAGTGTGATGCATATGTGTTGCACTTAATTGAGGCCCAAAATGGAGGCCAACTATATCTTTCCACCGCTTTGGTGGAAAGGGCATTAAGAGTCACATGGCTGTGACTTATATGCAACATCAAAGATGATGTCGCAACACCTTATTGTGAAGACTACAATAAGATGTACAAGGATAACTCAGACCTATTAACTCAAAGGACTTCTTGACAATAAGAAGTCCAAAGTAACTCATCTCAGAGACAAGTTAAAAACACTGAAGGAGGCTGCTGACAGAGCACCTCCTACATTCAACACCAAGCTCATGACAGTGCACTTGGCCCCAGTAGCATTGCTATCACATGCTATGGCAGGCAAATCATTGCCTGCCATTATGTCATCACAGCCCATGGCGTCATCATCATGGGAAATGATTGACCTCACCAAAGAGGATGATCTCCCAGGCAAATTGCCCTGGGTTGACCCTTGTGGGTTCAAAGGTCAAGATTGGGATGATACTGACCCAATCTGGGAAGGATATGACCACAATTGTAGTCTCCTCCTGGCTAGCATCCCCAAGGGTGCTAAGCAACCAGGCAAACTCAAAGAGTTTGCCCTATCAGAAATTGAAGCTGAGATTGATCAGCTTTGAAAGGAGTATATGGCTGGTGATACCAGCCATAGACGCTTGTTCGGAATCATGTCAGTATACAATATTCTGATGTATAGGAGATATACATCAGAATTTCAATGATACATAAAGCCAGGGAGTTACAATTTGGATATCTTAAAAGATTTTGGATGTGTGAAATTTTCATAAATATAAACATATATTCTATATTTTAATAAACTTTAAAAGATGAGATATTTGGTTGAGATGAACATAATCATTTACATGGATATAATAGGAATGTATGTATTAATATAATTGGTATTATATAGGGTATTTAGATATACAAATACCAGGTGGGGATTAAAGATGGTTCAAATTATGTTACAAGTATTGTATAAGAAAGAATCAATGATATTTGGATGTTCCTTCAAGAGAGTTGCCACCACTAAATGGGGAAAAAACAATTATTTTTGAGAATTATGCCAAAATATCACAATATGTTTTAATCTAGTATATTGTGTAAAATTTGAGAATCATGTTGAAATATGAAAATAAGTTTGAATTGAAGTGTATTGTATAAAATTTGAGGAAAATAGGTTGTATATACGTATTTGTTGTATTTCTGAACAAGCGTCATACTTTAAAAGACCTAGTGTTGAAGACGCTGGAGGAAGCCCAGTGTACAAATTATCACAAATGCTGGGATGATTTCAGGCATGCTTGAGAGCATGCCAATGTGGAGAAATCATTCCCCAAATGGGCACTGTGGTTCATGACTGTGGCTGACCCTCCCAGAGCAGTCACTGGCCACCTGCTGTGACCTCTGGGCAAGTCTGCCCCTATCAGGGCAGACTGGTTTGACATCTGTGATACAGACACTCCAGAGTTCATATCACTCCATAAAAAAGCATTGGCCACACCGTTCATGGAACAGACTGTACTGATGCACAGAGTCATCAAGAGAATGACTCTGCTGGCTCACGCTGTCGGTTCGCTTAAGGAATAGATCCTATAAGCCTGCGCGCAACGGTCCTAGCAAGCAGACGGTGTGTAACGCAGTTGTTCAGCACTCCAAAGATCAATCAGGGCAAGGGGTACATAACAGGGAAGTGGGATAGTGCTCTGTGGTTGGATGAGGATGGGAGCAAAAGGTCGGTCCCGATGGCTGATCGTGCTCTGTGACTGGATGACAATGCGGAGCCCGGTTGGGAGGTACGCGAAAGCTGGTTTCAGGAGAATCAACCTCTCGGTGGCGGAGGGAAATCTGATCGTTGAACCAAGGTGTTTACCTCGGTGTAGAGATGATGGATTGTGATGTAGAGCGTAGAGCGTAGACTTAGAGCGTGGACTTTGACTTTAGAGCGTTGGCTGAAAACTTGTTGATTTTCCAAAGGCGAAGACTAGCGCCCTTTTATATACAAATCCCCAGAGCACAATGACACAATATGAGGAGCAAATGATGCGATATGATGCAAGAAATGCTGATCAAGCCAGCTGACGAAGCGTGTGAAGTTGAACTACTAAAGGGGAAATCATGGAGAAATGAAATGACAGATAGGGGTAATCTTTGTAAGAATAGGGGGCGATGAGTAATAAAAGAACCAAAAATAGAACAAGGATGAGTAAGTCGTGTATGAATGAATTAAAAGATGAAACAGGGGTGAGTCATATAAAAGAACAATAGAAACGTCCACCAATACCATCTTCCCTACGGCTCCGAAGGTTAATTGACCCTGAGTCACATGAGGACTTCAGTCAGCTTCCACAACAAATACTCCTTATTGTCTTAGTGATCCATCTCCATATGGTATCCCGCTCCAAGAGTATTTGGTCCCTTTGTCTGACACGATGTAACCTGAGTCGGATTGAAGTGGGAGGATAGGTCGGCAATGGCGACTGAAATTCTACCTCACGTTCGACTCTTCTATCCGTGTTACGATATAGAGGTGAAATGTTGAGGAATGTATATGGTTCAACGGAATTGTGAAAGAATATGGGATCGCCAATGGCATAAGAGAGACATGGTGGGGATCTTGGACGTTGAAAGAGTTTTGGAAGTATTTTGACACGTGGAGGTGGCTTAACATGCCCATGGAGCTCGGCGTATTTTTGATAGTCCTCTGTGTCCAGAGACCAGTGTGACGTATTATTAGAAGTGATGTTGGAGAGGGGAATAGAATGGGAAGCCATGTGAATGATGATGAAAGGATCGGTGTGAATAGAAAGCTGATAATGATCGATGGCGATGAAACACGAGTGACAATCGATGGCTCGAATTAGAGACTGAGGTGGATAGGGAGTTGCGGCGCTATTTAAAAGTTGATACGAAAAGACACTGGCGGAGTTGGACTGTCAGAGTGGTTCGATATGCGTCCTCGATGCGTCCTCGATGCGTCCTGGCTCGTCAGCGCAGCACATAAGCTGAAGCCAAGTCCAGCCCGACCCCCACGACGTGCTCCGACTCCAACCCAACCTCCAACCCAAACTCCAACCCCAATCGGACCTAGTGTGTAACAGACAATTGCTTCATCCTTGCTGACAAGCCACCATGCTGCATTGCACATGCTCTAAAAACAATGGGAGGATTGTACTGTTTGATTGAAGACCCACCTGTTCAAAGGAGGATGCAAACTTTACAAACACATCATGCATTGCTGACATAAATCTACTTCACCAATGACTAGGCCACCTTGGGCATAACAACGTGAAGCACCTGATTGCTAGAGGGGTGGCCGAAGGAGTGGAGTCAGTGGGAGGATGCATAGAGATCTGTGAAGCATGTATACATGGAAAACAACACAGGCTTCCATTTCCACTCTCTACAAAAAGTGCCAGACACAAATTGGACCTTATACATTCTGACATTTGTGGGCCATTTGCCTTCAGCCTAGGAGGAAAGTGCTATTTTGTCACCTTTATTGACGATCACACATGCCATGTCTGGGTTTATCTTCTGCATAAAAAGGGAGATGTGCTAGTGACCTTCAAAGACTTCAAGCTGATGGTTGAGAACCAGGTGGAAACCACTATTAAGACATTATTCTCTGATGGCAGTGGAGAATACACATCCTTTGAATTTGAGGGCTATCTAAAGGTGCATGGTATTCTACATGAAAAGATGGTGTCTTATTCTCCAGAACAGAACGGACTTGCAGAAGTTGAAAACCATATGCTTGTGGAACATGTAAGAGCAATGCTCCATGACGCAAATCTCAGCAAGGGTTTCTGGGGGGCAGCTTTATTAACTGCTGCATACCTTGCAAACAGATCACCAGTAGCATGCCTTCGAGATGTGACACCACACGAAGCTTGGACCAGCTTCAAGCCACAGCTGAGTAACCTGTGTCCATTTGGCTGTCCAGCATATGCACATGTACCTAAACAATAGTGAATGAAACTGGATTTTATTATGAAATATGAGTTGGATGCCTTGCTGGGTCCAAAGTCAGTAGAGGTCAGATGGGAGGTGTATATATGCATGTTCATAAATTGTGTAAGAGTTGTATGGCCTTGTGGATGTTACCAATGGATAGATATAAATGAGAAGCAATCAGATCATTCAAGATATCGACAAAACTTGAAGAAACACAGAAGATATGATAAAAACAATGATTTCACTTTCAGATATGGCAACCCATCAAACAGGGTTGGAGAGGCTAAAACTCTTGTTCATTTCATTACTAGCTAGGCTTATTTTATACAAGCTATACATATATAGAGTCTGTATGAGAATTATTGAGCCGAAGGGATAAAGGGAAAATAAATGAGCATGAAAACAAATTAGGGGTGATCCCCTAACCCCTACCTCCTGACCTCCTTACCCATTCATTTTCCTATCCCCTAACCCCTCAGCTCCTTTCCTACTTGCTCCTGGGCCTCCTATATGCCCCTGAGCTTTGCATATCCTAACAGATTTCAAAGCATGGAAAGGAACAATGATGGGATATGTACCAGGGACAAAGGACTATTGGCTCTGGGACCCTAAGCGAAGGACAATATTTGTGTCAAGAGATGTAATCTTCAATGAACGGAAAGATCTGTCCAAGGCACCTACCCAAGAAGAATATCAATTCAATCTTTGGCAGAGTACCAAAGAATCTGGCAATGCTAAGGAAGTGCTACCAGCTGAAGGCCCAGATGTAGATGAAGAACCTGACACAGCAACATCACCAGAAACTGAAATGCACAATCAAGACAAGCTTTGGAGTAACAGGACAGATGCAGCAACTGAAGAACATACTACTTGAGACCCAGCTGCAGGACCCAGAAAATGGTGAACAGAATTGGAAATGCTCAGAAATCCACTGGAGATCCTGGGTCCACAAACATGCAGACTACCAGCAAGATACAGGCAAGATGAGACTCCAATGGTGGGGGACAAGCCAGAGGAGATGAGTGGACTGACAGAGATAGCCTATGACGCTTGTTCAGAAATACAACAAATATGTATATACAACCTATTTTCCTCAAATTTTATACAATACACTTCAATTCAAACTTATTTTCATATTTCAACATGACTCTCAAAATTTACACAATATACTAGATTAAAACATATTGTGATATTTTGGCATAATTCTCAAAAATAACTGTTTTTTTCCCCATTTAGTGGTGGCAACTCTCTTGAAGGAACATCCAAATATCATTGATTCTTTCTTATACAATACTTGTAACATAATTTGAACCATCTTTAATCCCCACCTGGTATTTGTATATCTAAATACCCTATATAATACCAATTATATTAATACATACATTCCTATTATATCCATGTAAATGATTATGTTCATCTCAACCAAATATCTCATCTTTTAAAGTTTATTAAAATATAGAATATATGTTTATATTTATGAAAATTTCACACATCCAAAATCTTTTAAGATATCCAAATTGTAACTCCCTGGCTTTATGTATCATTGAAATTCTGATGTATATCTCATATACATCAGAATATTGTATACTGACATGATTCCGAACAAGTGTCTATGCAGTTCTAATAGCAGCATCTGCATCTGCAACCCATACTGACCCATGAACATTTGAAGAAGCACCTTACTGGCTCAAGGCAGTACACAAGGAACTAGGTTCACTCAAGAGGACCGGAACTTATGAGACAATCACATGCCTGCCACCAGGAAGAAAAGCAATAGATGGAAAACTTGTCTTCAAGGTGAAACAGCTGCCAGATGGATCAATAGAATGACACAAAGTCCATCTCATTGCGAAAGGATACTACCAAATGCTGGGAATAGACTTTGAAGAAACATTTGCACCAGTGGTCAAGCTCACCTCAGTCAGAGTGCTGTGTGCACTTGCAGTAAGACTGAATCTCCATTTCCACCACCTAGATGTAGAAACTGCATTTTTGAACAGAAACCTTGATGTGGATCTCTATCTGCATTTCTCAAAAGGCTGTGGGGACAAGACAGGTCAAGTCATTAGGCTCAAGCACTCTATTTATGGTCTGAAACAGGCCTCATGAATCTGGAAAAACCTGCTTGATGATGAGCTGGCCAAGGTTGGGTATAAGAGAATAAAAGCAGACTTCTGCATCTACATTTACCAATGTGGCCAAGCCATTTGTTTTCTTGCGGTATACATGGATGACATGGCTCTCCTAGGCAATGACCTGGATGTCATGAATACTCAGAAAAGTCTCCTTGGACGATGTTTCAAGGTAGAGGATTTGGGGCCAGTAAAACAGTTACTCAGGATAGCAGTAGACTACAACATACATAAATGAACGTTGGCGCTAAATCAGTTGCGATACATTGAAGAAGCCCTAGAGAGACATGGAGTTAATGATGGATAGACTCATTCCACACCTTTCAGTGCAGGGACTGACCTATCAAAGAAAGACTGCCCTACAACAGCGCCTGAAAAGGACAAAATGAAGGGCTTCCCATATCAAAGCCTGGTTGGGACTCTCATGTATGCAATGCTGGGAACTTGGCCGGACATAGCATTCACTGTGGGTGTACTTAGCAAATTCAGCTCTAATCCAGGACTGACACATTGGAACCAAGCACTATGGGTTTTGCAATACCTAGCTGGAACCAAACATTTTGCATTGATATACCAAGGAGATGAGAGAGAGGAGTTGTCCACTATCATACTGGGGTTGTTTTGGAACCCGCAAAATTATGGTGTTAGGGCAAACTCTAAATCACCACAATTCTGTGAATGAACAGCTGAGAAGAATATCAAATCCTACTGCAGCACAACTCCAGAAACGATTTAACGTTTGTACTTTGGTTACAATCCGTTGTAATGGTCAATGCAGACGATACGCAGGAAGGTAATACATTTCTTAGCAGTAGGGAATGAATAAGACTTCCAGAGTCTAGAGTTCACGGACGCTTAGGGGTCCAGATATTCCAAAAAGAGGGGAATGCACTTAGAGGCTAGAGGAAGTAGGTGGATGAATCCGACCGTCCAACCAGTGACACTCTGAAGCGGGTAACAGCAATGTGTGAAGTAGTCTAGCAACTGCTTCACACGAGTTCAAGATTCTAATGCTCTGCAAAGGCAGTACACACTAGTAACTTAAACAAGAGCACTAATGGCAGGACTATCGACAGACAATCTCACCCTGTAGATTCGTAGTCACGCGAGGTAGATACTACACTCACGCCCAAAGCAGGACAATCACTACTTCGAGTGCAATCGAATACAGTTACACAACTGTAAGCGACCCTTGAACTGGACAATCAACAGTTACTGAGATATAGAGGATGACACTGTATGTCACTCTAGTCACACTGATGTGCAAATGATGGGGTAGAAATGGTTATTTATTCAGAGGCAGAATGGGCTCCTTTTATATTGTATTTACAGGAGCTGACTAATACTACTGGAAACTTCTACCTATTAATAGATGGAAACTACTGGAAGCTAGTGGAATATGTGAGAAGGGGGTGGAAGTTTCCTAGCCAATGAGCTGCTTGATTTGCTCTGACTCATGGCATGAGTCATGGATGGAGTCATAGTGTGACTCAGAGCAGGAGTCATAGTATGAGTAATCACAGGAGTCATGGTATGAGTCATGGAAGGAGTCATAGCATGAGTCATGGCAGGAGTCATTGCATGAGTCACCATTACTCAAATAACTCGGTCAATACTTCGTTTCCCAGGCTGATTAGCACAGCTATGGGTAGGCATGGCTTCTATTGAACTCTCCACTGAAAATGGAGTCAGGAGGTGCAGTGGTTGGGAAGATATTGAGCATTTACTGGCAGTGGTGACCAGATTGAGTCGGAGATTGAAATGAGTCATGTGATCGACAATGAGTCAGTTGTCCGGGTGACTCCGGCTGACTTTGAGGCTGCTGACATCTGCGAAGGTTTGTGGGTCCATGTGGGTCCCAAAACTTTGCCCAGCAGAACAATAAGTTTGTAGACTCATTTCTGCATGGAAAATTCCCAAAAAAATATGAAAAAATAGAGAATATTTGAATGGCCCTGAATCAAGAGAAAGCAGCAGATATATGCTGATATTTTAAGGCCATCAAGCGAAATTGTACAGTTTCGGGACTTTAAACAAGATCTTTTTAAGGGAAAACCAGTTCCCATACAGGGGTACACAGACTCTGACTGGGCAGGAGAACTCGACACTTGCCGATCGACCAGGGGCTATATCTTCAAGATGTGTGGCATGGCAATTAGCTGGAGCAGCAAATTGCAAAGCTCACCAGCACTCTCATTTACAGAAGCTGAATATGTGGCCAGCACTTGAGCATCGCAAGAAGCAATATGGTTGAGGCAGCTACTCCAAGAGCTAGGGGTCAGACAAGAATAGCCAACAACGATTCTAGGCAACAACCAGGGAGCCATTGCGCTGGCAAATAACCCTGGAGATCACCCAAGGACGAAGCACATTCAGTTGAGGTACCACTTTATATGATTTGCAATTGCGGATGGGCAAATTCAACTGGAATACATACCAACAAGTGAGATGGCAGCAGATGGTCTAACTAAAGGACTGACAAAGTCAAAACACGATTACTTCATTCATTTATTGGGCATGGATCCTCGCCTGAGTGGGAGTGAAAGAAATAACCTATTATTACGGTCTCAGACCAAGCCAAGTACAGAATGAACAGATTATGTAATATAAAAAATATTTTTTTTACAAGAAACTGTCACGTACTAGTTCTTTCACTATGTGCCACGTCCCCACCATGTTCACTGCATCGTACAGCGTCTAGGCCACCACCGCCGCCCCTGCCGGCGTCACGTTCACCATCCCTCGCCCCGTGTGCTAGGATGATATTAATGCCTCAACCTTGCTCTCTCGGTTTAGCAGCATTATGCCCACGGGGGAGAGCGATACAAGTACCGGGGCTAGCGTCAGCGGCAGGTCCGTCTGCGGGGGTACCAGGAGTGTCATTTCGGCGTCTGGAACCGCGGGCGTGTGGGGCGGCAACTATAGCTGGGTCGACAAAGGCCGTAGGCGATCATGGTTGGTTTTCTGCCCCTTTATCCCACGGGCACATGCTAACGTGTTAAGGACTGGACAGGTGGCAAAGATATTGTCGAGTCTCGACGTCCGGGGAGACCCTGGCAAGGCGGATGAAATGATATGCCATACTTATAGACTTTGACGGTTGTAATACTAAGGGATGGGATATGGAAAAGTTTGAGAACTATCTAATGCACATCCCATGTCCTTCTTTGGTCTTTCTGTGGATATCAGAGCGAAAAACAGAACTGATAAAGCATGTCCCTATTGTCAAAGGATATAATTATGCGATTACAAAGCTTTGGTGACCGCCGCGGCGGTCGGCCATCCCCCCTTCATATTTGACAAAGGGTCCGTCAATCTCATCCGAACACCATCCAGAGATACCTTCGATCCCCGGCCAACGACCCGAAGCTGCAGGAGGCTCAGATCAGCCAGGAACCGCAAGAAGCCTAGAACTGCCCGCTCCAGAAGAGGCCGGGGGGGAGACAGCCTTTTCAGAAGAGTTGTCCTTGTATCTCTTCAAACTGCCTGCCGAGATGGTTCAAGTACATTCAGTGCAGTCCAGCACTGTCCAGTGGATACTCGAGATACAATAGACACAGACATCATAGCCACTGTGGCGAGAATGGTACTGGAGATTGAGGGGGTGGCCGAGAATGACGCAACTGGCGTGCTAGACCGATTGATAAACTACTCAGATGCGTGCTTCGATCCTTTATGCTCTCCCAATGCAGTTTTATATATCCCAATGATGTTGATCATGACACGTACCGAATATTTCTAGGTCAGGATTATCTTGTCATTACATGTACTGTGAGTGCTACGCATGCTCACACCAGGTGCATCCCATGTGATGAAGGTTGAACCTAAGAGTGACGATGATTCTCTGACTAGAACAATGTTTTGCCTATCTTAGTGAAGATGAGTGTCATCAAGTACGAAACATGCAGAGGGATAATCAAATATGTTACAGTTTACACATTACTTCTTTGCTTGAGCATGCAGTAAGGCATCAAATAAATTGGGTCTTTTTTCGCCTTACTTGCCCGTTGCGTGAGAGAAGCATAATTGGAACACTGCAAAGGGAGATCACCTGCCAATAATATTAGATATAACGAGCGTGGGGCAGAAACGTCTAGAAACGCACACCGCTTAATATGATAGCCTTGGACCAGTGGTAGGAACTGGAAAGAAGTGCCCCAGCAATCGGAGGCCCTATAAGCCATGCAAAACCAGTTATGAGAAAGCCAATGCCCATTCGTACACTATTTCATAGGTGCATGGGATTAGTCAGCGCATTGGTTTCGTTAATAGTGTACACTACTGACCCAACTTCAGACATGTCCTGGGCAAATGCAAGCACTGCCGGTGAAAAGAGAGACAAAACTTGTAGGAGAAATGAGGGTAAGTGAAACGAATAATTGAAGCATAGCTCTATAGTTGTACAGACCTGATCCTGAGAAGAAACCGTAAAAAGCTGCAAATGTGGCCACACCGCCAACATTTGTGAGTCCAAACATGGCAAAGATCAGTGCCCCAGTTACAAAGGACATCACGATGAGAGTATTTATAGCGCCCATTTTGTCTGCAAGTATGTTGGGAAGGGTCCGCCCAAATACCGATACGCCATTTTGAATGGTCAGCTACATCCAATAAAGCTTATCAGCGTTTTCCACAGGTGGAATGCACCGTACGAAGGCTCACAGTGTAGAATGAGAAATTAGTCGGAAGATTGTGGAAGTCCGAAAAGAGTTGCAGGTAGAAATCTTAGAGAACTATTGGTGAGCAACTCACTCCTTGCTATAAATGAAGGAAGTAAAATAGTGTGCTTACAAGGAAAGAAGAACCCAAGGATAATGAGACAGGCACTATTAAACAAGAGATAATTTTCAAGACAGGCACACCCCGCCTGATGAGAACTTACCCGAAAATCATGCCCATATAAGGCCAATCTTTGAACAAGACAAGTAACTTAGCTTTAGGGAGATCTGGCCGGGTAGGCCGTTGAGCAGGCAAGCTCATCAAACAATTTGCCGCCGCAAGGAGGCCAAGCATCAAGAAAGCCTGAGCTCGTACGCCCCAGGCGAACCCAGCAGAGCCATGGAAAAGATTATTAAGCATGATCGGGAAGACTATACCACCGCAGGATGAGCCTGTTTTTAGGTTGAGTTGCGGCACAGGAGAATGTGAAATCTACTGGAGATTGAACCTGTTATGACAATACCCATGGCAAGTGCTCGACGTGTCCTCCAGTAGTACGCTTGAATAGCCATCGATGGCATATAAATGAGCCCTGCGCCTAGCCCCGCACCTATACCTTGAGCCAGAAATATTTGGTAAAAGCGATCGAGATGTGCTAAAGAGAGCATGAAATAACTGGGAATTGTTGGTCAGTCATCTATAACTATTGAATGCTTGGTTTTATGCACAAACCTAAAGACATAGAGGGTCGACCCGGTCAGGATAACAAGCTTGAAATGACCTTTATCGAGGAGCTTTCCAGCTGGGAGCCCCATACTAATGAGGAGAAAAAGCTGAACTGAGCCGATCCATGCGACATTTGACGATGTAGATGTTCCAGCTCGAACATATAGGTCTTGGTATACGCCAAAAGACGAGGCAGCACCGAAAGTTGCAAAGAGTGCCAGCCAACTGGAGGGATTGGATGGGGAATCAGCGATAGCATACAAGTACAAGGAAAACAACACACCCTCCTGCTACTGTACACCAGGCTCGAACACCGCCTTCAGCTGCTTGCACAGGAAGGATTGTCGGTATATCTTCTGGCTTGTTTTCGAGCTTAGACGTAGAGTCCATTGTTGTAACGATGGGTAGAGTTCCTGCTCGACGCAGGGCTATGTATATGCTATGTATAAGTTCTCATTTTTAAGTGGGCTAGACTGTAGTAAGAATCAGCGTATGTCCCCTTGGACACATGTTCTTCGGGATGGTGTATACTTAGGTGTCCGAGGCTTAATAGTCAGTCGGTAATGCCATCATAGACAGGGACCGTGGCATGTTCCAAAATGTGAGCAAGCATGCAATAGCATCGGCCGGACATCTCACCACTCGGCGGAGCTCTCCTTATTCAATTTGTTCCTAGCCGGGAGCTGCAAGGCCAGTTGTTACCGTACTTTTATATCCTTTAAGCAGGTTGCACACCGTACAGCCTCCATAGCAGCCCAACGTACCACTCCCTAGTAAGGCTTGTATACACATACGGTTTAATTTGCTGATTGTCATGGACAACAGATGCTGTCTATTAAAGCAACTCGCTCGTGGGCGCTAGTAACGTAAGCCGACCGTATCTCTTGGACGAACGGGCCCTTTAGAGACGAAATGGCCTGGCGTGATAAAGGTTTCTCGGAAAAACTAAGAGGGTTTCCGGCCAGGGAAGCATGGTATGAGCATAGCCACTGTTCTTGGGGTCCACTACGGTCCACAAGTGTGACTACAGACCTTCGTTGACCGAGTCGCTGATAGGGGCGTATTACAGGATTTTTGTTTCTTGTAGTTTAGTACCTCAGTCACTCATTTACAAGAGACTGAGTCTATACTAGCTTCCACTGCCATAACCCTTTTCTAAGCCACCACTCAGATTGGTCGGGGAGCCAGCAGACAAACAGGGAGTCCCTCTTTGGCCCTGCTGCTGGAACAACCAGTTTGGTCAGCAGTGCAGGAAGACCCAGCCTTTTGCACCCAGTCCATGAACCGGTCCATGGACACCATCCACAAATCCAGCTGTGCAAACATAGACACATACTGCATGTAGTACTCAGTGCTCCGCTCTTGATCTATACTTAGTCCTCCTTAGTGTGCCTCCATCTACAGCACACCCTTGCATATCAGCCCCCACATTTACTTGTTTACTATGAGGCACTGCTAGCTGTCCACTGTCCACACTTATTGCCTACATAACCAATGGTGCTTGGTGTAGTCCATCTTTGAAGTCCCACTGCTGAGGGTTCCTTATGTTGAAAATCTGTGCACACAAGTGCACATATGCACAGAACTCAACCAAGTATATTGGTTGGGCGATGTGTTGTACAGTGTGGTTTTTAGCTAAGTTCTATCTACTATAGTGGACCCACATGTGTACTGGGTCCACTGGCTTACATAATAACTATACATATGCACCCATAGGATGCATACATCTACCAAGAGGACAACATTCCTTAAGGGAATGCTGCATATATCAATTATACTTATATACTATATTAGGTGCTTACACCCTCCCCTTTTTGAATGAGACATGATCTCATTCAGTACTTCTTAATCATACAGCTCCTTATGAAGCTGCTCCAATGAGTCAGTGTCCATATGGTCATCTTATTCATATGGTTCCAGAGGGGGGATGGCTCTCAGTCATCCCTGATGTGGTTGCAGGATCCTCATCCACTTGAATGGATGAGGAGGATGCAATTGCTATGGTAGCATCCCGATTGAGTTCATGATTAAGTTGATTGTGACCTAAATGCTCAGCAAGAGAGTGTTTAGCAGCTTTATGAGCTGCTTGGGAGACTCCCTGAGTCTCCTGCTTTTGCTTACCAACCCTGGCAGGCTGGTTAAATGCTGCTCCAGAGGTGATGCATTCAGCAAACTCCTCTAATATAGTTGCACAATCAGGGGTGATGCCTCCCAATTGCCCAAACCAGAGCACAAGCTCTAATTCAGTATGTTCTTTGGGTGTTAATTGGGTGTCTTAGTTCACACTATTGCACAGAACTCAACCAAGTGTATTGGTTGGGCAATGTGCTGTACAGTGTGGTAGTTACTAAGTTTTCTATCTACTATATGTGGACCCACATGTGTACTTGGGTCCACTGGCTTACATAATAACTATACATATGCACCCATAGGGTGCATATATCTATCAAGAAGACAGCATCCCTTAATGGAATGCTGCATACACTAATTATAACTATCTAGCTACATACTATAGTAAGTAAGTACCTTGGGTACTTACACCCTCCCCTTTTTGAATGAGGCATGATCTCATTCAGTACCTTTTAATCATACAGCTCCCTATGAAGCTGTTCCAATGAGTTGGTGTCCATATGATTATCTTGTTCATATGGCTCCAGAGGGGGATGGCTCTCAGTCATCCCTGATGTGGTTGCAGTATCCTCATCCACTTGAATGGATGAGGAGGATGTGATTGCTACTGCAGCATCCTGATCAAGTTCATGATTGAGTTGATCATGACCTAAACACTCAGCAAGAGAGCATTTAGCAGCTTTATGAGCTGCTTGGGAGACTCCCTGAGTCTCCTGCTTTTGCTTACCAACCCTAGTGGGCTGGTTAAATGCTGCTCCAGAGGCAATGCATTTAGCAAACTCCTCTAATATAGCAGCATGATCAGGGGTGATGCCCCCAAATTGTCCAAACCAGAGCACAAGCTCTAATTCAGTATGTTCTTTAGGGGAGTGATTCCCCCAATCATATGCTCCAGTGACTGAAGCGCAAAAGGTGTCACAATAGTTGATAAGAACTTTTGACCACTGGTCAATAACCCCCAGTGGCCAGGATTCTGGAACATAGTCCAGAGGTTCTTCTTAAATACAGAAGAACCCTTCTTGGGAGTGGCCTTCTGTAGCCACATCCAAATGTCCACATTGGACAAGTTCATAGTACCATCTGACTCCTGTTGGATGGCCAGGGGGACCCCCATTAGGGTTCACTTTCCACCCCTGTATAAGGGCAAGTGTGTCTACCAGTATGGCTGGTAGAGTGACAATAAAACTCATGTTATCAGCGTTGACGAGCCAGGACGCATCGAGGACGCATATCGAACCACTCTGACAGTCCAACTCTGTCAGCGTCTTTTCGTATCAACTTTTAAATAGCGCCGCAACTCCCTATCCACCTCAGTCTCTAATTCGAGCCATCGATTGTCACTCGTGTTTCATCGCCATCGATCATTATCAGCTTTCTATTCACACCGATCCTTTCATCATCATTCACATGGCTTCCCATTCTATTCCCCTCTCCAACATCACTTCTAATAATACATCACACTGGTCTCTGGACACAGAGGACTATCAAAAATACGCCGAGCTCCATGGGCATGTTAAGCCACCTCCACGTGTCAAAATACTTCCAAAACTCTTTCAACGTCCAAGATCCCCACCATGTCTCTCTTATGCCATTGGCGATCCCATATTCTTTCACAATTCCGTTGAACCATATACATTCCTCAACATTTCACCTCTATATCGTAACACGGATAGAAGAGTCGAACGTGAGGTAGAATTTCAGTCGCCATTGCCGACCTATCCTCCCACTTCAATCCGACTCAGGTTACATCGTGTCAGACAAAGGGACCAAATACTCTTGGAGCGGGATACCATATGGAGATGGATCACTAAGACAATAAGGAGTATTTGTTGTGGAAGCTGACTGAAGTCCTCATGTGACTCAGGGTCAATTAACCTTCGGAGCCGTAGGGAAGATGGTATTGGTGGACGTTTCTATTGTTCTTTTATATGACTCACCCCTGTTTCATCTTTTAATTCATTCATACACGACTTACTCATCCTTGTTCTATTTTTGGTTCTTTTATTACTCATCGCCCCCTATTCTTACAAAGATTACCCCTATCTGTCATTTCATTTCTCCATGATTTCCCCTTTAGTAGTTCAACTTCACACGCTTCGTCAGCTGGCTTGATCAGCATTTCTTGCATCATATCGCATCATTTGCTCCTCATATTGTGTCATTGTGCTCTGGGGATTTGTATATAAAAGGGCGCTAGTCTTCGCCTTTGGAAAATCAACAAGTTTTCAGCCAACACTCTAAAGTCAAAGTCCACGCTCTAAGTCTACGCTCTACGCTCTACATCACAATCCATCATCTCTACACCGAGGTAAACACCTTGGTTCAACGATCAGATTTCCCTCCGCCACCGAGAGGTTGATTCTCCTGAAACCAGCTTTCGCGTACCTCCCAACCGGGCTCCGCATTGTCATCCAGTCACAGAGCACGATCAGCCATCGGGACCGACCTTTTGCTCCCATCCTCATCCAACCACAGAGCACTATCCCACTTCCCTGTTATGTACCCCTTGCCCTGATTGATCTTTGGAGTGCTGAACAACTGCGTTACACACCGTCTGCTTGCTAGGACCGTTGCGCGCAGGCTTATAGGATCTATTCCTTAAGCGAACCGACAGCGCCCTCACTAATACCGGTGTCCGAGATTTCAGAGACGGAGTACGACTTACAGAGTTAGGATCGGACTTAGGAGCTAGGCGTGATTTGATATTCGAACTGGGGAATGGAGTCCCCAGTCGGCAACTTAAATACATATTTGAAATCTAATAATAATTACTCTGGTGATGGGTCTCCGAGGCCGACGGCCTTACATGAGTATGTCTGAGTCCGATGGGGACAGATGTCCGGGTTCCTATGGTGATGCTGATGCATCAATCGGAACCAGAGACGGATGGGCGGAATCAGCGGTGACAATCGGACAGGAAAATGGAGACGTAGCAGTTTCCAAATGGAGTATAGATTTCATATGCGCGGGGATCTGAGGGGATCAGATGGGGATCTGGGCGTTAATGAATATAGTCATAACAGTATCTCTCCATTTAAGGCCGAGCCCCTGAGGCCTCATGTCCGTGGATTGAATAGGTGAGACGATTGGGTGCAGTCAGAGTTATACTAGGGGTCTGGAGACATATAAAAGGAGGGGCATGAGGTCTTATCCTCAACAATGTTGAACCCTTTGGCAAGCATGAGTGTGGCCGAGCTGGAGCAGTTGCTCTTGGCCCGACGGAAGGAAGAGGAAGAGGAGTGGAAACGGAAAGAGGAGGAGGAAGCAGAACGGAGACGGAAGGAGGAGGAGGAGGTGGAACGGAGGCGGAAGGAGGAGGAGGAGGAACAACGGAAAGAAGCGGTGGAAACAGAACAGAGAAGGAAAGAGGAGGAAGCGAAGGCAGAGAGGGCCCGCAAGGTGAAGGAACTTGCAGCAGCGATGGAGGCCACGAGACTGAAGGAAGTGGAGGAGCAGGCCACGAGTTAGAGGCAGCCATGGAGGTAGAGGAGGAGGTGACCGGGGCAGGGAAGACCAGCCACCCAGGAAGTCTGAGCATGCCCATATGGCCAGGGACCCCAGAAGTCGCCATCATCTCCATTACATGGATGGAGGCGACTCGTTCGAGGAAGGTCACTGTGGAGGACTCGCCGTTACGTCCGCGGGCACGGCCCTTATTTGAGTCGGGGGCAGCTGAGGAAGACAATGCGGTGGAGGTGGAGAGGGTGGAGGTGGAAGCGGATCCCGATGCCAATATGGAGCGCAAATGCGGAGCCCGATGCGGGCGTGGATGTTGGGACAGATGCGGAGCCAGATCCTACTTCAAATTCTTACGAGGAGATGGCTTGGGTAGCTGTGGTTGAGGCTTGCAAAAGAGTGGAGCTCTATGCCACTACCACCAAGAAGAACCTCAACATCGCGATCTTTTCACTGAAGGCCTACCCGAGTGCTGATACAGAGAAGCGGGAGGTGGACCAGAGGGTCATATGGTGCAAGGCAGAGAGTCACGTGTTGGCGACCCATAAGAAGGAGCTGCGTGTCGCTGTCGGTTCGCTTAAGGAATAGATCCTATAAGCCTGCGTGCAATGGTCCTAGCAAACAGACGGTGTGTAATGCAGTTGTTCAGCACTCCAAAGATCAATCAGGGCGAGGGGTAAGTAACAGGGAAGTGGGATAGTGCTCTGTGGTTGGATGGGGATGGGAGCTAAAGGTTGGTCCCGATGGCTGATCATGCTCTGTGACTGGATGACAATGTGGAGCCCGGTTGGGAGGTACGCGAAAGCTGGTTTCAGGAGAATCAACCTCTCGGTGGCGGAGGGAAATCTGATTGTTGAACCAAGGTGTTTTACCTTAGTGTAGAGATGATGGATTGTGATGTAGAGCATAGAGCGTAGACTTAGAGCTTGGACTTTGACTTTAGAGCGTTAGCTGAAAACTTGTTGATTGATTCCAAAGGCGAAAACTAGCACCCTTTTATATACAAATCCCCAGGGCACAACGACACAATATGAGGAGCAAATGATGCAATATGATGCAAGAAATGCTGATCAAGCCAGCTGATGAAGTGTGTGAAGTTGAACTACTAATGGGGAAATCATGGAGAAATGAAGCCACAGATAGGGGTAATCTTTGTAAGAATAGGGGGTGATGAGTAATAAAAGAACCAAAAATAGAACAAGGATGAGTAAGTTGTGTATGAATGAATTAAAAAATGAAACAGGGGTGAGTCATATAAAAGAACAATAGAAACGTCCACCAATACCATCTTCCCTACGGCTCCGAAGGTTAATTGACCCTGAGTCACATGAGGACTTCAGTCAGCTTCCACAACAAATACTCCTTATTGTCTTAGTGATCTGTCTCCATATGGTATCCCATTCCAAGAGTATTTGGTCCCTTTGCCTGACACAATGTAACCTGAGTCGGATTGAAGTGGGAGGATAGGTCAGCGATGGCGACTGAAATTCTACCTCACGTTCGACTCTTCTATCCGTGTTATGATATAGAGGTGAAATGTTGAGGAATGTATATGGTTCAACGGAATTGTGAAAGAATATGGGATCGCCAATGGCATCAGAGAGACATGGTGGGGATCTTGGACGTTGAAAGAGTTTTGGAAGTATTTTGACACGTGGAGGTGGCTTAACATGCCTGTGGAGCTCAGCATATTTTTGATAGTCCTCTGTGTCCAGAGACCAGTGTGATGTATTATTAGAAGTGATGTTGGAGAGAGGAATAGAATGGGAAGCCATGTGAATGATGATGAAAGGATCGGTGTGAATAGAAGGCTGATAATGATTGATGGCAATGAAACACGAGTGACGATCGATGGCTAGAATTAGAGACTGAGGTGGAGAGGGAGTTGCGGCGCTATTTAAAAGTTGATACGAAAAGATGCTGGTGGAGTTGGACTGTCAGAGTGGTTTGATATGCGTCCTCAATGCATCCTGGCTCGTTGAAAAGATGCTGGCGGAGTTGGACTGTCAGAGTGGTTTGATATGTGTCCTCGATGCGTCCTGGCTCGTCATTGTGAGGTCGGTGATCCAGCTTCACAAGCGCGAGATGGAGAAGGTGGCAGCAGAACAGCAGGACAAGGAGGAGGAGAGGGAATGCTTGGAGGCCACAGCGAGGAGGGGTGGACCACCCAAGGCTCTGGCTGCAACGGAGCCATTTGGCGGACCTGGCGTAACTTGCGACTTATGTCGTGATGCAGGTGTGGAGTGCGTGTGGCCTACCGGCCCAACTCGCCGCCTTCGGTCCTGCGATTGTTGTTGGGGTCGGAAAGGAGGGTGTAGGGTCGATGGAAAGTTCAATCCCCAGAGTCGGAGCGTCAAGCCCTGACTAGTGGTACAAGGAGGGGCAGAGAAGGAATTGGAGGGTCATCCGACCAAAAAGAGGTGGACTGAGACGGGTGCTGTAGCAGCTGGGGGTAGCGGCGTCGGGTCAGAAGGGGCAACAACCAGTGCAGGTACAGGGCGCGTCTCTGCGCCCAATAGCACCGTGGGCCAGCTTATCAGGCTGGTTAACCTGCAGTCAGAGCACCTTTGGCGGACGGAGGGGTTGTTAGTAGACTTGGTGAGGACGATGAAATGGAAGGAGGTTCTGGAGGGTTGTCGGACAGCTGAGTTACGTCGGTTGCGGAAGTTCATGGCCCCATTGGATGAGGATTCAGACATGGGAGATGAGAAGGATTGGGTGTCGGATGTAGAGAGTGATGAGGAGTCGGAGACGGAGCCTGAGGTAGATAAGGAAAAGGGGAAAAGGAAACGTGATGTATAAGATAAGGATGAAAATGATTATAAATTTCGGAACGGAGAAAGAATGAGGCGGAGTGATATTCCTTCGGAGTTTTTTTTTTTTTTTTTTTTGAGCAGGCTGGTAATTTCCCTTGACTTGTAATAAAGTGGTGATGCAAAATAATAGAATTAGCATTAGTAATTGAACTTAAAGATTCATAAGAGGGCCAGGTTTGTCTGGATAAGCGGAGTGAAAATCAGAGATGGATTCGGATGCATGATCAAGTTTGGATGTGGAGATCCATGAAGACTCTTCATCAGTGCCTTCATATCCAGTCCATTTGACTAAGTACTGGAGCTTGCACTTGTATCGACGGTTGATCTTCGAGTCCAGGATCTCCAAGATCTCATATTCATTGTCTCCTTCGATGATGATCAGGGGAGGTGGGGGTTGCATGCGACCGGAGATCTCATTTGTAGTAGCAGGTTTGAGATTGATATATGGAAGACCGGATGAACTGCTCGGAAGTGGTCTGGGAGGCAGAGGGTGAAAGACCTGCTGCCCATGCGAGCAATGACCTCATAAGGACCTAAGTATTTCTCAGAGAGTTTCCTTGATGGACGGGTGGTCTGGAAGTGTTCGGCCTTAATGAATACTTTGTCTCCGATTTGCAGGTCCGGAGCCGGAATGCGGCATCGGTCTGTGGAGATTTGATATTGTTTCTGAGCATCGGAGATGGTTTCTCGGAGATGTTGGTGTAGTTGATTGAGGTCGGTTACGAATTGGCGGGCTTTGGTGGAGGCAAGTTCCTTCTCAGGGTGGACAGAGATGTTCGGATGGTAGCCTTTATTAGCAAAGAACGGAGAGATGCTGGTAGTCACATTTGGAGCATTGTTGTAGGCAAACTCTGCGATTGGAAGTAGATCAGCCCAGTTGTCTTGTTGATAGTTACAATAGATTCGGAGATATTGTTCCAGGGACTGATTCATTTGTTCCGTTTGTCCGTCTCCTTCAGGGTGGTATCCAGAGGTAAAATGGAGCTTCATGTCGAGAGCCTTTCCTAATGTGCAGAAGAAGGAGGACATGAACTCCGAACCCCGATCGGACGTGACATGCGACAGGACTCCGTGTTTAGAGAATACGTGGAGAACAAACAATTTAGCTAGTGAGGCGGAGGTGATGGTGTCATGCGTTGGAATGAATAGGGACTGTTTGGTGAACCTGTTGACAATCACGAGTATGGTGTCATATCTGAGCGATGGGGGGAGCTTCTCTATGAAATCCATGGAGATGGAGTTCCATGGTTGCTCCGGGATCGGAAGTTGTTTGAGCATTCCGTAGGGTTTGTGCCTTTGTGATTTTGAGTGCATACACGTGGTGCAGGAGTTACAGTAGTGTTGAATGTATTCCCGCATTTTTGGCCATATGTAGTCTCATTGGATTAATCCTTGTGTGCGATTTTGCCTGAAGTGGCCGGAGATCGGGTGATCATGATAATACTGCAAAATTTGGAGTCGGAGGCCGTTGGCGTCGGGGACGTATATCCGGTCATTGTGTCGGAGGTGTCCTTCGGGGTCAAGTGACCATTTCAGATCGGAAGGGTTGTCCAAGTGTTTAACCACAACAGGATCAGATCAGAGTGATGAGCAGATGTCGGAGCAGAGTTGGTCGATGTCCATAATGGTGACAGCTTGGAGGGTGGGAGTCATGAGGGTGGATGCTCATAGGGACGATGCCAGCTGCTTGTTAGTAAACACAGGACGAAAGTTGTGGGGGTTTACAGTGGCATAGTCGCTATTTCCCTCTTTAGGGTAGACGTCCCATCATCTAGTTAACGCGTCGGGCTTTGCTCCGAGTTGACCAGGATGGAAATGGATAATGAGGTTGAACTGAGATAGGTACTTGGACCTGTCTCTGGGTGAGCAGTTTCATTGTGGAGAAGTATTCCAAGTTCTTGTGGTCTGTTATGACGTCTACCGGATTGGAGGGACCCTCAAGGTAGTGTCTCCATATCCGGAAGGCTTCATATATGGCAAGGAGCTCTTTGTCATGGACGTCATAGTTCAGTTTGGGGGGCATGAATGTATGCGAGTGAAAAGCAATCAGGTGGACTTGTCCGTCGTCCAGGGAGATGATGGACAGGATCGTGGCAAGTGCAAAGTCGGAGGCGTTGGTCTCTAATAGGATGGGAACGTCTGGAATCCAATGAGTCAGTATCGGAGCGGAAGTAAAGGCCTTTTTCAAGGTCTCAAAACTCTGTCTACATTTGTCAGTGAAATTCCATTGGATACCCTTCCTAGTGAGTTGGGTGAGCGGAACAATGATATCGGAGTAGCTGTGAATAAAGCGGCGGTAGAAGTTGGCGAACCCGAGGAAGGACTGTACATCCTTGACTTTCCGAGGTTCTGGCCATTCCTGTATGGCTCTGATTTTGTCATCGGACATTGTTAACCCTGCTGGGGAGAGGATATAGCCTAGGTATTCAACCGAGTTGGAGTGAAATTCGCATTTGTCAGCGCGGGCGAAGAGGCCATGCTTTTGGAGACGTAGGAGTACCTCTCGGACATGTGTCTGATGTTCTTCTTTGTTGTCTGAATATACCAGAATGTCGTCTAAGTAAACAAGGACAGTCACATCGAGAAGGTCGGTGAAGGTATCATTCATGAACCTCTGGAAGGTGGCCGGAGCATTGGTTAGACCGAAGGGCATGATGCACCACTTGAAAGATCCATATTGTGTGCGGAAGGTCGTTTTCCATTCGTTGCCTTCTCGGATACGGACTAGATGGTAGGCATGTTGGAGATCTATTTTGGAGTAGATCTTAGCCTTTCGAGGACTCTCAAGTAGGTCCGCAGTGCGGGGTATCGGGTATCGGTCTTTCTTGGTGATTTTGTTGAGTCCACGGAAGTCGACGCATAGACAGAGTGATCCATCCTTTTTGCAGACAATTAGGACCGGAGCTCCATGAGGAGATAGGGATGGGCGGATGAAGCCTGTGGCCAAGTTCTTGTCTATGAATGTTTGGAGGGCCAATAGCTCTTTTTGTGATAGTGAGTAGATATGGCCAAGCAGAGGGGTGGAGTTGTCGTCCAGTTCGATCTTGAGATCGTATGGTTGGTGTTCCGCTAGGGAGTCAGCTTTAGACTTGCTGAACACGTCGGCGAACTCATGATACTCCTTGGGAACCATAGAGAGGTCCGGTGGAGTGGATCAGGTGGAATGAGCAGCGAGGAATATTGGATCGGAGAGGTGAACCTGGAATGTGTGAGAACCGTCCAGTTTGCTTAGTCTGGCGAAGATCATAGTGTCCACCATCGATATGAACGGAGGGGTAGACGGAGTATCTATCGGAGCGGAGTCAGCGGAGGCGGAAGATAATTTTGCACCTAAAGTTGCTGGTGACGTCGGGGATGACACAGCCTGTACTGGAGAACAGAATGTGATATGACCCAATGCCCAGTCAATCAACGGATTGTAGCAGGTGAGCCAGTTATGTCCGAGAACCACAGAACAGCTGGAGTCAAGCGGAGTAACATAGAATGTAAGGTTCTGGATTTCTCCGACAGAAAAACGGATAGACAAATTTATAGCTCATGAAATAACAGCATTAGTAGTGCTGTCAAATAATCGGAGTGGTATCGGAGTTATGGTGTATGTATGGAGTTTATGTAAATCGGAAAAAGAGGAATCGAGGAAACAATGAGTAGAACCAGAGTCAATTAATGCTTGAATAGCGGTATCGGGAATGGAGTCGGAGTGGACGAGGAGGGTAAGGGAGTTGGAGTGGGAAAGAGCAGATGTGTTCAGGCGGACCTTGTTTGCTGTACGGGGAGTACCAATGCAGCCCTCAGCCCATACGGAGGCTATAGGACTGCTTACTATTTTTTTTGCTCCATTGCTTTAGTGTCGGACTTGTCCGTCATGGCATTGGCGGCGCGGCCCTTTGCCTTTGCTGCAGACGAGGTTGCCTTGTTGCAATCCTTGGCTTGGTGACCAGGCTTTCCGCAGAACAGACAGAGGTTGTTGTCCATGCGGCACTGGCGTTCCTGCTGGGTAAGTTTTCCGTCCTTTCCCAGCTTGGTGGAGAGGTCTGGAGTATTCTTGCAAGCTCCGGAGTTATTGCTGGTGCCGGAGTTGTTCTGACCGGAACCGGAAGTGGCAGCATTACCAGTGTTTGATTTCTGGCCTGAATTGGCGGTGGCCTGCTTGTATGGGAACCACCTTTTCCCTATCAAATTCCATTTATGCAGCACCAATGTGCTATTCTTTGCTTTTCCATTCCATTCCTAAATATCAGCATATATTTGATGCTTGTACCTGGAATGGACTTATTCAAATATTCTCTATTTTTCCATATTTTTTTGGGAATATTCCATGCAGAACTCGGCTCAGAATCATTTATTTCTGCTGTGCTACAGTTGTGGACCCATAGGCGCCCACAAACCTTTGCGCAGCCGGCTCTCCCCTTTTGGACCAGGCATTTGGCCTCAATTCAAGCTCAGATGTCTCTGATCAATAAATATTCTGTAACTTGACAACCACAGCCTCTCAGGGCACTATTTTCCATGGAGATCATCACCTGAGATGTGGCTATCCATGGCTGTCCAAACCAGTGCAGAAAACAGGGTGGACACCCTTCTTTTTGCCTGATCAGTGCCTAGTTCAGGGATCAGATCAGCTGATGGGTGATCAAATCAGGTGATTGCCTTGGAATATTCTACCCCTTTCCATAACATTCTAGCTGTTTCCCTCTATTATTAGATAGAACTTTCCAGAACCATTATTCAGCTCCTGATCAGTGTTAGTGCTGTGATCAGATCCTGTGATTGGCTTGGAATATTCCACCCCTTTCTTCCACCTTCCACAACCTTCCAGTAGTTTCCATCTATTAATAGGTAGAATATTCCAGAAGCATTAGTCAGCCCCTGTAAATACAATATATAAGGAGGCCATTCTGCCTCTGAAAGAATAACATATCATCATATTCTACCCATCTTCTGCACACCAGTGTGACTAGAGTGACATACAGTGTCATCCTCTATCTCAGTAACTGTTGATTACCAGTTCAAGGATCTTTTACAGTTGTGTAACTGTACTTGATTGCACTCAAAGTAGTGATATTCCTGCTTTGGGCGTGAGTGTAGTATCTGCCTCACGTGACTACGAATCTACAGGGTGAGATTGTCTGTCAATAGTCCTGCCATTAGTGCTCTTGTTTAAGTTACTAGTGTGTACTGCCTTTGCAGAGCATTAGAAGCTTGAACTTGTGTGAAGCAGTTGCTAGACTACTTCACACATCGCTGTTACCCGCTTCTGAGTGCCACTGGTTGGACGGTTGGATTCATCCACCTACTTCCTTTAGCCTCTAAGTGCATTCCCATCTTTTTGGAATATCTGGACCCCTAAGCGTCCGTGAACTCTAGACTCTGGAAGTCTTATTCATTTCTTGCTGCTAAGAAACGTATTACCTTTCTGCGTATAGACGCTTGTTCAGAAATACAACAAATACGTATATACAACCTATTTTCCTCAAATTTTATACAATACACTTCAATTCAAACTTATTTTCATATTTCAACATGATTCTCAAATTTTACACAATATACTAGATTAAAACATATTGTGATATTTTGGCATAATTCTCAAAAATAATTGTTTTTTCCCCATTTAGTGGTGGCAACTCTCTTGAAGGAACATCCAAATATCATTGATTCTTTCTTATACAATACTTGTAACATAATTTGAACTATCTTTAATCCCCACCTGGTATTTGTATATCTAAATACCCTATATAATACCAATTATATTAATACAGACATTCCTATTATATCCATGTAAATGATTATGTTCATCTCAACCAAATATCTCATCTTTTAAAGTTTATTAAAATATAGAATATATGTTTATATTTATGAAAATTTCACACATCCAAAATCTTTTAAGATATCCAAATTGTAACTCCCTGGCTTTATGTATCATTGAAATCCTGATGTATATCTCCTATACATCAGAATATTGTATACTGACATGATTCCGAACAAGCGTCATAGTCTGCATTGACCAATACAAAGGATTGTAACCAAAGTACAAATGTTAAATCGTTTCTGGAGTTGTGCTGCAGCAGGGTTTGATATTCTTCTCAGCTGTTCATTCACGGAATTGTGGTGATTTAGAGTTTGCCCTAACACCATAATTTTGTGGGTTCCAAAACACCGCTTATCGGACCCTTTGTTGGACTTTGGGGTCTTGTCTGATGATTTGTCCGATTTGTTGTTGGCCAAATTTTCATGGGAGACCTCAGATTGACATTCCCAATAATGGGCGTCGATGGATTGGGTGAGCTTGCGGAGGGTAGCCAAAGTATCCGGCTTACCGACGCGTGATATCTCGTCCTTGATATGGGATGGGAGTCCAACATAAAATTGGTGTTGGAGTGCGGCGTTGCCCCATTGGACTTTTGGAGCTAGCTGCTGGAAACTCACAATGTATTTTGCGATTTTGTGATTTTCCTTCATCCGAAGTCGATCGAGTTCATTCTCGGCATCGGCCTTGGGGTTGTAAGGACCGAAATTGGTCCGAAGTTCGGAGATGAAGTCGGAGTAGTCCTCTGACCATATCAGGTCATCAGAGTCATCCATGAGTGCTGGCTCGAAGTAGTCCAGTGCGGTGCCCTTGAGATAGGACATGGCGAAGGTCACCTTCACCTGATCGGATGTGAATGTGTCGGGGCAATCGCGGAAATTCAACCGGCATTGCACCAAGAACGGCTGGAGTTTGCGTGGATTGGAGCCATTGAATGGGTCAGGTTCTCGGACCTTGGTCCAGGACTTAGGGGCTTGTGGGTTATGGATGCTGCTAGTGAGCAGGGAGATGGCTTGCGCCAGATTTGGAGAGGGTGGGGTGTCATCTTCTTCATTGATGGCCTCTATGTGGTCCGTCGGTTCTTCGACGACCTCGGGGATGGTGTCGATGCTGGGGGCAGGTCCCTTGACGATTCGTGCACATTCAGAATTGGCGGTGGATCGTGGCATTGGTAGGAGTGAGTATGGCAGTTCGAATATACTGTTACGCACTAGGTCCGATTGGGGTTGGAGTTTGGGTTGGAGGTTGGGTTGGAGGTTGGGTTGGAGTCAGAGCATGTCGTGGGGGTCGGAACGGACTTGGCTTCAGCTTATGTGCTGCGCCCTCACTAATACCAGTGTCCGAGATTTCAGAGACGGAGTACGACTTACAGAGTTAGGATCGGACTTAGGAGCTAGGCGTGATTTGATATTCGAACTGGGGAATGGAGTCCCCAGTTGGCAACTTAAATACATATTTGAAATCTAATAATAATTACTCTGGTGATGGGTCTCCGAGGCCGACGGCCTTACATGAGTATGTCCGAGTCTGATGGGGATGGATGTCTGGGTTCCTATGGTGATGCTGATGCATCAATCGGAACCAGAGATGGATGGGCAGAATCGGCAGTGACAATCGGACAGGAAAATGGAGATGTAGCGGTTTCCAAATGGAGTATAGATTTCATATGCGTGGGGATCTGAGGGGATCGGACGGGGATCTGGGCGTTAATGAATATAGTCATAACATTGTCACCCTTAAAGTGGAGTTCATGTTTCCTGCTGGTGAGGTGAGAGACTGACAGCAGAGTTGCTGCTAGTGCTGGTACACATCACATGTTGGGAATTGCAGCTAGAATAATAGCATGGGGGGTCTCCATAAGGTATTGCAGCATTCCAACCCCCTCTGCTTTGATAACAGAGGTGTCTCTGAGATGGATGGAGATTGGACTATCTAGGGTTTTGAAAGTTTTGTTGCAGAACCACTCCCAGCATGGGCTCAAGCGTTGTGAACATCCCAAATCAATGAGGGTTTCTTCTCATGATGTTTTAGCTAACAGGGCCAGCATTTGCATCAAGTGCATCAGTAAATCAGATTCTCATGCTAAGAAAACATGGTAGAATCCATCCTCATCCTTGAGTGTTCAGCTGGATGGAAACTCCACAAGGATGGAGGCTAGTGCTGCAGAGGCAGTTTTGTAGCCTGGGTTTGAAACAGCTGGATTAGGGGACACTGTTGCTGCATTTGCCTTTGCTGTTTTTGTAGCCACTGGTGCATTCTTCCCCTCATTGCTCCCACTGGTTTCCTGCACCTTCTTCTTCCTGCAGTCCTCTTCCATGTGTTCCACATACTTGCAGAATTTGCAGCGTGCTTGTTTCGTAGGATCTTTATCAATCATCTTCTTCAGGCATGCGGTGCCTGCGAGTGCTGCATTGCCATCTGATCCCTCGCTGAGTCACTGATGCTGGACTATGCACCACACCATAACATCAGCTGTCTTGAGTGGATTAGATTCCATTGTAGACTGTAGGAGAGAGATGATCAGTGATTCCCAAGTCACTGAATCCCATGGAAGTGACATGAGCATTATCTGAGCCAAAAATTCATTGTCATAGGCCTTCTTTCCAAGCTTTCTATTCTCCATTGCAAGGAATGATAGGTGCATGTGTATGTCATCCCCTTTGTTGAAGTGTTTCTCAAGCATTCATATTTTGATCCAAAAGGCAGAAAGTCCAGTGTGCATGAGTTCATGCTTAGCTTTAAGTGCATCCCATACCTCTTTTGCTCTCATGAGTCCATCAATGTATTCAAATTGATTTGGTTCAACAAGCAGCAAGATGGTGCCAATAGCTTTGTCACTTTGACATATGTAGTCATTGTAATGTAGGACATCCTCCTTGTATTCCTTGTTATTTGGAAGACCGGACTTCTAGGGGAGAGGGGAACAGAGGGGGAACAGAGGGGATAGGAGGAATAGGAGCACATAGGAGGCTCAGGAGGTTGAGGGGGAGGTAGGAAAGCGAAGGGAAATGGTTAGGAGGGAAGAGGAGAAGCCCCTGTAAGCTCCACAGACATCAGAACATTCTCCTATATTTCTTTTATATTTTATTTCGTCATTTTTTCCCTATTGGCTCCACCCCCCCATTTCATTTTTATCACAGGTTTCTTTCCCATGTTTCAAATGACACAGAACCTTTATCACGAGTTATTAGCATGCATATCTTGTATAAAACACGCCTAGATAGATATGCAATGGACTAGAGAATTTCCTCTCACCTGTTTCTGTCTGTGTGTCTGAATCTATTCGTATCTGGAATATCTCCAGAACGAACGCGTATTTCTATTAGCTTTTGCATATTCTATTAGAATATTGCATATCCAACTAGAATCTCGAATTACGAAGCCATACAATAACTGACTATTTTTCTATTAAGCATTTACTCTCGTTCGAGTCATCTGCTCCTGATCCCTGCTTAAATTGTCGATATCTAGACGAAGATCACACCAAATCCCATCAAACTTCGTAGGAAGATACTACTCAAGTATATCTTCAATTCGACTACGCATACATCCAGCTCCCATCACTCCCTCTGTCTCTATTCGAAATCTACTCTCCACACACTCCCAGCAAGGCAAAATTTTTTCAACATTCCTTGGGTGACTGCTGGTATTCAGCTTGTGCCTATGCCATGATTCTAGTTCAGACTTCAGTGCCAGTCTGAGTGACTGATGGGACAAGTGGTGTGGGCTCTAATGGGCGAGGGAGTGTTATCTCTTCTCCTGTACAGAGTGGCCAGACTCCCAGTTTCATCAGTTCTCCACATGCTTGAGGTTCCCAGGCATAGTAATTTCCATGGGTGAGTTTCTCAAATTGATGGAGTTCTGTGGTTGTTATCAGTCTGCAGCGGTCATCTTGTGGAATGTGCACAGATGGCATATATAGGCAGTGGGTGTGTGGTTCACAGGGTGTTCCTAGATGCCATTTTGTCTGTTTTTTTATATTACATAATCTGTTCATTCTGTACTTGGCTTGGTCTGAGACCATAATAATAGGTTATTTCTTTCACATAGCAAACTCCTCCTGGGTCTCTTCTTTGCTGGGGGGCATCAATGTGCCAAAGGAGTAGTCAGTAGCAGGGAGGGTACCCAGACCAGGGGTAGGGATGGGGTGTGGAGGGAAGGGACATTTGTACTTTGGTTACAATCCTTTGTATTGGTCAATGCAGATGATATGCAGAAAAGTAATACGTTTCTTAGCAGCAAGAAATGAAATAAGACTTCCAGAGTCTAGAGTTCATAGATGCTTAGGGGTCCAGATATTCCAAAATGAGGGGAATGCACTTGAAGGCTAAAGGAAGTAGGTGGATGAATCCAACCATCCAACCAGTGGCACTCTGAAGCAGGTAACAGCAATGTGTGAAGTAGTCTAGCAACTGCTTCACATGAGTTCAAGCTTCTAATGCTCTGCAAAGGCAGTACACACTAGTAACTTAAACAAGAGCACTAATGGCAGGACTATTGACAGACAATCTCACCCTGTAGATTTTACACTCACACCCAAAGCAGGAATATCACTACTTTGAGTGCAATCAAGTACAGTTACACAACTGTAAAAGATCCTTGAACTGGTAATCAACAGTTACTGAGATATAGAGGATGACACTGTATGTCACTCTAGTCACACTGGTGTGCAGAAGATGGGTAGAAGTGGTAGAATATGTTATTATTTCAGAGGCAGAATGACCTCCTTATATTTTGTATTTACAGGAGCTGAGTAATGCTTCTGGAATATTCCTATTAATAGATGGAAACTACTGGAAGGTTGTGAAAGGTGGAAGAAAGGGGTAGAATATTCCAAGCCAATCACAGGTTCTGATCACTGCATTAACACTGATCAGGAGCTGAATAATGGTTCTGGAAAGTTCTATCTAATAATAGAAGGAAACAGCTAGAATGTTATGGAAAGGGGTAGAATATTCCAAGGCAATCACCTGATCTGATCCCTGAACTAGGCACTGATCAGGCAAAAAGAAGGGTGTCCACCCTGTTTTCTGCACTGGTTTGGACAGCCATGGATAGCCACATCTCAGGTGATGATCTCCATGGAAAATAGTGCCCTGAGAGGCTGTGGTTGTCAAGTTACAGAATATTTATTGATCAGAGACATCTGAGCTTGAATTCAGGCTGAATGCCTGGTCCAAAGGGGGAGAGCTGGCTGTGTGAAGGTTTATGGGTGCCTATGGGTCCACAACTGTAGCACAGCAGAAATAAATTATTCTGGGCTGAGTTCTGCATGGAATATTCCTGAAAAAAAATATAAAAAATTAGAGAATATTTGAATAAGTCCATTCCAGGTATAAGTATCAAATATATGCTGATATTTAGGAATGGAAAAGCAAAGTATAGCATATTAGTGCTGCATAAATAGGATTTGATAGGGAAAAGGTGGTTCCCATACAGCTACCAAGAATAAAGATAGCTCCTAGTGGGATGTGACAAAGAGCTACCATCAATGACAGTAGCTCAATGAGAGGAGGAGGAACTACCCGGAGGAACTACCCAATTAAGGGTAGTTCCTAGATGAGGATAGAGCTGCCATAACAATAGGCAGCTCAATGGCAGTAAAAACTGCCCCCATAGGGAGCAGTGCACTGTTGTGCTACTCGTAGTAGCACGATGTTGGTTCACTTATGGAATAGATCCTATAAGCCTGCACGCAACAGTCCTAGCAAACAGACAGTGTGTAATGCAGTTGTTCAGCATGCCAAAGAACAGTCAGACTGAGGGATAGCACTGAGTATGGGTAAGTGTAATAGTGCTCTGTGTCTGGTGAGGGTGAATGAAGAGGGTGCTGTTGAGCCAATTTATAGTGCTCTGGGACTGGAGGATGATGGGGAGTGAAAAGGACAGTCAAAATGGTAGATCATGCTCTGGGACTTTCTGGCAAGATGGTTGATCGTGCTCTGTGACTGGAGGATGATGGGGGGCCTGGTTGAGAGGTATGTGAAAGCTGGTTTCAGGAGATGCGACCTCTTGGTGATGGAGGGAAATCTGATCATTGAACCAAGATGCTTTACCTCAGTGTAGAGCTGATGGATTGTGATGTAGAGACTTAGAGTGTGGACTTTGACTTTAGAGTGTTGGCTGAAAACTTGTTGATTTATCCAAAAGGTGAAAACTAGCACCCTTTTATATACAAATCCCCAGGGCACAATGACACAATATGAGGAGCAAATGATGCGATATGCAAGAAATGCTGATCAAGCCAGCTGATGAAGTGTGTGAAGTTGAACTACTAATGGGGAAATCATGGAGAAATGAAGCCACAGATAGGGGTAATCATTGTAAGAATAGGAGGTGATGAGTAATAAAAGAACCAAAAATAGAACAAGGATGAGTAAGTCATGTATGAATGAATTGAAAGATGAAACAGGGGTGAGTCATATTAAAGAACAATAGAAATGTCCACCAATACCATCTTCCCCATGGCTCCAAATATAAATTGACCCTGAGTCACATGAGGACTTCAGTCAGCATCCACAACAAATACTCCTTATTGTCTTGGTGGTCCGTCTCCATATGGTATCCTGTTCCAAGGGTATTTGGTCCCTTTGCTTGACACAATGTAACCTGAGTCGGATTGAAGTGGGAGGATAGGTTAGCAATGGTGACTGAAACTGTACCTTATGTTCAACTCTTCTATCTGTGTTATGATATAGAGGTGAAATGCTGAGGAATGTATATGGTTCAACAGAATTGTGAAAGAATATGGGATTGCCAATGGCATAAGAGAGACATGGTGGGGATCTTGGACATTGAAAGAGTTTTGGAAGTATTTTGACATGTGGAGGTGACTTAACATGCCCATGGAGCTCAGCGTATTTTTGATAGTCCTCTGTGTCCAGAGGCCAGTGTGACGTATTATCAGAAGAGATGTTGGAGAGAGGAATCTGTCCAAACCAGTGCAGAAAACAGGGTGGACACCCTTCTTTTTGCCTGATCAGTGCCTAGTTCAGGGATCAGATCAGGTGATTGCCTTGGAATATTCTACCCCTTTCCATAACATTCTAGCTGTTTCCTTCTATTATTAGATAGAACTTTCCAGAACCATTATTCAGCTCCTGATCAGTGTTAATGCAGTGATCAGAACCTGTGATTGGCTTGGAATATTCTACCCCTTTCTTCCACCTTTCACAACCTTCCAGTAGTTTCCATCTATTAATAGGAATATTCCAGAAGCATTACTCAGCTCCTGTAAATACAAAATATAAGGAGGTCATTCTGCCTCTGAAATAATAACATATTCTACCACTTCTACCCATCTTCTGCACACCAGTGTGACTAGAGTGACATACAGTGTCATCCTCTATATCTCAGTAACTGTTGATTACCAGTTCAAGGATCTTTTACAGTTGTGTAACTGTACTTGATTGCACTCAAAGTAGTGATATTCCTGCTTTGGGTGTGAGTGTAAAATCTACAGGGTGAGATTGTCTGTCAATAGTCCTGCCATTAGTGCTCTTGTTTAAGTTACTAGTGTGTACTGCCTTTGCAGAGCATTAGAAGCTTGAACTCATGTGAAGCAGTTGCTAGACTACTTCACACATTGCTGTTACCTGCTTCAGAGTGCCACTGGTTGGATGGTTGGATTCATCCACCTACTTCCTTTAGCCTTCAAGTGCATTCCCCTCATTTTGGAATATCTGGACCCCTAAGCATCTATGAACTCTAGACTCTGGAAGTCTTATTTCATTTCTTGCTGCTAAGAAACGTATTACTTTTCTGCATATCATCTGCATTGACCAATACAAAGGATTGTAACCAAAGTACAAACGTTAAATCATTTCTGGAGTTGTGCTGCAGCAGGGTTATATTCTTCTCAGCTGTTCATTCATGGAATTGTGGTGATTTAGAGTTTGCCCTAACACCATAATTTTGTGGGTTCCAAAACAGTAGCTCCACTTCTCCCCCTTGAGCCCCATTAGATCTTTGTGGCTCCATCTCTCTGAGAACTACCATCTATGAGGTAGTTCTCATGCTGTGAGGGCGATGCTGATGACGAGGCCACAACAACAAGATACTCAATAGATGAGAGCCAATAAGAGATAATGCCAGCTGGTACAGCGGATATCCTCAGAGATCAAGCTGAGGGGATCACACTGCACCAAGGCAAGTCTTTATACTAAATGATGGAGATGGATAAGAGAACCAAGATAGGGGAATAATAGGGAGGAAAGATAGGGGAAGTGATAGGGGCAATGAAATAGGGGAGATGCACCCTGACAGGCTGTGCTGTTAGGGGCATCAAGAGAAAATACTAAAACTAGAATATGACTCATTTGAACCCTGACACATGCTTGAGTCACCCCACAAAGCTCTAAATAATCGTCTAGAGCTTCTAGGTCCTTACACAACATGTAAGGTTCCCAGGTGATGTCTCCCAACGTCCATGGAACTTGAAATTCAAGTTCTTTATTGCTTATCCATCGATGAGCAATGATTTCATGCCACTCTTGCTTGTCATCATTCCCAAAGTTGTAAAATGACTTTGCTTCCCATTTTGGGAATCTCATCCCATCATTCAGCACATACAGTCAAATGAGACTGACGTGGAACATAGGTGTAATGCGCCTACTAGTCAGTTCTGGTGGCAGTTCTAGTGTCACTGTTGAAGCTTTATTATGGGCTTCAATTATTTTATAGGGCCCAATATACCTGGGGACTAGTTTGCCGGTTCTACCCTTAGGTAGAGTCAAGTTCTTCATTGAGAGGTAGACTTTGTCACCTCTCTGGAAGGTTGGACCTTCCCAACATTTCTTATTGGCATGAAACATCTGAACAACGTGACTTTCTATAATCGCATTGTGCGCCACTAGCAGATTTGTTTGGGCCTGCTGTGCAAATCATTTGACACCCTTGAACTTGGTGTCATTGTTAATGGGCATGCCTATTCTAGGCATATACCTGTGGTTAAGTTCAAATGTAGTAAACCCCGTTGTTGAGCTTATGTTGGAGTTTAGCGCAAACTCCACCATTGGACACTTGTGTGCCCAATCTTTCTGATCACTTCATACAATGGTACGAAGTATTTGGCCAATGGATCACTTGTTCCATTGCTCCATCTGTTTGTGGATGGAATGCTGTGGACATGAGGAGTTTCACTCCCATTATCTGCTGTAGTTCATGCCAAAAGATAGACATGAATTTTGAATCTCGATCAGACATGATCGAGTCTGGTACACTGTGAAGGCATACAACTTCTTTAAGGAATAGCCATGCTACTCCTTTTGCTGTTACACACATGTTTGTAGGTATTATATGTACCTGCAACATAGTGATTGATGACTACCAGTAGGTAGTCATAGTCATTCAATTTTGGTAATGGACCCATAAAGTCCATACCTATTGATTGCCAGGGCCGCTCTGGTATTGGCAAGCTATGAAGAAGCCCTGTGGGTTTCTTCATACTGTCTTTATTCATTTGGCACTTTGTGCACAAAGTGCAGAATGATTCAAGATCGGTGGTCATGCTGGCCACCAGTACAACTGTCGAATGTAATTTGCAGTCTTTAGTTGACCAAAATGGCCAACTACTTGGTGTGCATGGTCGATTATTATCTTGACCAGCCTCCTCCCCTTCAGGAACACTGAGCAGGGTATACAGACGACATTGCATTTGTATATATTTTTGGTCCATATTAGACCATCACACACACCAAATTGTGTGTGCTCTTTAGGTGCTTCCAGCACCTTAGAAAGGACAGTATCCTTTCTATATGTGCCTTGTACAATCTGCATGAGGTTGATCCCATGCTCAACATGGGATTGCAATGGTGTTCTGTCATCATTTGATGACATCACTCCAACATCCTCTATTTCTTTAGAGGAATTAGAATCATCATTCAATGATTCTGTTTGAACATTGAGTGCTTTGGCTTCTAGCACTCTGTTTTCTTTTTTCTTGAGCAGTTGCCTTCAGGTGACTACTGCTGTCCTGATCTCAACGAACTGTTCCATGGGGAGCAGTTCTCCTTCAGGGTTGAGATGTACATCTGCACTCACATAGATGTAGTTGGGATGACTCTCTGTTGGGGAGTCATCAGCATAGTAGAGTGATAGACAATCTGCTACTTTATTCTCTACCCTGTCTATATGCAGGGTGGTGAAGTTGAAACAGGATAAGAACTCCCACCACCTAATCTGTCTAGAAGACAGGTTCTTTTGGGTCTCAAAGTATTCAAGACCCTTGTGGTCAGTTACTAGGACAAACTTTTGTCATAGTAGCTTATCTTCCCATTTCATTAGGGCTTCAAGTACAGCTATAGTCTCATGCTTATGGGTCTTATAGTGCTGTTGTGTAGCACTAAATTTCTTGGATAGGAATCTGGCAGGCCGACAGGTCTGCCAATCTTTTCCTTGTCCATAGATGGCTCTGACTCCAGTTTTGGAGCTGTCAGTAATAACCCAAATAGTATTGGGGTTATTGACAACAATGGGCTTCAATATTGGAGCCCTTCATGCTTGGAGCTTAATGCTTTCAAAGCATTTCTCCAGCAGCAGCGTCCATAAGAATGGATGATTATTACAAGCACAACCCAATAACGGGGTTGTGTATGCAGTTATGTCTGGCATATAGTGCACCAGATACTGCACTAGTCCAAGAAAATGTTGGACTTCATGGTATGACCTAGGTCGTCTCCATTCTCATATTCGCTGCATTTTATCAGTGTCTGGATGCATGCCTTGGTCATCTATTAGGTGACCAAGGCAATCCATACTCATTGAGTATAGATTGATCTTATCCTTGCTCAGGAACATATGTGCTTTCCTGAGCTTGGTGAACACCATCTCTAGGTGGTGTTCATGCTCTTGTATAGTACAAGAGTACATGAATATGTCGTCCAGATATACATGGATGAATCTTCTGATATATTCTCAGAAAATGGCAGTCATGAGCTGCTGAAATGTTGAGGGGGCATTGCAGTCCCCTTGCTGCATGACCTGACTGACGAATGTCCCCAAGACAGTTGCAAACACCATCTTGGGTATATCTGTCAGTCTGACACATATCTGTTCATACGCTTCAGACATATCAAGTTTAGATTGATATGTACAGCAGGCAACATCATGTCTAATGTTGTCCTGATTGGGGAAGGGTGTTATGTCCTTCACTGTATCATCATTCTGTTTGCACAAGTCGAACATGGTGCAGAGCTTCCCATTTTTTTTGGGAATGCATAGCATTGGTACAGCCTGCTGGGTTGTAGCTGATACCCACCATTTAGCAGTGGTGTATTGCAGGACTTTCTCTGAAAGTTCTGCTCAGTAGTGCTCTGGACACTTGGGCAAGCGATAATGTATTTGCTTGTCAGGATCCATGAGATTAATCTTGTGGTTAACTTCCCTAAATGGGGGAAGTTCTAAGGGTATGCTGCCGAATAGGTCAGCGTACTTTTCTTTCCATTGATCCCTCAACTGAGGGATCTGACCAGCCATGTAAGTGGTTGATCCTTCACAAGATGAAGCTATTCGCATTGTGTTCTGATTTGAATCCTCCATTGGGGGGTCCTTTACTGAGTCTAGTCCTTCTTTTAGAAAGGACTGCATTGTGGGTAGCTTGTGTTTAGAGTTACCCCCTTGGCATCATTTATTCATGCCAACACTCTTTCTTTGTATTGAGTCCATACCCTGTGACGGGGTATGAAGATCATCAGTATTATGCTCTCCATTGGTGGGGACTTCTTCAGTTCCCATCATGATTCAGCCTGGGCCATTAAAGTCCAGGCATATTCCTAGCTTTCATAGGAATGGGATACCAAGTATTACATTGTAATACTCAACATTGGTGACATCAAAATATTCTTCAATGTTCCAACTACTAAACTTTATGGTGGTGTGAGTACCATAATTTATGGTACTCCTACTCCCAATGCATGCTAATTGCAGTGTGATGGGTTGCTCTAGTGCGAATGTCTTCATACCTGTCGCATGTGTGAATTCAGGGGATATCATTATCCCCTCACTTCCACTGTCTAATAGACAGTGGGCTAGTGTTCCACCAATCTCCCAATACCCAGAGATTGTTTTGTTGTCTATGTGTGGTCTATCTGGTTGTGCTGTCAACTTCTGTCAGCTCCTATGATTATACATAGGTTCAGCCAACCTGTCGACACTGACAGCAGCTATATGCAGCTGTCATGATTCCCTGCTTCTTGGGAATCTTGTTGCACTACAGAAACACACTGCATAAGTGTGTCTTGGTGGAATTTGATCATTGGGTCAAATTCATATCACATTAGAGCGATACATTGGTGTAGCCTCCCTTTCAGGGGTGTCATCTTGGTCATCCCATTCGTATGGGGCAACCTCCTCATCCCATTTGTCAGCCACTTCTATAGCTGATACTTTTTCATCTAGATGGTGTTATTTAAATAATGTGAATAATTGCCTTGCTGGGGTGTAGTGACGAGCAGAAGTCGAATAGAAAATGGAGCAGTGGTGGGAACACAATGTATGTGCAGTCGAATTGGAGATATATCTTGGGAGTATCCTCGTATGAAGTTTGATGGGATTTGGTGTAGTCTTCATTAAAAAAGTAGCCAGTGATTGTATGGCTTCGTAATTCAAGATTTGAGTGGGATATGCAATATTCTAATAGAATATGCAAAAGCTAATAGAAATACATGTTCGTTCTGGAGATATTCCAGATACGAATAGATTCAGACACACAGACAGAATATGTGAGAGATAATTGCTCTATCTTTTCAAGTGCATTACAGACGTGATTTATATATGATACTAAGTCCTATGAATGAATGAAGTCATTCGTGAATGTCCTGAGTCAATGATGGGATGGATGATGAGATGATGATGGGGGGGATATGTCCATGATGATGAAATGATGAAAATAAAAGTGAAATAATGTCCAGGAAGTTCTGGAACTCACAGAGGCTTCTCCTGTTCCCTATTCCATTCCTATAACCATCCTCCTTTCCCCCCTTCACCCCTCCAAACCTCCTGAGCCTCCTACATGCTCCTGTTCCTCCCCTGTCCCCTCTAATCCCCCTCTCCTCTCCTTATTCCCCAGAAGTCCAGCAGCTAGATGTCCAGCAGCTGGAACAACAGATGGTCCTTGGGATCATCCATTGCTTCTTCATGTTCTCCCTCTATTGGGGAGAATCTATCTATCTTATCCTCCACTATGTGTGAGGACACATCCTTTCAGACTGCAGCTGACCTTATGTTGCCCTTTAATTTGGGGCAGCTAGGTCACATGTGACCTGTCTGGCCACATTCGTAGCACACAATGTTACTAGTAACATTGTTCGATCGATCACCACTTGCATGTGCTGGTGGGTTGGATGGATAATTGCCCTTGAAAAGGTAATTGTTGGAATTGGCCCTGGAGCTTCCATATGGGGTTCCAGCCTTGACACACTCACTTGTCATGAGTGTGTGTTGGGAGCCATATACACACATCCTTGGGGCGTGGGTTGACTCCCCATATTCATCATACCAGTAGTTCTATTGACTACTGATTATGGGTTGAGGGGGATGTGTTAGTCGTGTTCTCCAGGCGTTGCATACTGTGGTGGCATCACATTGCTTCCTCTATCATTTGAGCAGTTTCATACAACTGCTTAATACTGCTAAATTTGGCATTGAAGCCCTTCTTGAGGACTTCCTGTCTCAGAGGTTCACACATTGCAGTTACAAACCTCTTCCTGTATGTGTATGCATCCAGCGGCATTATCATGCAACCCACGTACTTATCTAGGTCGTTCATTAATTCATGAATGGTCCTTTGACCCTGTATTACAGAGTCAAATTTATTTGATGCATGGTGATGCATTAGGGTGTGTAGGAATCTACACTGCAATCCTTGGATTGCAATTTCCAGGGTCCAGTCTTGGACTGTCCTGTTGTAGTATTCTACATTCCTGTAAAACCGTTCCTGGGCCTCACCTTTAAGGCAAGTCCCTAAATACAATAGCTGAAACTTTGTACTTGATGGCCCTAGAAGATTATTCATCTTCAGCCATCATAGCATACCTGCTACAAAGATCTCAAACTCTTTGAGATCTGCACCTCTGGCATATTGCTCAGGAGGCAATACTTTAATGCCTGCCTTTGCAAGTACAGACTTCTCTGGGTCTGTATTTCTATTATCAACTATGGATACTCGCACCATGCAAGTAATACCGTCAATAGTATCAATTGTGTTCAATTGATCTGGTATGCCTTGACCTTCTAAGGTCAATGGTGCTGATTGTTCCCTGTTATGGGGAACATCTTCTTAAGGTACCCATTGGGTATCTCATTGCTCATGGTGGGTGTCTCCTGAAAGGCCCACCACTTGTACATGCTGGTAACTGTTCAGCATATGTTGCAACTGTCAGTTTAAATTGACAGCCACATTGAGCTCTTGCTGGGGCCACTGCTCTCTAAACAGCTGGCTGAGCTCCTGCTCTGCATGTTTAGCCTTCTGTTTGAGGGCTAATCTATGTTTATGAGAAGCCTCAACTTCTCATTGTTTCCATAGCTCAATCTCTTGATTGAGCTCCTTTGCCATAGATTGAGGAGTTTCCTCTTCAATCTGGATCAGTAATCCTTGCCTCACAGGGATTATTGGGTCTCTGATTCCCTCCATTGGGGAAATTTCATTTCCTCTGTCCAACTGATCATTTGGTTGGACCCTCTCACCCTGGGGAGATCCAGACTCTCTGGATTCAGATTCTCAATGAGAATCTGATCTTCAGTGACATGACTTGTGTCACTCAGAGTTCTCTTGGAGCAATTTTAACATTGTTCCTAGCTCTGCAATTTGCTGCCCCATAGTAGTGGCAGCATGCCCTGCTTCAGCAGCCATCTTGGCTGCCTGAGCACTAGCTTCACTAATGCTCATTATGCATGAGTTGTTCAGTCAATCTTGCAATTGACCTGTGGGTTTCATGCCACTCCGTGCTGTGCAATTCCCTAGTAGAAGTATTGCTACTTCTACTTGTGCTCATATATTGAGCATGTTCCTTTACTTTAGGAGTGTTGGAGGCAGTTAATGACTGTCTCCTCCTTTCTTCTCTAATCAGAGAACCACTCAATGAGGGGTTCCTGTTCGACAGATGATCCATTGCGCGACTGTCTGTGTGGTCTTGCAACCACAATGACTCTCTCCTATAGTCCTCCTTACAAGAAGTCCCTACAACTTCTCTAGGGTCTAGCTCCCCTTCATGGGAGCTTCTGCTGCTGGCTACATGCCATCATTCACCATTTATGATGTCCTGGGCACTGCCAGCATGACTCACTCTACTGTGAGTCATCATTATGATGACTCCTTTCTTTCTTCTATCTTTGTAGACTAACTAAGTTAGTCTACTAGTTGCTCACTTATATGAGCAACTGGGGGGGTTGGTATACATCTGTACACCAGCAACAGCTGGCTTTCTAGTATTGACTAGAAAACTTCAATAATGAGGAAGAATCACTTGATTCTTCCTTTGGAAGTTCAAAAAAGTGTAAGTTGGTGTCTTAGTTCACACCATTACACAGAACTCAACCAAGTGTATTGGTTGCATGATGTGTTGTACAGTGTGGTAGTTAACTAAGTTCTGTCTACTATATGTAGACCCACATGTGTACTTGGGTCCACTGGCTTATATAATAACTATACATATGCACCCTATGGGTGCATATATCTATCAAGAAGACAGCATTCCTTAATGGAATGCTGCATACATTAATTATAACTATATAACTATATACTATAGTAAGTAAGTACCTTGGATACTTACAGGAGGGAGGGGACTTCACTGTTCCAGTTTAGCTGGAGATAGAGTGAGGGCAATAACTATTGAGTCAGATCAAGTGGACTTGGATTCAACTTGTGTGTTGCACCCCCTTGGATCATTGGTCTAATATTTTGGAGTTCAGAGTATGGAGTTGGATCAGGGATCCAGAGTTCAACTTGTCAAGAGGGTACTTGTCAAGAAGCTAGCAACCAAGAAGTTGATGGGGGCAATCTTAGTCGATATATGAACTACTATAACATACAGAGAGTAGCCTGTATAAGTATGTGAAGAATTGAATGATAACTAAAAGTGATAGGACAATAAGACAGATGTGAAATATAACATGGAAAGGAGTTTGGAGTTTTGGACTCAAGTCCAAACTAATACTAAGCAATATAAAAGATAAAGGTTTGTTATAACTCATAAGAGGAAAACTACTTATATAGAGAACAATAATGGAGTTTGGGGTTGATGGAGGTGGAGTAGAAGGAGATGGAGATGGAGTCTGGAGATTGGACTTGGTGTTACAGCATGTTGTTAAGAAAAGATGTGGAGGAGTGTTGTGTGTGAGTGTAAGATGAAGGTGAGGGATGGTGGCGAAGTAGATTTTGAATAGGGGAGCAATTACTGCAAGGATGCAGATATATGTGGGGTCGATGGAAAGGTGTTGTTTAGTAGAGTGATGTTACCAAATATCAGAATATTCAGTTAAGAGCTGGGACTTCTGAAAAATATTTGAGCAGAAATGGGAATAGCAACACTTCAAAAAAGTGTTTGCTTAATAGAAATGGATGTAATAATCCAAATCGTTCGTAATTTGAGATAGAAATAGTTGATGAATATCCTAATGGGATATGCAAAAGATTTCAAATTGAATAGGTCGTTTAGGAGTTATTCCAGGAACAACAGAAAAGTTGACACAAGCTGTTTGTTTGCAGCTTGGAAGGGATTAAGAATAGTGAATCCAATCTCTTTGATACTCATACACAGTTGTAGCTAATATACAATTTGACAATCACATGATAAGAATGCCCTTTAGTAAGATTGAAACATATGATAAAAGAAATGATGCAGATACCGTTTGACTTGAGGTTTATGACGAATGAAAATCATCATAATACCTCCCTTTTGAGTAGTAGCCACCCCCGTAGAATGAAAGCATGGCTCACAAAATAAAATCGAAAATCACCTCCTCCTCATCCCTTAATCAAAAAATTCCTAAACTTTTCACAACTTTCCCTTATCATAAAAACTCTCCCTTCTTATTCCAATAGGTCAGAATAGTATTTGAATAAATTCTTGACACATGTAACATGTACTCCATCTCTGGTTGAGACCAGCTCCTTACACCTTACATAATGCAAACCACTGTAAGAAGGGATATCTGATATCCACATCAATGAGAGGGAGAGAGCTGTCACATGTGATAGTTCTTCTCCTCAGTTGGTGGGAATGAGTTCTGACTTTGATGGAACAGCAGGTAGCAGGTAGTGTCTGCAAGCTGTTCTGAAGCTGCGGCCAACTGCTCATTCCATGTAAATTGAGTGGATGAATAGACCCAGATGAATTTTGCAGATGAGAGACATGAATTCATGGTTGTGGGTAGCTATGTATCTTGATTGTACCCTGAAGCACACCATCTCAGGAGCAAAGCACATTTTGCAAACTGCTGAAAAACTGCACTTATATATGAAACCAAAGCTAAAGCTTTGGTAATAATATAAACCCAACTACACATGTGAGACTTGGGGTGTGCCAAATGTGAACTTCACCCACCTGGCTTATTTATGAATGCAGACACTGTCAATCTACACGCTGGCACCATGTGCCCAGAGTGATACTCTATGATGTGAATGGCCACCTGCTTGCACAAAGAGCACAAACTTAGTTACCTAAGGTGAACTAGCTGGTCCAAACTGGCTTGTCTATATAGAGGTTAGCTTGGTGGTTAGGTGCACTAGGTCCAATATGATATAGCCAAAGCAGTATATAAATATTGGTAACCACTATTTATATACACCATTCAATTGTATGATGCACATTGAGTGACATGCCTAATGACTGCTATATACATCTGCATTCTTGTCATTTGTAGCCACTTCTGACATGCCTCTGTGGTACTATTCCTCTGCATACTGTGTCTCCAAGGCATTTAGAGTTTTCCCTAACACCATAATTTTGTGGGTTCCAAAACACTTACCCCCAAGTGTATTTTTCATAAACTGTGAGTCCATTGTCTGGGAGTCCAAAGCTGCCCCTTCATCAAAAAGTCTATCAGTCAACAAGACTGAAGCTTCAGTCTGGTGAACATGAGGACACCAATGTGTGACACTCACCAAGCTGTGAAATGTAAATGGGTGGCTCTCAATGCCAACTCACATAAAGGGTTAGAACGAGTGGCCATAGTGAAGACAAGAAGTCAGTGCATCCAGCCAGGCTTGAAAGCGTCAGGTGTCACATGTGATTCTCGAGCTAGCACCCATGGAACGGTCCTAACACAAAGTCAATAAGGCGGATGATGAGTAAGCGGGGGTTGCACTGACCTTGCAAGCTGGCTTTGGAATTTCACGCCATGGGAGTTCAGGCATCACCCGAGTTTGCAGCTCGCACTAACCGCGCATCAAGAGACAATTTCAAACAAAAGGGTGGAAAAGAGAGATTTTATCATAGCCTTTTTAACACGCCGTGCAAGGTAAGCTGACACTGGCCCGCCAGCGTCATGCGTGTGTCAAGTGCTAAATCCAACCCCCAGGGGTGTACTGTCATCGCCGATTCGCCATATTGAAACCGTATGTTTTTGAGTCCACATATTTGGTGCGAGAATGATGTCAAAGAAAAATAGTGGCAACTGGAGGAAATGGGAAGAGTGGCGAGGATAGTGCTGAAATGCTAAGCGTCCAGACTGTCCAGCTTCTGCTTCCTGCGTTGGCAACTTTGATGCAAGGCACCCTGTCCTGAGTATCCTAGCCATTGTTTTCCCAAGACCGCGCCGAATGCGGTCAAAAGGCTGCTCGACAGGCTCATGTACGCAAGCGTTTGGATCCATATGGTGGTAGAGCTCGGTCCAGTCCGGACAGGAAGGGTGTTTCGGGTGGAGAATGTCGATTTGTTGAGCAGTCTCATAGAAGTATTCGGACTTAGGCTTGACTGCATACGATGAAGGCTGAGCTGACGGCCAAGAACAGACCCACCTGAAGGTGCTTTGGATTTAATGTAGGTTAAAGCAAAGAATATAGCACGTACGAATTTGAGAAACACGTCCATATCTATGTTTTGCATTTCGATAAATTCATCACCATGCTGGTGTGCCACATGTTCTTACGCGAACAGGGATGCGAGGGGACATCTTGGTCAGTCCGTGGAAAGATATCCAATTCGTGCATAGTGTACAATACACCCTGGAGAGTAGCCACTGGCCAGGACCAAACTCGTGAGCTTGCGTTAGACCTGAAGCGTACACTTGCTGAGTTGTTGGTTTGTCCTCAAAATTTGCAGCAGTGGCGGCAGGTGGATTGTTCGTTTTTCACAGTTTGGTCAGCATAGTTAAGGACTAAAGTAGGAGTGAATGGTAGACAGCACCGGTCAATCGCCAACCCTCATGCACATGATCTGATATGCTTCTCACGATGGACAAAGCCATCGCCACCAGAAGTTCTCACGCATTCCGCATCCCTGGCTCGCCACACGAGATGTCTGGCACCCAGTTCGAGAGTGGAATGAATAACATTTCAAATTCACACACGCTGCATGACGTTTCTCTAACTCAGGCTCTTCTCGGCCAAATTCATTTACATGAGCCGCCGCCGTACAGATATTGGGCAATGACTCGAACCTCGTATCTTATCGCTGGCACGCAGACATTTCCGCAGCTAGTCAGGTCGCCGCAAGTGGAAGAAAGATGTTCACGTGGGTGGGCTTGCGTTGAAGATAAGAGTGGCAAAAAAATATACCATAAGTCAGAATCACAGCGACGCGACGCCGCTTTGCATGAGCAGCCAACGACGGTACTATCCTGCTTACCAGCACGAGCTCGAGAGCTCTTCAAGCAATCTACGCAGCCAACAAAAGGATGCATCTCTATCTTGAACATCTACAGCCGTGCTTGGCTGGTGTTAACTTTCTACAGTGTGTTTGAGACCGAGGGTGATTCATAGGAAGTTGAGGATACATAAAAGCGTTTAAGCAACGGCGAACGCAACGGCGGTCGCATATCCATCCCCTGTGCGCATCCGCACGGGAATGCAAGAATAAGTTTCTTTCTATCAGTTCACATCATATATTCGCGCGAGGCGTACGTTTCTGGCCAGAGTACAAATCAATCTGCTGCAAAAGCCCAGGAAAAAAGGCAGAATCGAACGGTGTCGTAGAAGTAGGCATAATCACAAGCTCACGGCCGCACTAGTCCTCAAGGCCTCATCACCATCGCCGCAAGACACATGCTCACACCTTCAGCTCTGCGATCACTCGTCTAGCCAAATCTGCCCTTTCAGCAGACCGAGGCTCAATGTGGCACTTGAACGGCTTCGGATGACTTAAAAGCGTACGAGTCGGTCAGGCATCCCGAATCCATTCACGAAAAAAATAGAATAAACGCTCGAACCTGATTGTCCCACTCATCCACTCGAGCTCTGGCTCAATCACATCACCATGTTCGTCCCGCGCCTTTGTAATATTAAACGTCGCAAGCGACATGGCGATGCAGAGGAAAAGAAAGGGTTCTGCGAGCTGTTGTCCCGGACATATCCTGTGAACCATCAAGCTCGTGAGCATCTTACAGCATGAAGAAACCATTCCATCAGAGACACCGTAAACAAAAAGAAACACCCTGACCTTCTGCCGAAACCAAACGCCAGTTGCGACGGATTCATCGCTGCACCCTCAGCCTTTTCCTCCCCCAAGAACCGCTCGGGTCGGAACGTATGTGAGTCGGGGAATACCTCGGGATCACGCAGCATCCCCCTGATGGTGTGAAAAATAGATATATGAGTATGCAAGGCAGTGGGAAAGAGTATGGTTGTTGGTACGCACCATATGTTCGCAAAGACGATGGAGCCAGCGGGGATTCTATATCCTTCGTAGACATCGTCTTGCATCAATCGATGAGGGACACCTATCCGGAGAGCAGGGGCATTGACGTACGTGAGCTGTCAGTCAAACACTAGGAACTCACCCAGAGGAGCAACCGGCGCCCATCTCAGTAGTTCTTTGACAAGTGCATCAATATACGGCAACCTGATGCGGTCAGCGATAGAGGGAAGTCGCTCGCCGCCTATGACCTTGTCCAGCTCGGCTTGCGCAGCGTACTGCACGCGGGGGTGAGTGCACATCGCAAGGAAGAACGACGAGATGGAGGACACGGTCTGGAGGCAATATGAGTGTGAACTGCAATTCAATCAGGGATCAGTGGAGAGGGGAGCTTACCGTATCGGCTCCGCCTGGCACCCCCGGCAGTGAATACGTCCTCAAGTCTGCATGCAGGAAGGGTCAAGCCACTCACCTCCATAAAGGGACAACGCCGCCCACTTGACGACATCCTCTCTCTCCTGCGTATACCCATCCCGTAACAACTTCGAGACAAAAGACGTCCTCGCCTCTCCCTGTGCCTGCATTCAATGAACACACGTCGTCATCACTTGCACAACCACACTATATCAAGGATTGTCACATCTGCACAACGCACCATTTGGGATTTTGTAAACTGAAAAGGCTCGTTGGCCATTTGGAATAAATGCTCTCGCCATATTGCCGCTGTGCGTCGGAAAGCCATGCCTGGTAGACTCGCGGGAATGTATCGCACTTTAGCGTTACATACACGAATGAGTGCGTGAGTCAGTGAGGAGTCGTGGACGCACGCCATGGTATGAAATCAACTACAAAAACGCCCGGAGTGACCGCAATCGAGAATTCATCCACGGTCGACTCAGCGAGTTGTACGAAGTGGTCCGACTCGCCTTCCGATACGTCATATCCATAAGATATACTCAGTATAATCGCTCCTGCTGCGCTAAAATCAGGGTCACCCAAGCACAGTGTCAGAAGTGGAGTGTGCAAAGACTCACTGCCTTATATGCGCCACAAACTGCTCAGGCGTATCCAACACTCTCCCCAAAAACCTTGCGCATGCACTCTCCTGCAGCCCTCCAAACGTGCCCACCGCGCCCGGGCCCAAGACGCCTTTCGCAAGACGCCTCGTCTCGCGGAACCGCGCATCATACGGCATCAACGCGAGGGAGTGGTCCCAGCCTATGAGGTCGCCCGCCATCGTCATGCGCGGACGGTCAGAGTAGATGGCGGAGCGCTTTTCGAGGAGGTCGAGCGCGGCTTTGGCAGAGTTGAGCACAATGATAGAGCGGCCGAATGTGGTGAGATATATGATGTTGCCTGTGACAATCATCATGAGCACGGTGCGTGAGTGTTCGAACGTGGCAATCAGTGCTAGGGAAGGATGGATGGTACAAAATGTATTATACCATAGAGTTTTGACCATTCTGCGAATGTGATCCATTCCACGGCTCGTGGGATATTGAAGAGGTTGCCCACGAGGGGCCAGCGGAACGGACCCGGCGGGAGGAGGGGCCCCTTTGATTTCGCGTTTCGGGCTCGGAGCTGGGTAGATAACAAATACAACGCGAGGGCACACAAGAGGGTGGGGAGAGGTGCAGGAAATAGGAAGAGGGGGAGAGAAAGCATGATGGTATACACTACAAGCAAACTGGCAGTTTTTAATTAGCTAGTATTTCCCTGTCATGCCAACCAAGCTCTAGCTCAGGGGCCCATCATAGTAGCGTTCGTGAGCATCATGCGCACCTACATCCGACTTGCATAGTAAATCACCTGTTTGACGCCAATGCGCCAGCGGCACGCATACCAGTGCGTGGGCACAACCACACCGATGCGGAGGCCAAGCAGGTCCTATAGTAAATACGAGTTGGGGCTGTTTGGGCAGCGTCCGAGAGACATATATCACATGACCATTGTGGACTAATTCAGGGAGCATGCTAAGAGTCCGGATCTCAATGCGATGGCACAACAGGGGTGGGTGGCTCGTTTGAGGAAGAGTTCACAAACGCTCAGCTACATACCGTACCTCGGTTACATAATTTAGAAGCCAAAAGATTATTGACTGGCTAATCCTCACCACCACTCATAAATGCTAGCGACCTCCCAAGTTATGATTCAAGCGCAAACTATAACAAGGAATACCAAGAAGAAAAAACTGAAAACTGTCTCAAATAAAGATACAGTGGTGGCACAAATGGTGCACTACAGCTGCGACACCGGCACCCACTTCGCCCCAGTCTTGATCGCCAACGCACTTAACAACACCTCCCAAGCCACCTCAATCACTTGCGAAAGCTTGTCATCAAACACACCCAGCGCCGCCACGTTACTCCATAATCCGTGGACCTTGGCCGCGTGCGATAGCAGCGCATGAGCGGTAAAGGTGGCGGCATACAGCCGCGGGAGCTGATCCATCGACGGCTTGGCACCCCGCAGAGATATGGGAAGCAACGCCGCAAAGACGCGGTCCACCCGCTTCGTGTATAGGTAGTACAGAATAATCGAAAACGTCGCCAGATTAGGGATGCAGAAGGGTGTGACGGGGAGTGTGAGCTTGCTGCCAGCCGCAGCGGAAACTTTGGATTCTGCGGGGGGGAAGGGGGGGACATGCGCACAGTGCGCTGCGAAGACGAGGGCGTGTACGGGGAAGAGGGATACTCGTGTGGCGGGTTTCGAGTGAACTGCTAACAAATGTGAGGGTGCCTCCCCTGAGAGGTTATTAACCGCGACTTCAAGTTGCCGGGGTAGACGCTCGCGTGGCGTATCCACTATGGAGGTCGCCGCAACGTCATATAATCTGAATCCAAACTAAGCTCACGTCGTCTCAAAAACAGAGCAAACAAAGACTTACTGCGGTCCCAGGACTTTCAGGCCATCACGGATAAAATCCAGTGCTACGCCCTTCAAACCAGGGTCGACCGCCTCAAGAGCGGCGCGAGATATATCTTTGAAAGGTGCACGCCTAAGACACCTTGGGAGCGTAACGGTCTTTTCATGGCCCTTGGATCCCGAAGATGTCTTAATATTTGCCATCTCGACATCCGAGTCGGCGTCCGCGACCGAAAATCGAAGCGTATGTAACGGTGCTATAAACTGCGTGCGACAACGAGGGTTGCGAGCGGCCTCTCGCGAAATGACGACAGGCGAACATGTGGCAATATTCGTGCGGGAACGCAGTCGTCGCCCATTTGAGTTTCGTAAGACCGAAGAAGATGATTTGAAGACAGCGTTGTCTTTAGGAGTAATGGGTGTAGGAGTAGTACAAACCATGTTGATAGGAATGAGTCTTCACGGGGAATATCGTGTGGCGTAGGTGCTTTTGTGAAGAGCGAAGGAGTTGCATAGTGTCCTTATATACCGTAGCTAGTGACAATAGAGTTTCGTGGAAACTTTGATTGGATGAATAATTGACTGTTCTTGAACACGTGGGAATATTTCCTGGATGGATGGCTGACTATTTTGTAATCATGGACCTACAATGCCTGTCATTTCAATCTCCGCTCGGGTCACTTTAGATTAGTACCACTCTTTTGAGAACACCGGAGCCGTTGGGAGATCGGTCCGTGGGTCCGTCAATGACCTAACCATAGTTGCTTAGCAATGGGACAGGCACGTGACTCGCGTCAAACGTGTTGCGCTCTATCGCCTGCAGCATCCATCGCGCTCAGGCGTCTGCGTCATCGCCAGCACGTCGCCAGTATCGTCGACGGCAACTCTGCAGCGACCAGCATCATTTCTCAAATTCTTCATCAGCATCCCACACTGCTTGACGCCGTTTCATTTCATCACCTTGTTCTGTTCGTCGACTTCGCTCGCCACCTTGGAAATGAACACGAATTCGGCGACAAGGGTTGCTGGGTGAAAGCTAGTGTGTATCACTATCTAAAGGTAGGCTGAATACTGTGGTCAACTTGCATCAGCTTAGGAGCGGATGTAGACGGCAACAAAACATAGTATATATATGTCATTTTTGTGGGCGGAACACGAATGGTCACGGTCATAATGATGCGTGACAATGATAATGACGACCGTGGGGGATTGTGGCAGCCGTGGGGATTGAATGGCGTGTGGGTACATGTGGGGTCCATTAAGGTTATGGGTCCATGGACGGATCTCTCAGCGGCCGGGGTATTTTAACTCTTTTTGTCTATCTACTAGGTTATAGTACGTAATCAGACCATCTTCCACTGCGTCCCAGTGCTAATTGCCAACGCCTCCACCAACACTGCCCATGCCGCTTCCATCGCTCTCGAAAGCCTCTCGTCAAACACCCCTAAGGCCGTCACATTGATCCACACTCCAAACACCTTGGACATATACTTTCGGAGCATCTGAACATTGAAGGTAGCAGCATACGTTGTTGCATACTGCTCGACTTGCTCGGGCGTGAGGTCCACGTCCTCTGGCAGACTGATAGGGATAGGGAACACCGCCGCGAAAAAGTCGCTTGTGCGCCGGTGGTACAGGTACTTCAGTAGCAGCGGGAACGTTTTTGGGCTGGGCGGGAGGAATGGGATAACGGGCAGAGTGAGTGCGCTTCCTGCCTCGAGGGGTGTCCTCGGTTCAGAGTAGGGGAATGGGGGAACATGCGCACAGTGGGCCGCAAGGACGATCGCATGCACAGGGAAGATGGTGATTTGCCTCGAATCCCGTGCGTGGACTGCCAATAGGTGTGTGGGTGGTTCCGCCGAGGTGTTGTTGACCACCACCTCGAGCTCCGTGGGAAGATGCTCGCCGGACTCAGGAATACTCACTATTGAAGTCGCCGCGATGTCATAATATCTAGATCAAACTCAGCGTGCATCATCTCAAAAGTACAGCAAACTTACTGCGGTCCCACCATTTTCAGAGAGTCACGAATAAATTCCAGCGGGACATCCTTCAGGTGTGGATCAACTGCTTCAAGCGCCTCGTTATTTATGTCCTTGAACGGAGCACGCGAAAGGCACTTCGGGATCATCACGGTGTTCGGAAGGATGTCAGACCACAAGAGTGAGCTGATGTCCGAGCCTGCTATCTCAGCATCCGAAACAAAGTCCCCACCGATAGGAATTTTAAGCACTATCAATGGTGAGCTTCCTGGCAGAGACTCTCCGCTGCCACTACGACCAAGCCCCCTATCGCTGCGAACGGATTCCGGAGAAATAGGTGGAGTAGGTGTATCATCCATGTGGTTAAGACGCATTGACATGGAATATATGGTGATGCCAGTGGTCGGTTTAAATTTTTTTTTTTGTTTGGTTTTTCTGACAAGAGCAAGCAAACTGCATATTTCTTTTATACGATGTCGGGACCATGGTGGGAATATTCTTCTGAATTGTCGCTGTAATCATGGACCCACAAACGTGTTGTTTTTACAGGTTATAAAGGGATTTCTCGTCTCTCGACTTGAATTGCAGTTTGAGCGCGCTTGTGTGTTGACAGCCTAACGTCGCTTCCATTTATTTTTTCCGCGTTTCATCGCGAGTCAACCAACGCGACCCGACGAGATTTACAGCGCCTGCCGGTATTCCAATCAATTGGCTCCCATTGTTGCTGGGTGTTCCCTTCACAGTGCGGTCCCGAAATCCAAGCACCCACACCTGTAGTTGCGAAGAAGCTCGGAACCCCTGGCGCGACTTCCATACTCATGGCATGTTCCAAGTCCTCAAACGGGATACATGTCATTGAGTTTTCACCCCAAATTTGCCTCCGTGAACCCCTCCTAAGCCGATGGATCCCTGTATGCGGTGCCTTGTTCTTTGGTCTCGCTCTCAACATGTCTGCTACGGTATATCTCCAGGTCCTTCAGAGCGAAAGGTGTTGCTTGTATGAGCTCTATTCGTTGTTTACACATCTCCAAGGATACGGGCTACGATCGCACCAAGAGAGAACCGTGTGAACGAATCCACTAGTGACGCGGGATGCCTGCCCTCGTGACTTCTTGCGACACGTGTTGCGTGAATACGAAACGATACATGGGGTTAGTCTCCTTGAATCCCTTGAATCCAGACCACATCAAGAATGCAGCTGACGAGGACAAACAAACAGATATGCTGCTAGCCACAAGCCGCAGCCCAATATGTGAACAAGAGATGTGAGCCGTACACATGAATGGCTTTCCAAGGCTTTTCAAACGCCGGGCTAATGCGGAGAATGTTACCCCGAAAGGCGAGCCGCGATTAGACATGGATATATCCGTCGAACGAAGAGATTAATAGGAAGAAGCCGAAAGAAGTACAATCTCCCAACACATCATGGCGATAACCATATCGAGCGCTGTGAGAAGGCAGATGACTTGGGAATTTCGAAACACGAAAGGCGAAGCGATGGGTATACCGTGACATGAAGGTTGGTTAGAAAAGAGAGAAGGAGAGAGCGGATATGGCACCTTGGAAACCCCCTTGAGCCAGCAGGCGATAACAAAGACGAGGCCGTAGAAAAGGAAGGAAATCGGAGATCGCGTGACTGCCGAAGATTGGCAACAATGCGGAGATTGAAATGGCGTCTTGTAGGTCCATGATTACAAGGGCATCAGCCATCTACAAGAATGTTCCCACGGGCCTCGCAACGAATGCCGGTATAAAGACTCTGCGTGGCGAGCACTCCTCCTCACACCACTACCACTACCACGTGAACTCATCTCCCTGAATCTAAGATGGTTCTTAACACCTCTCCTGATCCCATGGACAACAAGGAGAACGTCCTCTTTAGACCGTCTTCATCCGTCCTGCGAAACGCCAACGGACGCCGACCTCGTTCCCGTACCAGCAATACGCCCTCCCCCGTCGTTATCGCTCGCGAACCTTCTCGCGAGCCGCGCCGTCACTACACCCAGTCACCGCCAGCAACCCAGTCTTCGCTCCGATTCGCCATTGACACCGATATTGAGATGACGGATGTCGACGCACCCACATCCTCAGAATCGAACTGCGCCCCGCAAACTCCCCAGCGGAGCGTCCAGTTGCCCAGAATCCTCAAACGCGCACCTTTCCGGGAAGTCTCCCCTGCAGCGCTTGAGGCAGTGGATCCAGCTTTGAAGGGCGTCCCGTTAGAGTTTATCATTGACAACTTAAAAGTAATTGGGCCGGAGTAAGTAACACTCACATTATCTAAAGACGACATATGTTGATTTTGGCCCAAGATTGCTCACCGTCGCATCAACTACAATCGCGGACCCGTGTCATGACCGCCTCCCTCGCAGACTTGAGGTCACGGTCAATGACTTTTCCTCCGATACCCCGACACATTTGTTCGCAGTACACACGAAGCCCATTACACGCGTATCCCTCTATCCCGTACACGCACTGGTCTTTGCGGCGCACTGTGCGCATATTCCACCGATCCCCGAAACGAACACCGCGGCGCCCGCTGAGGATAAGAAGAAGGTCGTGCTCCCTGTTGTGCCACTTTGCCTTCCGAACCCGCCGACGTTCCCGATGCTGCTGCATTACCTTTATACGAAGCGCGGAGATCATTTGTTGGCATTGTTGCTCCCCATGCCTCCACGAGGCCCTCAACCGTCACTGAAGCAACTCTCGCAGACGACGGCTGCGACTTTTACTGTTCAGGCGCTGCTGTCGTACGCGGCCAAGGTACACGGACTGTGGAGTAACATTGCGGTGTTAGGCGTGTTTGACGAGAAACTGTCGCGGATGATTGAGGTGGCTTGGGAGGTACTGTTGGATGCGTTGGCGATTAGCACTGGGGGGACGTCATAATAACAGGAAGGCAGGAGAATACACAGCTCTATGTTTTGCATGATCATGATCATTCGTATATCTTTATTATTGGCTTTTGCTTTGCTGTGTATTTTGTGCTTACCGTATGTTCTGCTATGCATGGTTGACTGGGAATGAATCAGGCTCGTACCTATCCGGCCTTCAGCGTAATGGCTACGTATGTAGGGTGGCGTCGGCAAGGCTAACTGCGGGGTACCCAGCATGACTCAGCTAGTTAGATAGTAGCGTCGGGCCGGCCGACCCATCTAAGTACAGTACACTAGCTCATAATGCATGCGCTCGTGGTGAATAAATCTAATAATGCATTGGAGTTGGCCACCGCCCAAGTTGGGCGGCGGGTAAGCGCCCACAAATTTGCATATCGGATAATGGATAGAGTCAAGGGTTACTTATGCAGTATGAGATGAGAACCCCTTGCCATGGACCAGCACAAGAGAAAGCCATGTGACAAACATCGGCCATATGCACATAAACCTTGCAACAAGGCAACAATAATGACCCAGCCACATCATCCAAACCTGTACAGAAAGCGGGGTGGGAAAATTTGACCCTCTATGACTGGCTCACAGTTTTCAGATATATGGACAATCATCCAGATCTTGGACAAGCCAATATTGTTGCCCATTTCAGCACACTCCATGAAGGCGCTCTCCTATTTAGCCAGCCAGCATTGTCTCGGAACCCGAAGTGAAGGCAGGAATTAGAAGCTCAAGCTGATGCTAATCCCATGACTTTGTCATCAAAAAGATTATGAGTGGTCACACAGCCTGATGTTGAAAGGGCTCTGATTTTGTGGGTTCACAGCATGGAGGGAAAGGGTGAAACTGTCAATGTATTGAATTCTGAATAATAAAGCTCAGTCCGTATATTATGGATATGGCTCATTTAATCTACCTGAATAGTAAAGCTATACATGATAGATATAAGCAATAGGTAAAGATAATAAGTGTCAATGTTTCTCACCTCAGTCCATATATTATGAATATGGCTGAGGGTGAGAAAACCACCACAGAAGTATTATATACATCTGCAAAAGAAAATATTCAGGAATAGAGAATGGAGTTCTGACAGGTACCCAATTCCATGGTGTGTCATTAATGCAGACATACTCAACACATGTGCTAATACTCCACATATATTCTATATTCCAACACAATGGACCTATGCTTCTTGAGAAGCAGCAGAGGTTTGAAGAGCTGCTCCAGGTTCCAGAAAATTGTTACATCCTGTAACACCAAGTTGTTAAGGGACTGAAAAACTCAGGGGGTCAAAGGGAATAACTGGAGTTCAGCTGCTAGTGAAGAAGGGTAGGGACTTTACTGTTCCAGTTCAACCAGAGACAGAATGAGTGTTTTGGAACCCGCAAAATTATGGTGTTAGGGCAAACTCTAAATCACCACAATTCCGTGAATGAACAGCTGAGAAGAATATCAAATCCTACTGCAGCACAACTCCAGAAACGATTTAATGTTTGTACTTTGGTTACAATCCGTTGTAATGGTCAATGCAGATGATACGCAGGAAGGTAATACGTTTCTTAGCAGTAGGGAATGAATAAGACTTCCAGAGTCTAGAGTTCACGGACGCTTAGGGGTCCAGATATTCCAAAAAGAGGGGAATGCACTTAGAGGCTAGAGGAAGTAGGTGGATGAATCCAACCGTCCAACCAGTGACACTCTGAAGCGGGTAACAGCGATGTGTGAAGTAGTCTAGCAACTGCTTCACACAAGTTCAAGCTTCTAATGCTCTGCAAAGGCAGTACACACTAGTAACTTAAACAAAGAGCACTAATGGCAGGACTATCGACAGACAATCTCACCCTGTAGATTCGTAGTCACGCGAGGTAGATACTACACTCACGCCCAAAGCAGGACAATCACTACTTCGAGTGCAATTGAATACAGTTACACAACTGTAAGTGACCCTTGAACTGGACAATCAACAGTTACTGAGATATAGAGGATGACACTGTATGTCACTCTAGTCACACTGATGTGCAAATGATGGGGTAGAAAATGGTTATTTATTTCAGAGGCAGAATGGGCTCCTTTTATATTGTATTTACAGGAGCTGACTAATACTACTGGAAACTTCTACCTATTAATAGATGGAAACTACTGGAAGCTAGTGGAATATGTGAGAAGGGGGTGGAAGTTTCCTAGCCAATGAGCTGCTTGGATTTGCTTTGACTCATGGCATGAGTCATGGATGGAGTCATAGTGTGACTCAGAGCAGGAGTCATAGCATGAGTCATGGAAGGAGTCATGGTATGAGTCATGGAAGGAGTCATAGCATGAGTCATGGAAGGAGTCATAGCATGAGTCATGGAAGGAGTCATGGCATGAGTCATGGAAGGAGTCATAGCATGAGTCATGGAAGGAGTCATTGCATGAGTCACCATTACTCAAATAACTCGGTCAATACTTTGTTTCCCAGGCTGATTAGCACAGCTATGGGTAGGCACGGCTTCTATTGAACTCTCCACTGAAAATGGAGTCAGGAGGTGCAGTGGTTGGGAAGATATTGAGCATTTACTGGCAGTGGTGACCAGATTGAGTCGGAGATTGAAATGAGTCATGTGATCGAAAATGAGTCAGTTGTCCAGGTGACTCCGGCTGACTTTGGGGCTGCTGACATCTGCAAAGGTTTGTGGGTCCATGTGGGTCCCAAACTTCACCCAGCAGAACAATAAGTCCGTAGACTCATTTCTGCATGGAAAATTCCCGAAAAAATATGAAAAAATAGAATATTTGAATGGCCCTGAATCAAGAGAAAGCAGCACATATATGCTGATATTTTAAGGCCATGGAGCGAAATTGTACAGTTTCAGGACTTTAAACAAGATCTTTTAAGGGAAAACCAGTTCCCATACACAACCCCCACGACGTACTCCGACTCTGACCTGACCTCCAACCCAATCTCCAACCCAATCTCCAACCCCCAATCGGACCTAGTGCATAAATGAAGTCCCCTCCCTTTCCTCACTAGCATCCAAACTCTGGTTACTCCATTGAACCCCCTTTAACAAAAATGAGCAGCTGCAGGGAGCAGGTTGGTTGAATAGTTTTTATATGTGAGTGAGGCTTCCTTGGTTTGCATTACAGTTACATACTGTATGCTCCAGGTATAACATTAAGGAGTGCAAACAGCATGGTGAAGCAGGATCTGTGGATCTGGCTGCTGTTGAAGCAGAGCAGGAGAGAATGTCATCTATGTATATTCACTGACATGGACTTGGCTTCTGTGCAGAGATTGAGAGTGGTGAGGATGTTACGCACTAGGTCCGATTGGGGGTCAGAGATTGGATTGGAGGTCGGGTCGGAGTCGGAGCACGTCATGGGGGTCAGAACGGACTTGGCTTCAGCTTATGTGCTGCGCCCTCACTAATACCGGTGTCTGAGATTTCAGAGATGGAGTACAATTTAGAGAGTTAGGATCGGACTTAGGAGCTAGGTGTGATTCAATATTTGAACTGGGGAATGAAGTCCCCAGTCGGGCAACTTAAATACATATTCGAAATCTAATAATAATTACTCTGGTGATGGGTCTCCAAGGCCAACGGCCTTATGTGAGTATGTCCGAGTCCGATGGGGACGGATGTCTGGGTTCTGTTTTGGAACCGTGAACTTCAACCTAAACTGTGGTGTTAATCACAATCTAAGTTTAGCCCGAGGATGTATGACCTTTCAAGGCTAGCAATAAGCTTGAAACTATTTTAACGGAGAACCCAATTAAGAAATTATACTCCGGTGAGCAATCACAATCAATGTTGCCACAGGAAGTGAAGCAATAGAGATTTATGCTTGTCACGTGTAGTTCACACTTTACTGCTGATGCAATGTAAAGTCAAAGATTGACAGGCGTTCAAGGGTTCAGATACTTCAAAGGGGGAAGTAACCTAGTGCCTTAGTACCACGGGTTGAGTGGATTAAAGCTAACAATAATCCCTTCAACGTAAAAAGATAGATATGCACTTGAACACTTCCTTCTGAACAAGCGTATTCACTGTACGTGTTTATCCGTGATAGAATCAACAGTCAAGGGATATTAATCTCGTCTCAAAGAGGTGAGTTAATAGACTGTGTTGTTGATTTATTGAAATGCCCACAATTGAACCAACCAATCAATAGCAAAGTACGTGTTAACCTGACTAACCTCAGAGTCTCAATTAAACGTGCAGTATTCTTGACCAATCAATAGCCTAGTACGTATTAACCTGACTAACCTCAGAGTCTCAATTAAACGTGCAAGATTCTTGATTATAACCAATAGCCCGATACATGATAATTTGGCTAACCTCAGAGTCTCAATTACACGTGTAAGGTTCTTGATCAATGAATAACAATTAATACACTTCAAGTTACTGCTCCGAGTGGGCTTGTAGTGTGTTAATTACTAATCAGTTACTCTGTATTAACCTCTTCTCCGAGTTTGATTAATATTAGAGCCTGCTGCGCTTGTAATATAATAACTTCTGGCTTCTCTGAGAGTCAATAAAAGTTAATATACACTAAGAGTAGCTGATATAAGCGTGATGCTTATGTGATGATTACTCAATGCTTGAGTAGACACTGCTGTGTGTGTGTGGTAAAAAGATATTATTTATTGCACTGCTGTTGCAGCCCTTTTTATATACATGGACTATCTAGCTTATGTAACTAATCAGAGAACATTCCTGGTGCTTAGGGAAGCCCCTGGAAGGAAAGAGATGGCTGGGGAACCTTGTGGAAGGTCCAGGAAGATGTCAGAACCTTCTGTGGCCGCTTTTGGCTGAAGTGCGCGAACTCCGATGATTATGTAATGCGCACGTCGTTCGCTCGTGCGCGAGTGCTCGTCGGAGTTGAATGACAGATTATATCAGCAACCGACCCCTTGTGTACACTTGTGGGCTCAAATACACAAAAAAGCGAAATATAAGTACATTCAATAGAACATTTGAAATACCTTTAAACTACTAAATGATAGTCCTTATTTAAAGTAGTTTAGAACTGCATATACCCCAACAGGTTCCTATGGTGATGCTGATGCATCAATCGGAACTGGAGACAGATGGGTGGAATCGGCGGTGACAATCAGACAGGTAACTGGAGACGTAGTGGTTTCCAAATGGAGTATAGATTTCATATGCGCAGGGATCTGAGGGGATCGGACGGGGATCTGGGCGTTAATGAATATAGTCATAACAGAGGAAGCACACACCTTGATGTTCCTGTATGAGATGTTGAATAAGGTGACTGCATGCCATGTGTATGGAAACCACCTTTTCCCTATCAAATTCTATTTATGCAGCACTAATGTGCTCTATTTCACTTTTCCATTCCTAAATATCAGCATATACATGGTGCTTGTACCTGGAATTGACTTAATCAAATATTCTCTATTTTTTCCCTATTTTTCTAGGGATTTTCCATGCAGAACTTTGCTCAGAATGTGCTGATTCTGCTGTGCTACAGCTGTGGACCCACTGATACCCACAAACCTTTGCACAGTCAGCACTCCACCTCAGAACCAGGCATTTGACCCAAATTCAAGCTCAGATGTCTTTGATCAATAAATATTCTGTAACTTGACAACCACAGCCTCTCAGGGCACCATTTTCTGTGGAGACTATTGTTGAGAAATAAATTTGTGACAGTGCCTTGCTGTATGGGAACTGTTTTCCCTGAAAAGATCTTGTTTATGGTCCTGAAATTGTATATTTTCACTTTATGGCCTTAAAATATCAGCATATACATGCTGCTTTCTCTTGATTTAGGGTCATTCAAATATTCTCTATTTTTTTTCATATTTTTAACATGCATTCATGAACCACGAAAGAACAGCACCTGACAGCTGTGAATTAACTTCCAGTTCTATGTACCACAGATAAGGAGCTTGTTTGGGCTTCTCCAAATTCTGTGTGGCTCACTCTTTCTCTTCGCCATCTGTAAAGTGACAATGGACCATATGAACCATGCGGACTATGCTCACTCTCAGTGGAACTATTGCAAGTGTCGGCTGTCGACTCCCCTTGAAGACTGCGCTTGCAGCATCTGATTCTAGTTCAATGTCCACATCAAAGCTCTTTTTTGGCCTTTCCCAGCGCTGACGTGGCGAACCCTGACATGAACTATGCGAACCCTGCGTACTAAGTGGGGGGGTGGAGTGTGGAGCCGTCTGTGGAACCGCCACTTGGCTCTCGCCATATAGAACCCCAGAGCCTGGCCAAGCGGCGGTTCCACACTCCACGACTCCACTTACTTGGCTATCGCCATATAAAAGGCGAGAGCTGTACTCGATGCTAGTCGCTCTTTCGAGTTTCACTCTCATTTTGCAATCGGGCTTGGCTCCTGAATTTTCTCCAAACAGACTTTCCTGTTTCCGGGGTCAACGATACCTCCGATATGCCAACCCATATACCGTCACTCGTTAACACCAAATCTCTCAGGAAAACCTCTGCTGCGGCCAACTCTATATTTATACCGCGGTCATTCTTTAACAGAAAATCCCCAAAGAAAACCTCTGCTCCCAAATCTCTATCGGCTCTCAACGCATCAAACCGCCGTACGGCAAATAACCCCGTTCTGCACTGTATACTAAGAAAACGCCGTAACCATGTCAACGCAGCTCACCGAGGCCATTCTACCACCTCACAAGCAAATGGTGGTCTACCAGACAGTCTGCCTCGAGCCATGACTCGCTCTCCAGTAATGATATATCCCTTCTCCCTCATCACCAGATCCATGTCCCCAAATCCAGACCTTCAAAATACCCCTCCTTTCTATGAATCGCCGGGAGATGATGTGATCTTGTCGGACCCTTCACCCAACCAGGAACTCTACGATATCCTAATGTTGCTTATCGCAACTTCAGGCGTAGAGGCTTACCCTCTAAGTCGCTTCTCTCGACGACTGACAGGTGTTTATAGCAACGAAGATGTCGACTATGCACTTTCTCACCATCCTTTCACAGTCTCGGTGAGTTACGGTGTTTATTTTCTTAACAGCTCTCCTGATCCTTTTATAGGCTGGCTTTGTGACATACAACCCATCCAAGGATGAGTCTCCAACTCGTCCAGAGAGATACAAAACCTTAATTGAATTCGCTAAAAAACATGATTGCTTCTGACGCATTCCCTGTCCATCCAGGGTGAATACCTGATTGATTGTGCATCTCTACTCTTCTGCTCATCTTACACCATCGCTTATCCGTTTTCTTGCCATATTTCTTGACTTCTCGACTCTTGATATGTGTTTCGTGTCAATGGCGTCTTCTCCCTTCGGCGTAGCATATATGCATCTCCAGCTTCATAATTCATTGCCTTTCTGATCACCCAGAATATCACCTGGCAAGGCTTGTCAATAAAATAAAGTGGTTGACCTGCAACATTTCGTGTGATATTGTCATGATACATATACCATGGTGCATTATTTGCCCAGGTGGAAAAAAAGTCTAAAACCTGGCTGTATATACGTCCTGATCTACCAGTTTGAGTAGACATTGTTTTTGACCTCCAGGAAGTGGTTTTGGTTTTGGTTCAACTAACCAACTACACAGAAGAATGGAGGAAAAGATAAAGACAGTATCTGAATCTCTGGATCATGAGTGATATGAGGAGAAATAAACGAACAGACACGAACCATGCTAGGTTCTGTATGCTCGTTGATGATTATTACACGTTAGCCACAATTCAGTCTTCTTAACAAATGATGATTACAATGCCCGACATGTTAAATCACCTATTTAACTTGTTCCATATTCTCCCGTACTTTGATTTTCACAACTCCGCTGGGAATGCTACACTCCAAATGAACCATGCGCTAGAGTGGCCAGAGAAAGCTCTGTGGCGTGAGGTAAATAAACAGGCTTCGTACCTGATCCTAGATTTAGATAGGTCAGTGATACTTAGGCCTTGTCTGGGAAACCGGTTATTTTGTCATGAAGGGGGGAAGTGGATGCGGAATTATCCATGCATAGCAACTGCGTGGTACCACGAGAACAATCTCAGGCAAATAACGAGTTGTGAAATGCCATTCTGCGTCCTGTCTGAGAAAATGATACGAAGGGATATCATGAAAGGACTACATTGTAGCATGTAGAAGTGTATAGTGTCGGTACCACAGAACTCAACAACCGCAAATACACACGCACAGCGGTCAAGTACGGCGATCTTTGTCTCAGTCTGCCCACCTGACTCGGTGGGATACAAGTTCAATATTGTTCTACTAGACACCTCAGTTGGTTGCTCCCCGCACAACTGAAGTGTACGTTCCATTTCTTTCTCTCATGTGTAATTACATTGGCCGCGAGTCTTGTAGTCTACACTTAAATAGTTACTGAATTTATGAGTTGGTTGCTCCCCGCACAACTGAAGTTCTACACTTAGCCTTCCCTTCGCGTCCCATAAATATCACATATGAGAAACTTTCCAGCATGCCTGCTAGTCTAATTTCAGTAGAGTTCAACCGCACTCCTTCCATTGACGTTAGCGAACATTTTAAATGAGAACCGGGTTCGCGTAGATCAGATCAGCAAGTCGTGACTGCCGCGACACAACTGTTTTTTGTGTCACATGTCACGTCCTTTCCATTGCGCTTACAGGCACAGGAATTACTAAAGCTTCTTACCGGGCATCCTACAGCCCGCCATTTAATACGCCTGTGATTAACGACATATGCGCTCTTTTCCCCTCGTCAGCGAGCACTGTAGCACTTGCTTTGAACGTATTAATGTGAGCTCCCAATTTGAAGATTGCACTGCTGGTGATTTGTGGTATGGTGATTGCCCTGTACATGTTACAGACAACAGACAGATACCAACGGGATATTCTTCATTTCTCAGCCCTTTTTCCCCAAATAACAAGACGTCCACAAAGTTTAACTTCTTGACAAGCAAACATCAAACGCTGTGGCATATCATACAGGTATCTACGTATTTGCGACCCTGGCACTCACCTGGCTGATCATAGATTTAGATATCCACGCACTTCACACCCCTGCCGTCGCTAAGAGCACACTTCTCACATCTTCATCAAAGACTCTTCCATCGTTTCCTATCTGCTACTACGAATTCGTTCGAGTGATAGCCAGCAAGGAGCCCGACATGAGCGTTGAATTCGGGAGTCCGCTCTTGGATTAACTGGTCGCATGCAAACTATACCGGCCATAGAATACAAGCGCTTGGGTGCTTTTCGTGTGGTGATCGTCTGCATGGGTATTGCAGAATGGGTTGTGACCCTCAAATCATCGATCATCAACTTTTAGTGCGATGTGGGTCTGCATGCGTACGTATCCCCCTGACAGGAGAAATCAAATCTCGATGCCTTCATGTACCCCCGCATGCACCGATTTGGAGATCCCAACAAACCCATCCTTCCTCGGTACCGAACACAGCTCACAGCCCACATTGAAACCGTTCTTCCACCTATCTGTTCCTAAGAGTATATTGGCTTGCGTAAAGCACCCGCTTTTCATTGCTCGCAGCATAGTAGCTCAATCGCATCTAAATCGACCTGTCTAACTATCAGCGTATAGCTTGTACAGCTTTTCCTCCCCCTTGCTTTTCTATCACCAACATTCCAAACAGACTGCATGCCTTTGAGCCACTCCCAGCTTCATCTTCATTTCCTCACCAGGTTACGCGCTTCATTCATCAATGTGTCCACGCACGAGCGCTCTTGCAATCGAGTCATACGGCTAATCGTAACGGCTTCCAAGTTGTACGGTCTCTTTTAGGCTTCTCTATATTTGGAGGTCCCTGTGATCAATTCCAACCAGCGATCATGTTTTCATTAAAAATCGAATATTACCCTTTACGGCAACGCTCCATCAGGTCTTTATGCCGATATAGGCAAGGAACACATAGGCACGACAACAAATCCAAGAGCCTGCTGCGCGGTTGTCGAAGCTCTAGGCGTGCAGCGCATCAATTGTGACGGACTGGCCAAAGTTCTTGGGATGCATTGTCAAGTACCTGGCCTAGATCCAGACTTGGCCCCTTTCCTTTGAGAGGTGGTTGAGGACATGTGTTGTGTTTCATTCACGATCGAATTTATCTAGGGCACACACAGCATGCCTTGTGACACGGTGCCCCTCGCGGATGTGAGCAAAGCGCGTGCGTGTGTAGGCTGGGCTGTGCATTCCTGTAATTGTACCATGAGTGGGGTTAGCCGAAATTTTGCAAGTACCGAGATCAGACATGAGATCCGGAGATTCAACGTCCCTCGTGGCAGGCTCATTCACATTCGAACTTCTTGAACACAGCTTTCACTTCAATCATGGTCATGGTGCATAAAGTTCATTGTGAGGGCGGAACTCGGGACCACTCCAGGCCGGCGTCTCGGATATATGCGGGGTGTTGGGCGGTAAAAGTGATCCGGGAGAGATATATTATGCACGGGCGACGTTTCGTTCGACAGAAGCTGGTATGCAACAGTTGGTATGCAACAGTACTATAGAAATGGTGGTTCAGGCTTCTATCGTGAGGAATCTTTACTTCTCGTGGCGCGGCAACTGATCGCACAAGCAAGGGGTATTTCCTACCTCAGGCTGGTCGCTAAAAGAACCACAGTCTCTGTAAACCACCCCTAGTCCGGCGTCTACGCTGGTGCCTGTATGGCGACCTCAAGTATCCTCCCGTGGAATAGTGTTCCGCAGACGATAGCGCGGGCAGAACCAAGCAAGCCAGTCGTTTTCTCCCTTTTTAACTGAGGCGCCACGCCACTATGCCGTAAACAGTGGCAGATCCTCTCGTACGCGAAACTTAATCAGTCTCAGGAGCGGAGCATTTGCGCCGAAGGTAACGGCGCGTACTTAGCTCTAAGACACTCTATACATACCTTACCTACCCACCTGGCTCGACCCAAGATGCGACCGACTGACGTAAGTCATGTCAACGTACCATGGGAACAAGATACAGGAACACGCAGTATCAAGAGGCGTCGTCATCGTCGTTGCTAGTTTTCTCTACACCGGCAATGCGCACTGCATCCGTGGTCGAAAACTCGAAAGGAATGTGTCAAATCTGTCAAGATGCGCTTCCCCGAGGTATGCTCGGGCTCTCTCCTGGCTGCGGGGCACTGCAGCTTGATCGACGTTCACATCATCTCCAGGGCAAACGGCCAAGTGGGCGTTATTACTGTGATAATAAGTGCGAAGATCGCATTTTTTCGCATCGAAGAGGGTGTATCGAAGCGATGCAATCTTGGAGATTCAGGGCAACCTCAAAACTGAGCTCGAGGGTATGGTTTATGTGAGCAACACTGGTATATTGCCAATTCGTTCAGCCAGGATGGATTATCGGTCGATCAATCAGGCATTATCAGAAAGCTAGCTCTAGCTGTGGTACAAGAGCTGGGCGAGAATTGAGTTTGGCGTGAAAAGACAGAACGGGCGTTACTGTCACTTTAATGAGTTGACGTATGGTGATTACGGTAGCTTGGCACGCTGATTGATGCCCGACGCTTTTCATTCCTCGGGGGCACACTTAATCACGTGGGTGATTTAGCACTTTTGGTGCACTATACTGCATATAGTATAGACTAAAATGATGCCAAGTTTCGCTCATTGTCTCTGCTTTAGTGCAAGTATCGGATGCAGGGTCACAGGTGGTCAAAATAATACATATTAATTGGCCTTATCCCCCATGAACGGGTGTCCGCAGAATACGTGCCTGCCAGTTTAACGCTGTAGGGTGCTACTGTTCGTACTGCTGGCAAAAAACGATGACCTAGACCTTTAAGCTGACTGAGAGACTCAAGGCGCTTTTACGAAGGATTCAGAAAAGGTCTGATCTGACGCCAAGGGAAGGGAGGAAGGAAGGAAACATCAAAACAGGCGCGGAGCAGCTTCGGGGCGGTGTGGATGCGTCATCGAGCCATGAACGCATGACGTTTTAGCGGGTGAGCGGAGCACGATCGGGACGGGCGGTCGATTTCCTTTTTTGCGGGTGTGTTTGTCGAATGAATGGTTTGTCAGGGTGTATGAGGGCATGAGGCGAGAGAAAGAAGACTAAGGGGGGGAAGGCGAGCAGGTTGAGGTGCCTGGCTTGCCAAAGTTTCGTGCATGAGTTGGGAAGAAGGGGAAAGGAGGGAGAAAAGCCCGAGTAGATATGTTGACTAAAATTGTGCTGGTAAGACATGGTGGTTACTGGGAATTACCTCGTTGTGTGAAGACGCAGACCTTCACGTCCTCCACAATCAACCCATGACTATGCCCGCTTACACAAGATCATCGCCAGCGGCCACTCCACGGCCACCTCCTCCCCCTCTTCCCCCCCATTCTCCCTCGCCACCTCCTCCTTCAACTTCCACCAAAACCTCTCCACAACATCACCTACCTTCCGCACGCCCTCGCCTGCGCCGTCCCCACCGCCCGCCGGCGGCAATGGCCGCCGCGCCAACCCCGTACGCTGCGCTGCATCCGTGGGGTTGTGCTCGTCGAAAGTGTGTAGGGAGGAGAATGTGCGGAGGTATGCTTGCAGCGCAGCCCAGGGCATGCGTTTCTGGAGGAGGAGCGGGCGCGGGTTGGGGAGGGACGGGTAGTGCGTGCCTGAAGGTTTTTGCGAGTGAGTGAGTGAGAGCGGCGAGCGGGATAGTAGGGAATGAAGCAGGTGTGGGGCAGTGGGGCAATAGGGGCAGCAGTAACATGTGGGGTGTTGATTGGAAAAATGTATGATAATATGACGCGAAATAACGAATAACTATAAAAAAAACCACGCTCAACGCGACACACGCACCCGTCCAAAAGATATGCTCGTGCTCTTTGAACGCCTCCCCCGGTGCACGCGGGACATCGAGGAGGTGGTTATCCAATATGGCGCGGCCGGGTTGTTCCCAGTAAGGCCCCACGGAGTCGGTGGGATCGGCACCTTGACAGTAGGTGTGGATGAGTGGCGTGAGAGCGGGGTGGTTTGTGATGCGGAATTGGGAGTAGCCCTGCGTAGAATAAATTGACAAAATGTTTCGGACGATGGGTGGGAATGGGGGTGTTTACCCAGAGAGCGACAGATCCATCACGACGCAGTACACGCGCCAGCTGCGGCCACAGTCGTGCATAATCAAACCAATGAGCAGCCTGTGCTATACAATACCAAAACGCCACATGATGAGTGTCCGTTTCATCCCGCCACAATTTGATAGGAGACATTTCTAATTCTACGAACCAGAAACAACGAGGTCAACACTCTGGTCCTCGAGGAAATCGAGATCTTCCGCGGCGTGTTTGAGGAATGTCATCTGAGGAGAGGGGGAGACGGCGCCAGATGCGGTAATATTGGCGCGGGCTTTCTGAATCATGGATTCGGAGGGGTCGATACCGATGAGATGGTCGAAGCGCGTGAGGGCGGTTGTTGCTTGGCCTGTGCGTAGCAAACAAGGGGATTGTGAGCAATACGTTTATACTCCCCCCAAAAAATAAACTGCAAAAACAGAAAAGCCAAAGCTGAGTTAGCAAATCACCCACCCGTCCCACACCCCAAATCCAACGCCACACCCCACCGCGCCGCACGCCCGCTCCTCTCATGATACGCGTACACAAAATCGTACAGCGCACGCGGGTATGTGGGGCGGAACGCCGCGTACGACGATACATTAAATGCGGGTTTTGCAAATGTCGCCATCGTGACTCAGATACGCCTGTGGGTATTCCGATACGTATCCAAATGAAGAGTTTTGAGCTTTAGGTTTCTACGCTTTGTGATATGTGAGTCAGGGGATATATGTGGACGTTACCGTACCTACTTGCTTGACCTCGTAGTGCCCTCCTGAGTCACAGACCGGCGGGCGGCTGGCGGCCACCGGTACCTGGAATGAATCATCCGGCCCGGACAACGCTTCGGGATTCCCACGCCATCCGGAGCCACCATGGCGAGTGGAGGTGCGGAGGACGCCATATGGGCGGGATATTATGTCCCGGTCGCGCCAGATTCGTTGCTCGGGCTGTCCCGGTACGGATGAACGGGCAACAAGCAGATGTTGGAAACGTTTGCACTGTATTTTTGCTGGCGTGGGTCTATCGGAGTGTGTAGAGAATGTGATCGAATCACCCAATCGTATTGCAGCGTACTAATCGTACTATTAGCTCGCACAGCCTGTAGTATGGTTTACGTTCCAATTTCAAACATATTCCTCGAAACCATGACTGACTAGGGCATTTGCCTCTTTCCGTATAGCCGGTTGCTACTGATCAACTTGAACCAGGCAACACGGTGTCGATACACTTGCAATGCCACGTGATGTTCTAGGTGTGCAAATGAAAAGGCGAGTGAGCGTGATTTACCATGTTATCGTTTGTGGTAGTGAACCCCCTCATTCAAATCTCACCGGTGTTCACCTCATCTTGTCTCGCCTTGCAGAACAGCGACGCAGGGTGAGCGAGCGGCGAAATTGGCTAGATAGTACCGCCTGTTTGGAAGACCCAGGGATGCACAGAATGAATGATCTTGCAAATTTGTTGTCTTATCTGATTGTGGTGGAGCTGAGCGGTAAATGAATTGTACACATTCCGCAGTGAGCGCGATGGCCGGTGTTGCGCGAGACAAGCGTGTCATTCGGTGAGCGGTAGGAGTGTCATCATCGAGGCGGGGTAGATGTTAGATATTAACGTCGCGGGTAGAAATTGAATGGTGTGTTGTGACTCTGGGCGGTAAAGATACGATGAGCGCGGCAAGTGCAAGATGCGAATCGTGCTGGCTGAAACAGAAAGATATACTTGTGATGTCATGATGCGAGGAGATCGGGTTTCGGTCGATAATGCCGGAGGACGAGCTGTAAACATTGATATGGATCCGCTGCTCCGGCGGATAGATGTGCAGAGTAGATTCTGATGGTGTGCGCGAGTGGTCGTCGAGGGAAATCGATCCGAGGACCGGTGAGGTAAGATCCGGAAGGCGCGCGTGGATGGAAAGAGGCGAGAAGGGGCCGGCTGTACTGATAACCCAGCGGGGAAGGCGATCTTTGATCGTGCGCGCGTGCCTGATCTACTACCGCCAGTGGCTGTGCCCCCCCCACCGTAGCTGTCTTTATTACCGGGACTTTCCGCCTTGGCGCTGATACCCCGATCATCTAGTTAACAGACTTGTGCAGTATCACCCTCTATATAAATTCACCAACTCCGCAACTGCAGAACCCCTGTTGACGCATTTCCGGTACGTTTTGTGCGTGCCACCGTCCTGCCACCACCATGCCGCACTCCGTCACCACTCCCTCAGATCTCGACCACCCATTATTCCTCACCGCCTCCGCCGCTGCAGACAAGCTCGCCGCGTATCGTGCCCAACTCTCCCCCTTCACCCCCTGCCTCACACCCAGCCCCTCCCTCCCCTCCACGCCCTCCACCGCCTCCTCCCCATGTCTCCACCCCACCCCCTTCTTCGACCCCACCATAGCTACCTACGCCGCGTCCCCCGCCGTGCATTCCCTCGAATCCCTCATATTCCCCATCGACCCCACCGCCGCCTTCGACCCATGTGGCAGTCTCACACACTGCGACCCTCTCATCAACATTCACCCCAACCCACTCCTCGCCGCGCGCCGCGCCAGCACCGACTCCGGCATCAGTCACATCAGCCACTCCAGCCGCGCCAGCACCAACACTAGCCTCAGCATCCGCACCACCCCCGAGCAGCCCCCTACGCACGCGCAATGGCCCGCCGTCCAACCTTCCGCCGCGCCAACACCCGCACCCGCACCCGCACCCGCACGTGCACATACAAGACGCGGCGCGTTCCGCGTATCGTTTGCGACCCCCCAGCTCGCAGACGACATGCACGTGTGCGTCGTGCAAGACAGAGCTGACGACGCAGACGACGATGCAGAGGCAGAAGAGCATCCCCCGCCGCATAAACGTACCCGTCGCAGCACCGCGTCCGCCTCCGGCACAACGGCGCGGAAAAGAAGCAGCACGGCGGGCACCGCGCGTTCTCGCACCGGACGACATAAGCCCAACACCACACCCTCCCAGGCACATAACAAGATAGCACCTACATCCGCACCGGTGAAATACCGCTTCGTATCCGTGCATACCGCACCACACCCCGCTTCCTCCTCCTCCTCTTCTCAGACTCCCTACATCTCCCCCAACACTCCCCAATCCGCCCCCCACCCACATTTACACAACCCGTCCTCAGACCCTACCATCACCTCCACCTCCGACCCCAAATCCACAGACACCTACGACACCCCCTTCCTCGAAGAACACCTCGAAGACTCCGAGGACGAGATGCCGTTCGAGCATGGGCCCACGGAGCTGCCGCCAAGAATGTACCCCGGTTCCGGGTCCGGAGGCGGATCAGGAGTGGGCGCCGGAGCGGGTGCCGGAGCGGGGTTGGAATTTGGCTCTGGGTTGCGATGGAGTGGGAGACAGGGCAATGGGTATACGCATAGCTATGGGTATCATGAGAAGGTGATACCAGCGGTGCGGGCGTGCTCCGGTGCAGGTGCAGGTGCGGTGTGGGGGAGTCGGGCGTTGAGAACGCGGTCGTATCCTGCTGCTGGGAGTGGGTCGGGAAGTCATGCGGGAGGTGTTGGATATTCTGGATATGCTGGGTACGCGCATGGGAATGCGGGGGCTGGGACCGCAGGAGCTGACGGGGGCGGAAGTGTGGTGTATGTGAGAGGGAGGAGGAAGATTGTGGGGAAGATTCCGGCGAGTGAGCTTGAGTTTGTGAGTGTCTCCTTCCGTTTCTGCATTCTTCCTTCCCTTCACCTCCTCTGTTCTAAACTCTGCCCCTCACATAAACATATGCCCAAACTCATGCCCAGCGATGAATGACACCTTTACTGACTTTCTCCCATCTGCTCCAGCTCCCCCTCCTCGAAGCGCGGTTCACAGCACTAGAGAAAGCACTAGAGAAAGCGGTGGCCATGCGTGGCGAGAGAGCGTTGAAGAATGCGATGTTGCCGGGCTCGAGTTTTGAGGGGGTTGGAAGCGCTGAAGACAGAGTTGTGAAGAAAGAAGCCGAAGAGGGGGGATGGGAGGGAAGGCGAGATATATAAGGGAGAAGATAATATCGTGGAAGTCCTTTGCATTTCGTTGCTCTGCGCCCCGTATTATGGATATGGATTTGGATCCGCAATTTGGCTTGAAGTTGGCTTGGAATTGGCATAGGGATTGCATCGTGCCAATTGGTGTATTCGCCTCGTATCACATCGCTTCTCGAATGTCGGGCTGCTCTCTCTGATCTCTGCGTTCAGCCTCAGCGTTCTACCCCAGTCCCAACCTCACTACTCAATCCCACCCTCACTGCTTGTCATCACTTCCCCACTTTCAGTGCTCATCAACGCCTCCCACCGCTCATCATCACCTCCCAAACCCACCTCTCAACCTCGCCGCTCACCTCCAAACCCACCTCTCAACCTCGCCGCCCACTACCCACTGACATCAACATCCCGGGCACACCCACCTCTCCTCTTCATTCGTGCATCCCCCCCCTACTCATACACCCCCTTCCCCTCTCTCTCAAACATCCACCTCACACCTAATACCTCCCGTTGTAGCATAAAACCCCACTCACTCAATCCACCTCAGGTCGCCTATTATCGCCTCCGGCACACCCACCCCTCATAATATCACCTCATTTCATCCCCCTAACCCCCATTCTCATATCCCCATATCATATCCTCATGCGCTCATACCCTCACTCTCCTCTCGTCGATCTCTGGCGATGGATCGACGACACACGTCAAAAAGTTAACACTGTGTCTTCTGGTCTTTGGTCTCTGGGTCGCCAAATGTTGGGTCTCGGATCGTTGTTGTATCTTAGTGCGGCAGTTGTATCGTTCGTATAGCATCGTATTATTGCATACTTTATTGGGTTTTGGACTCGCTTGGTTCTATACCTTGTTTGCGGTGTCGTCGAAAGTGTAATCTGAATTGGAAACTGATGTATGAGTGGAAAAATTGTGCAGGTTGAAGGCAAGCAATGTTTCCTCTTAGGTTGATTATACAGAGTCGAGTGAGTCTCAGTCTACGTGGGATTATTCACCGCAGGGTAGTTATTCCATGCCTTGCATTACAGTAATTCGAAAGGGATCGGAAATCATTCAGTTGTACCTCCCGTCAAATACACGTCCACCCCGTTTCCTCCCCAGATTCATCCTCACAGAATCGAGTACTTGCGATGTCTGTCGGCCCGGCCTCGGCTCTGCTTTCAATACCAATGTATCTCGTGCTAAGGTCTAGATAGTGATTCACACGGCCCATACGACAAAATTAAACCCAATTCCCTGAGAAGATTGCTTCTTCGGTGAATATCATCAAATCTTAAGCCAACCCCGTAGTGCAAATCAACTCTACATGCTTCCCTCCGCTACTATTTTGAAAATACCACGCCACCTGCCAGATGGTGAGCCTATCCGCCCGGGTTCCCACCCGCCGCAGCTTGTTCTGCCAAGATATGCCACATCCTCGATCTGAACAAGAAAGGTACCCTCGGCAATCTTAGCCAGACGGAATCATAAGACATGCCCCCAGATGCATGTGATGCGCCGTTAAAGTAGCCGACAGCCGCCTGGATTAAGGAACGTCACGTCTAGGTCGCCAGATGAATGGTTGATGCGCCTACCCGCACTGACACAGAAATAACTTTCGCTCTTTGGAAATCCTAGACCGAGCTGGCCGCTGATGCGCGTTGCAGCGTATCGAGTCAGTCGTCGAGTAAAACCAGGGCAAGCGAATCGTTTGCGTTAACCTGGCTTGTTTAAGAAACGTTTCAAATGCACAGTAATCGAAAGCGGTTTAAATGGCTGGATTCTGAATGCGAAGTCGGAATAGGCATCAAATGATACTACGTCATACAGAGTCATATATCCATACGGGGAAATTAGCCGTACTAAAACACCAACCGAAAGATGACCCATGCTGCCGACTTGCCCTTGCTTGCTGCCTGTCTTCTATGGCAGCTCTTGTCAGAATCACTTTCTGTCTAACCTCCAGTACATCCATCGAATAAGCCATCGCCCGCTCCGGTATATTCCGGAAAAAAACTGATTCGGATGTGAGCGAGCGGAGCGACATCACATTTACACACCGGATCTCGGAATTCTGATGCCTTGCGGACACACCTACCCCGACATCACCAACCCACATCGTGAACGTCACTATTAAATACCTACGTTTATAGGCAACCGGTGTGTTTCGCGACCGGCAAAATATGATGAATTGTGACGTACAGGCATACGAATCCAATCAGTCTTCCTTGCGCGTGCTTGATTATCACCACCATCACCTCTAAAGCTGTCCTACCGCTGTCAAAACGTTGAAACGTGACAGTTTGCCGCTGCTCTCACCACCCAGGGCTGTAGGCAGCTGCGCATTGTTTATCGCGCTTGTGGATGTAATCAAGAGGCTACGGTTAAAGGGGCTGGTGAAGTCTGGGGTAATGGTGCTTCGAAGAAGCCCGGATTTGCGATCTGCACGAAGACGACCGCATCAATATCTGCGCAGCCTCAAGGCGCCCTGACGATTCCATGTTGAAGGGGAGCTTCGACTATGCCGGGCTATGCATGCAATATGATCATGAGCTGAGGCATTTGTTGTCCTGGATAACCATGAAATTAAGTCATGCCCGCCCATCACAGGAATAAGGGCCGGAGAGAGATCTTCAATAGAGGATGCGCACACAGCGACCCGGGAACTCGTTTCAGGGTTGGCTTCCTGATCTTCCTAACCTAATTAACCACGGCTCCCGTTGCCGTGCTGTGACCCAAGTCCTTCCGATCTACTCCGACGACCCTCACTCTATTCTACTTGGCGCTGTCGACATATACCTTAGATTCTTGCATTTGTCTCCAGGATGGAGCTTAAGGACTTCCGACACATCCATCCCCCATCAACACGACTCTGATCGAGTGTCAGTGCTAGTGCTTGGGGCGCCAAGTCCAGTGCACAATGCGCGGTTCCAGCGTGCAAAGTGAATTTCCACGCCACGGAAGGAGGGCGATCCAGATCACTGCTCAAACAAGACCAATTTAAACGGTGACACCTCTCCCCTGGAGAAATACCCACACTCAGGTTCGACTTTTTCCCCGCTCCAATACTAACGCATCCTTAAACAACGAGTTCGTCGCTCGCGTGTTAGAGCGCGCGTTTCATCTGGACTTGCTATCTGCCACTTTTCCACTGCATATGTCATCCATCTTGCCGCCCACGATGACTGGATCATTGCAGCAAGGACGAAGCTTCGATCTGTTCATCCTGTGACGCCGGTCGGCTTCTTTGGGCACCATGGCTTCTGGCTCGTGTTTCATCGTGCGCATTCCCTTCCTAGCTCTCCGGGCTTCATAGGATGCGGATAATGAAATGATTAATGGTGGAGAATAATAGCTGAGACATGGCGGTGACATCGAACTCTCCGCGAATTGAAAACGAACTTGGTATCCATTGTTTGAACTGCTGTTGGAGGCTAAAACGTAGGATCTCAATGATGGTAATGTACCCACAGTTCACGTCTCTTTCTATATAGCAGGTTGTTGTCACATAACAAGGATTCATCTTTTCGAATCGAGCGTAGCTTAAATTGGTCCTGTAAGGTGAAGGCTGTGCTTGGACGGCCCGGTGGCTGAAGGACGATCTGCCGTTATTGATAGTTCTCTGTGACCATCATCTTACGGAATGGCAACAAAGGACTATGGGCAGGAGTCAGGCAGGCAATAATGAAGGTATGCTCACAGCGAAACCACCCCAGAATAAATGCTGAGTACTGCGTTATTCATTCTACTAGTGGGCACCGGATTGCAAAGTTCATGGATCAAGAGCTATGGAGGTTTCGAGAAAGCGGCTGGAGGTTGTTGCGATGATCATTTGGCACTAGCGGTGATAGTGGGTCACCGCATGAAGAACTCGAGGCAAAGATCAACAATGCACGATTTTCCCCGACGCTCTGATTTTCATGGGAGCAGCTCCATATGACGGAATGCACCATCTATCCCTTGTTTAACAAAGTTGATCTCTAGTCAGTCTAAAACTGATTCATGGACTCTGTCACCGCCAACTTCGAAGTTCGAGAACTTCTCGACTTCCGGAAGGGCCGCCAAGCGGTGATATCATTTCAACGGATTTGAATGGAAGAGCCTTACCGACTCTGAAGCCGAATCTGTGATCATGCGGGATGTTAAATATCCATCACGGGCGGCATGAGATGACCAACAATGAAATGGTCAGCAAAGACGGCGGATTATCAATTTCGACCATGGTTTCGAGACTGACTGTGACGTGCGAGTTCGTCGATGGTGCACGTTGGGGTTCATGTGTTTCACAGAGTTGTGATCATCAATACAAGGCTGTAGGCCTGTTGGCTTGGGAGTTAGAAGAGATGCAAGTGAAACGCACAAACCGTGCTGCCCATGCACAGATCATGGGTGATTAAAGAATTGGCAGTCGCTACGCACATTGGCATGCCGGAGAACGAAGCTGTGACGGCGCGTGACAAGAGAGCTAGCTGCGTTGACCGCAAACATGATCAGGAAGGCAGTTCGGGCCAGTCGGACACTACTGCTTTCGATTGCTTCTACGGTGCCCATCAGCATTATCTCGCTGTCGACACCTACAACTTTTCCACTTGCAACATGTATCCCCGAAAAAGTAAACATGCTTATTTCTCCAATTGGAAATGTCAAAATGTTGCACCAATATTCTGAGCCATTTGTGCTCTGTCAGCTGAGAGTTGCAATGACACGTCCGTGTTTTGTAATGTGAACGGTAGGTGTTCGATATTCTGCTAGTCATATAAAGGACACTTCCCGACACTGCAACTCTTAAGCCAGATAGAAAGGGAACTAAACTTGTAGAGCTGAGCTAAGGGATCATTTCCCAATCTGGAATAGACTATAATCTAATAATCTCCCCAATTGAATTGTGAGTCATATCCAGTGTCACCAAGATACTTTACATGTTCAACCAGGCTGGTTCCGCCCGTGATGTTTCGGATTTGCGCTGAGGTTCAAGTGCTTCACTATGAGGACAGCTCAAACACATTTACTTAAACTTCATGATCATGGATGTAAGCATCTTTTAACTCCACACAGCACTTCTTACTTGACATCAGAATCGGATCGTAACCGCAGTGTGGGTACTGTGGTACACGCTTCTCGTCCCACGGAGTTGAGATTAATAGAGGTCCGTGTTCCCGTTGCACACAGCCCAGAACTCTTAAATACGGTACTTGCAGATAGCTGTTCAGAACATGCAAACGCGACTCATCATCTCTCGACATGCGCCCCTTGTCTTCTAGCACATCTTCAGGTCAATTCTCCGCTTCCAACGCATACAGCACACCCAGTCCCTCCATGTATCCTCCTAATACACCCTCCCGTCGGCGTGATCTCGAATTTGAACACACCTATCGCGATGATGCTGTCCATTCATTCAACAAGCCTCGCCGCGCAAGCATGGACAGTAGCACCAGTCGTGCCAGCTCTCATTGGGCCTCATCACCTCATTTCTCCCGGAATGCCTCTATCTCGCCCAATCTCTCCCCCATATCACCTTTATATTCTTCATCTCATTCCTCTTCTTCCAAGGCAAATCGCTCCCCTCCCGATTCCTACTATGACGTCCCCGCAACGGCCACTTCACCCGGCTCGCCACCCACGGAGCGCAATAGGCGCAGCTCCAGAGCTACACCCGAAGCTTCACGCCAAGGCTCGCGGCCACCCGCACGGCCTCCTGCTTTATCCGTTATTTCCATCCCCCCCGCCCAAGCCTCCGACCTCACCTTTGACCCCGCCCAAAAAACCACCAAAAAAAGTAAAGGGTCCAAGGGCAGAGGCAGGAGCCATTATGCTGAGTCGTCCTCGCGGCGCGGTGATTCCAACGACCGGTCTCCCTCGCCGCAGCCCGTCAAATACCGGTTTGTGTCTGTCCAAGAGGCACAGCCGAGCACAGGACGTGCGTCAGCCGCTGCTGGGCGCGGTAAGGGAAAGGAACGTGTACGGCTGGAGGAATATATTGAGGAAGAAGTGGAGGAGGGCACGTTTGAGCATGGCCCTACTGAATTCCCGCCGAGGCCGTATCCGGGCGGGGAGTATGCAACAAGTCCTTTTCGAAAGAAAAAAGAGGTTGGGAGAATAACTGGGAGTAATGTTGATTTTGTACGTTCTCTCGCCCTACGTTTATATTTTCCTTGCATGGAATATGTCTATTAACTGCTAATTTTGTAGTTGCCAGTCCTTGAGGAACGCTTTTCACGTCTCGAAACTGCGATAGATCATTACATGGACCTGCGTGCTGAACAGGCGGTGAATAATTCTATATTGCCAGGAACATCAGGATACGGGCCATCGTGGCGGAGTTCGAGGCGATGATCAGCTCAATGTCATCACAATGTGCAACGATGTCTCATCTTTACTCACTATTCAAAGGCACGACTATATCTCCAAACCATGGCGGTGAAATTGAAGGCCTGCACCCGAAATAATCAATTATACCAGCAAGTTCCAATCATTACAGCTCCAATACCCATCGAAGTCGCGACCCGACCCCACCCCTACCCTGTCTACACCCCTACCCCGTCTACTTCTCACCGCTTTATACCCTCCGCCTCCGGGCTAAAATATTTATGTGTGCTTATCCCAGTCGGTCTTCTTCAATGTAGCACAAATGATAAATCATTACGGACTCTCGAATACCCGCCTCTCTGCCACTAGCCAGTATTTGCTCACTACACTAGTTTATTAACCTGTGCTCTAGCGTTGTATACATGGAGCGGTTTATACCACACGGTAGAGGCATTTACTGATAGCATGGGGATAGGGACGCGGTTCCCGTTCAAAACTCCCTTCCCTTACAAAAACCCAAAGCAATACGACGAAAACGCGGTGAGGTAGCCGTTCTGAATGTTTTATGGTGGCTGCATACCTTCATCTATCCTTATTGGTTAGACAATGTAACGCTGGTGTATCAAGAAGCCTACCTAAATCTGAGCATCTGGTACATAACCGGCATATGCCTGCGCCAAGCCCCTTGTCCTCGTACCGATTGGGTGACGTCGTATAAATATAAGTTTCACCGAGATTTTCTGTGACTCATTTTTCAGTATCGAATGCAGAAGAAGGGTTGGCACTGCTGTGCAGAGGCTATGTAGCGTTGATCAAACAGCCGTTACGAAGACAGGACTACTCGTCCGAAGATCAAAGAACGTTCGTGCCCAAGTGGTACTCTTGGCAGCACCCTGCACACTGCCAAAGAATATGGGCGAGAAGTGGGCCAACCATCCACAATCAACTCACGCGAAACTATAGGACCACATAAATGCTTCATCTAACAGTATGCCCGATTTCACACGATAGCACGCATCGCAACGGCATGCAGGGATTTTACCAATTCATTTGTCCATCGTCCATGATGTATGAATTTCACTGTTCTGCATCTTTTAAAGTTACCTGCGATCTCAGGACCATCCGTCAACGCTGACAGAAACTTCTGGTGATGTTGCGTGATGGCATGTCGCATTGATCTGGGCGTATCAGCTAGGCAGTGAATAGCGTGCTAGATACGAGCGAGATAGGCGCGTCATTGCTTCCTAAATATTAATAGATGGGTCGGGGTTTATGCCATGGCAAAGTGAATAGATGGCGACCGTAAATTCTTGTCGGCATAATGCAGAAATACGACTTCAAGCTCACAACGCTAAAAAAAAGTTTGAGAAAAAATCGACTAACAGGGCATAATGGACTTGGACGCCAGCGCAGCCTTGGCCTTGCCACGCACGTTTCGCGCGAGTGGGATCTTTCGAGCCGTGTCATCATCATAGGTTCCTTGCACCGGGTAGATGAAGGGCAGGGAGTCGATTGGCTCTTTGATCGTGAAATGCAGGGATACGACTCGGGAAGGCTTCCAAATCAATATGCAGATCCCGTTATATTAAGCCGACATATAAACACTGAGCCACCCTCGAGAATTACATCTCAACGCTGTGTCGCCCATCTAGTAAGGCTAACTCTGACAACGCAGAGAATAGGGGGTAGACTTATGAGAGGGAGGCATGGAAGAATAATGATTATGATACACATTGTGTAGGTCTACTCGTGAAATCCTCGGTTCTGTAACGTCCCTGTTATGCTGCGCCGATAGATCTGGATGCTGCATGACTCCCTTCAGCTCGAAAATCGACGCCTCATCGCTGTGCTGTTCATCTGGTATATGCCGACGCGAGTGGGTTCATGCCAGGATGCCTGCGTCGTATGGCGTTTGCTTCCAGGTCTATCATACTACGCCTCTGTTTCACGCCCCTGCGTCGTTGACATGATAATAGACTAGGCAGCCAGGTGTGCACAGCCTGAAACCTGCTCACTGGATAGCACAGCATTTGTCGTGTCGTCGTGCTTCTGCCGGCCAAAGATGATCGGCGCCGGCAGATGCTCATTCGTACTGGTGTGATCGCACTCCTAAATTTGAAAAAATGTTGAACAGCGTGAGCGGTGCCGAGGATGCTTCGATGATATTTCTTCCAGTTCCTTTGAGGCGCACGGGGAGTCTGAATCGCGGTTTGTCCATGATATGTGGATCAAACTTGAAGGTGCAAAAGAGTGACCGTTATAATCAACGGAAAGGGGCCCATTAATTGATAGGGCGCATATGGAACCGGCTCAAGCTGAAAGCCCTGCTTTTTGATGCTTTCCAACCCCTAGTCTCAACTTACCCCGCCGTAAGTCCAAAATGGAGCAACAACGGTCAGACCGCCGAATGCAAGCCGAACGGCATGCATTGGCATCCCGACTTGCGATGGACAACCAATGGCCAGTCAGTGTTCATGAAGCGCCCTCCGCACGACACGCGTCATTGCTTCCTAAACACCAACGGAAGGTCGAGGTTTGTGCCAGGGCAGAGTGAGATTGATGGCGACCGTAAATTCTTGTCAGCATAGTGCAGAAAACAGGGCATAAACGAACTTGAAACGCCCAGCGCAGCAGGTTTCGCCTTGCCCCCCCATGCAGGTTTCGTATGAGTGAGATCTTTCAAGCCGTGCCATCATCATCGTCGTCGTCATAGGTTCCTCAGCGCATCGGGCAGATGAAGGGCAAGGAGTCAATTGGCTCTTTCCCGGCCTACTCGTGAAATGCTCGGGTTCTGTAACGTCCCTGTTATGCTGCGCCGATAGATCTGGATGCCGCATGACACCCTTCAGCTCGAAAATCGACGCCTCGTCGCTGTGCTGTTCATCTGGCATATGTCGACGCGAGTGGGTCCATGCCAGGATTCCCGCGCCGCATGGCGTTCGCTTCTGTTTCACGCTCCTGTGTCGTCTCATGCGTCGATACACCGGATAGCACAGCACTTGTCGCGCCGCCGTGCCTCTGCCGGCCAAAGATGATCGGCACCGAATGCTCATTCGTACTGGTGTGATCGCACTCCTAAAAATTTGAAAAATATCGAGCAGTAGGGTGAGCGGTGCCGAGGATGGCCTCCATAATACCTCCAGTGCCTTTGTGCGTCTGCATCGCGGTTTGTCCTTGGACAATGTGGATAAAGAAGGAGGAATTACAGAACTCGCAAAGTCCGGTGCCAATTGCAGCACTTGAGACACCGTTATCATCATCAAAAAGGGGGCTCTCCCATTAATTTTAATAGGTGCGGCATATGGAACCAGCTCAAGCCGAACACCCCGCCTTTTGATGCTCTCCACAGGCCGAACGGCATGCATTGGCACTCCCCTTTCAAAGTGACTTGCGATGGAGACAACCCCATGGCCGGTCAGTGTTTCATGAAGCTCTCTCCTCCTCGTGCGCGCTGGCCAATGACTGCTGTGCCCCCCGCTTGCCGTGGAGCGTCACCAGAGCCTTGCGAACTGCTCCACTTGTATAGCGACACCCAATACGCCCTAAATGTCTGACCTACTACTGCTACTATAAATGCTTGCCAAGGTCTCACTCAAGTCTTGCCCGCAGCAAAGTGTGCAGTGTGACACGTGATGATCGTAAAGTTTTCAAATAAAACACGTGACGGGACGTGACGCTGTACCCCACCCGTCGACCACCGTGTATTTATGCATTGCCTGTAGATCAATTCCCCACCACTCTCTCAACCTCTGCATTCCATGGCACCGCCTCCCCTAGATTTACCCAACCAGCGTCCTTTCTTTGAACGCCATCAAGTAGCCATAGGTGCCGTTAGATGCCGAGCTTTCAGCTCTCTGGGCTAATCTGGCGTATTTCAGCGGGCTTTCTTCTCAAATTGGCGGTCGACACGATCACGCTTCCGTTACTGCTGTGGCCTTGGGCGAATAGGATTGTCGATTGGGTTGACACCGGCAAGACTGGGCAATGTCGGGTGTGTATATATACCCCGCACGCCATGATGGCGCGGAGCGCGTCGAGGCCGAGAGGAGTGGTCGTACATGTACACGGCGGGGGGTGGACAATGTGAGTCTGGGGCGTGTCACCTCTCCCCCTCCCCGATTGTGATGGGGAATTTTTTTTCTTTTTGTTGTTAGAGGGTGCCCAGAGGCGGAAATGGCGCTGTGCCGCTACCTGTGTGACGAGTTGGGCGTGGTGGTGGTGGCGCCTGATTATCGCAAGGCACCTCGTACGTTTGTTCGTTTCAAAGTGTCTGGACACGATGCTCATGTATGTAGGCTACCCTTACCCTCATGCGCTGGAGCAATGTTATTCTGTTCTTGTTTGGGTAGCAAGGTACGACGTGACGCTGCTGTTGGTGTACGTGGGCTAATGTGTCGTGAGCAGTGGCGGCCTCAGCCGTGTCCTTGGAAAGCGGAAGCAACCGATTGACATGGACGTGACACGCATTGCACTCTCGGGGGCATCCGCTGGATCCAATCTCGCTGCTTCTCTTACGCTGCTCTCCCTTGAGCGCCCTCTCCCGCAAGCCTGTCAAGTGGTCGGCCTCGGACTCTTGTATCCTGCACTGAACCTAGATGTGCCTTACAAGGACAAACTCGCGCGTGTGGATCCTACCAAGGTATTGCCCCTGTGGATGTCTCGACTGTTTTTCAGAGCATACCTCCCGCCGCCGCGGTCCACGTCTGACCCGTATGTCTCCCCCGCACTGGCTGCTCCTGGCGTGCTGGCACGATTCCCCTCGACGGTCGTGCTGACGGCGGCCTACGACTATCTGGCCCACGAGGCGGACGAGTTTGCGCACCACTTGCTCGGCCTGGGGGTGCGGGTGGAGCATAGGCGGTTTACGCAGGTCGGACATGCGTTTGACGCGATGCCCGCGCGGAGCAGAAGGCAGAGGGTGCTGAACGGTGATGCCAGGGACGAGGCGTGGGAGATGATGGCGGGTGTGTTCCGGGACGTGTTGAGCGAGGAGGAGGACGATATGATCAAGGTCGAGGTGCTGAAAAATTAGAGAGCGTCGCGACAGTTGTAGCCGTGGTATACCGTGGGGGGGGCGGCCGGCAGGGGCAGGGATGGATTGACTTTATGGATGCCTATCTCGGATAGCCGTAGCCGTGCGGGCGGGCGGGTCACGTGGTGAGAGACACGTGGGAGGGCATATGAAGGGAATGGAGAGGGCAGCAGTTGTTGGGTGGGAGTGGTCGTCACGATCAGGATCGATGGCTGGCCTGTATCTTGTTCCTGGATTTCCAGATGATCACTCTCTGAAAGACGTTGCTACGTACGCAAGATGTCCAGGTTCATAACAAGACCGCCGCCCTTTTTGTTACTGGAATGTTGACGCCCTGACGAGGCGGAGGTCAAATCCGCCTATTGTTTGCGCGGACCAAATAAGGGAGGTCTCACCTTGTCTTTCGACGTCGACCGTCACCTCGCTTTTAGTCCAGGTTTCACTCGTGTTCCATGGATTCTCCAACCAGCGACACTCCTAGGCAGTCCCTTTTGGGCTCCATCAATTTTCTAGCTCGTTCAAACCGTCCGAGAGCAGCCACCACGGCGAACAACACTGAGACTCCCGCTACCGCCGCATCCAACCAGCACCCGTCCACCCCCGGCCACAGACGCCGCCCCGCGGCCAGCAACGCCGCCGCTCCCGCCCAGCAGGTGCAGGGCTCTGCCTCGGGCGGTTTGGGCTACATGTTGCGCCGCCGCCGGTCAGCCACTGCTTTGGCGGAGCGTCCAGAGCACCGTGTAGAGGCCCCGTCGGGCCCCACGCACCGCATCCGTCTCGTCCCCCACCTCGAGTCCCACCGCTCGCTCCATTTCGAGGCCATCAGCCGCGACGTGCGCCAGGGCGACCCCCCGCTGCGCATAGGGCGCTTCACAGACCGCTCCACGCACTCGGGCAGCAACAGCAACAAGCTTGCGTTCAAGTCCAAGGTGGTCAGTCGTGGGCATGCCGAGGTCTGGTTCGACGCGGGAAGTGTAGGTGTTTGGCTTTCATTCCCTGGCTTGGCCCCTCACCCCGTCGCTCTATAGTTTTACATCAAGGACACAAAGAGTTCTTCTGGCACGTTTCTCAACCATATTCGTCTTTCGTCCCCCAACTCGGAATCTCGTCCGCACCCGATCAAGGATGGCGACGTTCTTCAGCTAGGCGTCGACTATCAGGGCGGCACGGAGGAAATCTACCGCTGTGTCAAGATGCGTGTAGAGCTCGGTCGGGAATGGCAGTCTGGGGTCAATGCGTTCAAGTGGGTTCTGTCTCTATACTTTGCAAACTTTTTCCTGAATACGTTTTCAGTTCGAATGCACTCATGCAGCTCAAGACTCTATCTGGAGCAGTAGCACCCTCTAGCGCTAAAGCAGGTCCCGCCGAGAAACGGACAAGGTCAAATATAACGGATTGCTGTATTTGTGAGTCGCCAATCGTGTTCTGACACACTCGGCTGAACGGGTTTGGAAAGGCCTTTTCCAAGTGACCGTCTGTCAATCGTTGTTCATTGCACCATGTTCACACGTCTACCACTACAAATGCATCCGGCCCCTACTCGAGATGCACCACCCAGGCTTCTCATGCCCGTTATGCCGCACATTTGCGGACTTGGAGGCGGACGTGGAGGTTGAGCATCGGGATGTGGATCCTGGTGCGATGGAAGACGTGGAGATGGCGGCTGGCGATGCTGAAGACGCGCATGCCATGGGCGATGCGGCGTCTCCGGAGCCGAATGACGTGCCGGAAGGACGCCAGGCAGATGTGGACGTTGATGTGGATGATGCAGATGCAGATGATGCGGATGAGGGGGATGGAGATGGGGACGGGGACGGGGACGGGGACGGAGATGGGGACGGAGATCGCACGTCGTCGTCGCTGAGCAACGAGGGTGCACCGATTGATGGGGATGTGGGACCCGTGCGTGCGGCCGATCCTATTCCTATTCCTATTCCTATAGTGCGGCAGGACTCTGGGGAGACGTCGGTTTTTGCGGGTGCGGAGGCGACGCCTTTGAATAGTACGTTTTTGGCGACGCTGGTGAGGCCGGGTGGGGAGGGGCATGTGGCTGGCGGAGGTGGGGGTGGGGCTGGTGTGCCTGTGAGAGGGACGATGGGGTTGGATGCGATTGCGATGAGCGATGAGGGTGAGAGTGTGGAGGAGGGTGGTGGTGGTGGTGGTGTTGGTAGAGAGGTGGGTGGGAAGCGCAAACGGTAGTCTGCTGTTGTGCGCCGATGGTGAGGATGATGATGATACCGGTTTTATATATCCTTTAGTTGTAGGGAACTACTGGGTCGCTTTTGGAGGATTTTTCTGTTATGCTTTTTACGACAAATTTTTTTTTTTTTTTTTATGTATTTTGGATGGAATAATTGTACTGTTTGTTCTTTTTTTTTTTAATGGGGAATGAAAGGGTACTAGATTTAAAATGGTATTGTTATGTGTAGGGTGGTGACGTTTTACTGGGATATTTAATCTGTGTTCGCGCGTGTGCATGTGTGGGTTTTGGACTTTGCTCTATCCAGCTCACGCGGAGTGCTACTACTCTGTACTCGCGCGGTCACCAAAAGATCCCCTTCCTTCCTTCCTTCCTTCCTTCCTTCCTTTGTATTGCCGGTGCGCTGCGATTCGCGGCGGTCGAATTCGGATTTTATGTGTGATAATTCCGGAGAGGCAGGGCAGGGCAGGGCAGGACAGGGCAAGGCAGGGGCGAAGCAAGGCAAGGCAAGGCAAGGCAAGGCAGCTGGGGATGATGTCGTGGCGATGAGAGGTGAGTTTGTGTCGGGGTGGGGAGCGTGGGCCCAGATAGAGAGAGAGAGGGTGGAGCGTGAGCGTGAGCTGGCGTTTGGAGTTGGAGTTGGAGGATTGGGGGTGGAGAGGAAGGGGGGGAGGAAAGGGAGAAGGAAAGGCGGGGAGGACCGAGTGAACGATCGAAAGAAAGGCCTTTCTTTCGTCGAGCGTGAACCCGGGCCGGGCCTTTTTGTTGTTGTTGTTGGGAAGGGCATCGTTGTTATGCTATTATGCATCACATGACACCCCCGCGCTCTCTCTCCTCTCCTCTCCTCTCCTCTCCCCTCCGGATGGGTATTTTTTGGCGCTGGTACGTTCTTTGGTGCTGTTATACGCGGGTGACTGGTAACTTTTTGGTTTTTTTTTTTTTTCTTTTTCTTTTTTACGCTTGATGATCATAGGTCACATGGTGCGATGGGTGCGTTGGCGCTGGAAGTGCGTGTGTGTGTGCATGTGACGCTGGGGTGCTGGATGTGTGTGTGCATGTGACGCTGGGGTGCTGGATGGATGATGCGTGTCGGGATGGCATTGACTGGCTTTGGTGTGCCCTGAGGGGTGGGTTGTGATGGGCGCGGAAGGCTGGGTTCGGTCAGCTGAGCGGGTGTGGTTTGGGGCGGGGGAATATGCGGTTTCAGGAGGAGTGAAGCTTGGGTTTGAGTATCAAGTCGTGGTGGTGGTGGTGCCGGTGCCGGTGTTGTTGTGAGCATCATGATATTCCTGGTCTTTTTTTTTTTTTTAATAAACGTTTGATGATTTGCTTTTTCTAATAATTGTCTTGCTTACCAGGTTCATGCGGCCAGCACCCTAGACGATACTATATAAACTTCTTTGACTGTTGTGTAACAACAATGCCATACTTGTGCATTTTTGCAGCACCATTAGCCTCGTGAGGTCGCTTCGGCACGCCATCATATTCGTGTGAGCAAGCTCCTGGTGAGGGCGATGAAAATGCCAAAGGACTCTGTGTTCAGCGTTGAGCATCTTGCCTTTTGCGAGATTGTGGTGTCGGCTTACCTGTCTGTCCTAGATCCTAGCTAGTTCCGAGTGACCGTCTCATTTAAACACCCTTGACTTTTGTGAGTGTAGTAACGCGACGCCACGATGCCATTCAGAGTTCGTCTGAATGTCTTTGCGGCAATTCGTTTGACGGGGCTGGGTACGTTGGCGTCTTGGTTGAGATTGGTAGGAGAGGACGGTCTATGGTGGGTCGGATGTAGGCCACATCTGTGCTTTTCAGTCACGCGGCGGTGCAAGTATTGCCGCGGTATCGGTGTTTTGGCTCTGTGTTCAAAGTTGAGTATCTTGCCTTTTACGAGATTGGGGTGTCGACGTGCCTGTTTATCCCAGATCCCGAGTGACTGTCTCATTTAAACACCCTTGACTTTTGTGAGTGTAGTAACGCGACACCATGCATTGTCGCGACGCCACGACGCCATTCAGAGTTCGTCTGAATGTCTCTGCGGCAATTCATTGGACGGGCCTGGGTACATTAGCATCTAGGTTGACTTGATCAGAAGGAGAGGACGGTTTATGGTGGGTCGGATGCAGGCCACATCTGTGCTTTTCAGTCACGCAGCGCCATGCAAGCATTGCCGCGGTATTGTTACGCATCCTTGGCGATGGTGTTTGGTGTGTTTTTTGACAGGTTTGGTGTATCCGTGTTGTTGTGAGCCTCCTGATTTCTTTTTTTAACATTTGATGCTTGTCTAACAATTGTCTTACTTACCAGGTTGTTAGGGACATGATATGGCGGCCAGCACCCGAGACGATGTCATATAAACTTCTCGGACTGCAGCAATGCCATGCTTGTGCATTTTTGCGGCACCATTAGAGGGTCCCTTGTGAGGTCGCTTTGGCACTCGAGAGCAAGCTCCTGATGAGGGGGATGAAAATGCCAAAGGACTCTGTATTCAGCGTTGAGTATCTTGTATTCTGCGAAACCGTGGTGTCGACTTACCCAGGTCCGAGCTAGTTCCCAGTGACAGTCTCATTTACGCACCCTTGACTATTGTAAGCATAGCAACGCGATGCCATGCATTGTCACGACGCCATTCAGAGTTCCTCTGAATGTCTTTGCGGCAATTCATTGTGATCAGGTTGTTGTGAACAAGCTCCGTGTGAAGGCGATCGAATTCGTCTTGTCGTCCATGTCCGCGTCGTCGGCCGTCGGTATCAGGAGTGCCCAACAACGCATCGTGTCTGTTTCCTTCACGAGGGTGAGTGTTGGTAGACCACTCGATGTCCGTAGGTGCGGATGTGACATACCCTGCTGTGGAATCACCGATGACAGACATTGCGACCGAAATAACGGACCATACGGGCCTGGAAGTGGGAGGTACACGTCCCTTTGAACGCCAGTCCAAACGTTGTGCAAGGGGCCTGCAGGGTAGTACTACAAGAGGCCGCTCCTCGTCCCTCGTCCCTCGTGTCCCTAAAGCGACGACGACATAGTTGTATCTCCTCGAGGCGACCTGGATATCCGATACCATGCATGCGGCAGGCTAGGGAGGGTACGTGAACGCGGCTTTGACTGCATTGTTTGATGGTTTACTTACCACGAGGTAGGGCCGAGTGAGTGGCGACAATGGAACCCTAGACTTCATCAACGCTCTGTGCCATCGATTGCGAGTTCGGGTATCAGGGATATGCCATTGTGCGCCGCGTGTTGCTCACGAATGGCAGCATAATGTCTAAAGGAAGGTGCGTGTATGGGGAACCTCCAGCCAGTGCCCGGCCCTGACGGAGAATCAGTTTTGAGATTCGGAGACGCAACGTGCATGCTCAATATGTGCCCACGCCATGTGTCGTCGAGCCGCCGGCCAGATGAGAACAGAGTGACAACTTTGTGAAATGGATGTGCCGCTTAGGCGTCCCTCAGGACTTGAAACGAGGTGGTGTAGATGTCTAGTCGAAGCCACTGATACCCCTGTGTTTCATGGCTGCAAGAGGTACGTGAATGCGACTGTGGCGGAAATTTTTTTGACTGTCCGCTTAGGGCGGGAACAGTGGCTACCACCGGCGCATACAATCCAGGTATATTCAATGATTCTAATTACAACTCTCAGTTCACATCCACATTCAGGTTGAGGGGCGACCGAGGACTTGTAGTGAGGCCTCGTCAATAGGTGGGACGATGGCGGAGCCCACAAAGACCTTGTTCGTCAATGTTTGCATCTGTTACAGCTTGGCTCTATGGGTGCTCCAGTGCGCTCGGCATCTAATTTGCTTTCCTTTTAATGAGACGTAAACGAAGCTTGATGGTGCGGGTGCTATAGATCTCTATGCTGAAACTGATGCCGAAGCGACAACAGAGTGTTTTGTGTTCCGTCCGGCGGCACGGCCACTTGGGTCTCCACCTTGACAATAGAGAGGGTGCGGCGTCTGCTGCATAGTTTCATACATGCCGTAAGGCCAAGGTTTCGGCAGAGCCGTCGGTGGTGTTATATTTACTCCTTGACACGGTATGGCAGACATCCCTCGTTTCCATCACAAAACATTCAATCTCACACGAGGCCTTTCTAGTTTGTTGTATGACTCGGACCATAGAAGCGCCTTATACGTACAATTCATCAAGGGGTGTTGTCCATATTCCGGATCACTCGGGGCTGCCAATGGTCGCCTGCTAGAAAATTGTGTTGAAGGATGTGCTGGCTCTACCCAAATTTTCACGACGGACTTGCACCGGTGCGCGTGTCCCCACTCTGGCATCTCCCCGTTCACGATAATGCCTAGTTGACGAACTTGGAGACCGTGCAGAGTCAAAGATGAAGACTGTTTCTCCGTAGGATAACTACAGCGAACGATAGGTGGCATCAAACACATGTCCCCTTTTTTTTGGCGCTGCCGTAAGGGATTGGAAACAATTCAACACATTCAACACGTGATGATGCCAGACCATCGAGAAACGAAACAAAACTCCGCTCGGTTGTGCGCACTCCTTTGGCTATAAATTCCCTTCTATCATGGCCGTCAGCAACATCCCCCCTCTCTACGACCTCGTCTAGCCACGACAAGACAATAACCAACACTCTGCTCATCCAACACCCCTTTCTGACAACATGGCACATCAACAGACGCCGTTTCCTAGCCGGGAATACTTTTCCCGTGGGGATGAGTACGCCCCTACAGATATGATAATACTGGCAGTATACTGACCTAACTCCCTGTCGCCTCCCCAGGTTCACTAGATCCCAAGGTTGGTTGTCCTTGATCATCGTGTTTTCGCCTGACTAATTCTCTACAGTTGATCTAGACCCGCAATATCTAGACCCAGAGGAAACGGAGGCGACCCAGCAGATTCCGGGGGATGTGCTGGAGTTGCTGTTCAGATTTTTGCAGGATACAGAGATTGTCCCCAGCTCTCCTACTTCGGCTGCGCACGTGAGTCTGCGGATAGCGCAGATATTCCGCCAATGGCACCAGACTGGTCGGAATGTACATCAATGGGTACCGGTGAGGGCGCAGTCGGATCCGCGAGTGACGAAGCATCTCCTCTTATTGAGTCGGAGGGCGCTGGTTCGCTTCCGTATCGACCTCGGAGAGAACGATATACTTGCAATTCCCCAAACGATGCATCTGGTTCGGCAACACTTTGACCACATTTCGCGGATGGATATCATCTTACCCTCGGAGCCACTGCGACGTGTGTTGAGTCACTTACACAACATACACTCGCCCATGTTGAAAACATTAATCATCCGTCTCATGTATCCCGACCGTTCTAAGGTTTTCGCAATCGATTGGGCAGCACCCAATTATTTATTACACTGGGATCGACGCATGTTTTCCAACCTCAGCCACCTAGGACTCGAAGTGTATGCGCCGCAGCTTGAGGACGCTATTTGGAAGGGTCTAAGTACGTTGGAGTTGGCTTGCATGCCACCGTCATGGTGCCTGTTCACGTACCTGAAGGTGATGGCCTTGTCTCCGTGTCTGGAGACTCTGAAGATAATTGGTAACATGGGTCCCGGGATTCTGCCGCTGCCGTTTCTCGAAGCCAATTGGCTCAAGGTCCTTCACATTTCCAACTCCTCTTCCGAGGATATCCGCCAATTCACTCTCCACGTGAAGCTACCGAGTCTGGAGGACTTGTCGCTCGCGCCTTCAAAGAGCATGGACCTCGAAACATTCCATAGGATGTTGGGGAATCACGGGGACAGTCCGTCTAGCATTGAGGCCTTCGATAAAGTGCAATGGGTCGAACTTAGCTTCGAGGACGCGAAAGCGGTATTATGTTGCCAGCTGTTCGAAGATAAGGGTGCTTTCACCATATCTCTCCCAGTGGTCCATCGAGGCGCTTTTGTGCACATGATGAACTTGTTTCCACTCGTGGAGGGGCTCACTATCAATCTTTCAGAGCCCCTGGACTTCACGTTCGGTCTCAGTCAAACGGTGGAGAGGGTAGAGGTGCAGGGCCGCCCTGATATGGTGATGGCATCTGGTATCAAAGGTCCAATCTGCAGGTGCTTCCCTCAGTGCAAAAGCGTGGACCTCCTCCCATCGCTGCCACCGTTGCACAGTCTGCGCGTACCTCGGACGCCTCGGACGCCTCCCGTTGAGAACAGAGAAGCAGGTCCTTCACGGTGGTACAACCAATCAAGGTGGAGAGGCATTTCGTGACATGTTGCGGTAGGATATCTGGAGATCGGATTAGTACAACGGATGGGACATTCAGTAAATAGGAAATACCATTGTATCCTGTAGTAACAGATTGATTTGCAAAACGTGCCGGATGCATTATTGCTTGATCGCATTTACAGTCAAGGTTGATTAGCATTGTGTCTTTATCGGACATGAGAATTGAGAGGAGAGAGTATGCGCACTATCCAGACTCGAAGATAGTTGTTAAGCTGAGGAACGTAGGGCTTACTTAGTGTGCGCGATGCTTACCGTCTTGTGGGACGACCGACTCACTGTAGGAAGAGAAGACACTTCTCTGCAGTCCCGTGGGGACTGTTGAAAAGTGCAGGAAACGCTCTAAACCAGTGATCGAGTACTGGTCCAAAGTGCGGTTGGCGAGGGTGCGGAGAGATTGGCAGGCACTGATGCGCCATAGGAGAAATGAATATGAAAAGTACATGTTTGAACTGATCATAATTTCAAATATTGCTTCTTCTAAGTCCCAAATCTATCATGTAGCACTGGTTTGAAGGAATGTATACACTGGTTCGGACTATATGATACTGGTATAGACACCGCCGGACGGCCATTCTTTGTCACCTGCATCATAACACAACACACAGGGTAAAAGTAGGGAACAGGGAATACTGCCGGAAACCTGCAGCCTGAAGATAGCACTGTTGGATTATAGGCTCCATCATGAGTCCTATCTGTCACGCTCCTCCTATAGGGATGGGGTGATCATGAGGTGGGGGGGTTGATGGGGACTCTGGGCCGTCGCGTGGTTGCAACATGTGTGCAACACATACGGCTGAGGGGGACACTCTTGAACTGGGAAGAACTAAATAAATAAAAACACGGCGGGAAACGTTAAACGGTGGGTCACGTGTGTCGGTGTTGGAAGGCTCGTACACCAGCCGGGTTATGTGGAGGGGGGGAGGGATTATACAGTCTGTACATGTCGCTGAAATCGACTCATTCTGTGGTTTGAGTCAGCTCAGCCCGGTCAGAACAGGGCGAGGTATACGGTCCCTTAGTGATGAATGACATATATGCATATTTGACAGCACACTTGTAAGATAACTGAGGGAGAAGAGTCCGGTAGAAAATGAGGGACTACAGTGATTGACACACCCGATTGACAACTTCACTGGAGGTCACTGACCTCAACAGCAGAGCCTAATTAGGATCAGTCGAAGTGAACCTACTAGTGGAGAGCCCGTAGTGCACAATATTACCCTCAGTGATCTTACCAGTCGCGGAGTATATCATTAGCTGTGTGCCTACATTTACTGTTGAACAGAACAAGGCGTCCCTTAAGATCCACTACAGTCCACAAATGTGACTACGGATCTTCGTTGACCGAGTCGCTGATAGGGGCGCATTACTGAACGTATATAAGTTTTGCTTGTGTAGTTTAGTACCTCAGTCACTCGTTTAACACGAGACTGAGGTAGGATTTCTTCTACTTTATATTTAACCAGTAGCTGACACAGTATGTAGTTTATACTAGGTTTGTCAGAATAATAGTCACTCGTTTAACACGAGACTGAGTTTATACTAGCTTTCGCTGCGTTAACCTTCTATATTTACATCTGTTTCTTGGGTCTATATAATGTTTAGAGTCAGGCGTACAAGGGACTTCAACCTAGAGAACCTGTGGAAGCAATGGGGAGTTAATACCACTGAGAACATCCTCTCCTAGCACTGTTGTTTCCCGTTACATAATAACCACGCGCTGGTCCCGTTGTGGGGCAGCATGGACGCGTCACGGAAACAATAATCGATCCTGCTCAGAGTGACTGTCACGGTAGTGGCTACGCGCTTGCGTTAGTCATCGAAAGCCTTGGATATTGGATACCATGCCCTTCCAATGTACAACACGATTGCGGCATTTTGTCACCACTCAAACATATAGATACCAGCCGTCTTCAAGAAGAGACTTCCATATCTATCCAAGCGCGGCTCACGTCCAATCCACACTCCTATTCCAAAATGTTCATGGCACTCCAGTGATACATCGGCGGTGGATAGCCTTACGATCGTCGTTGGAACGATCCTGTCAAGACCTTTTGGATTCTCAGACACGACGGCGACCTGCTCGACTATTTGCCACAGCCGCAGCAGAAGCGGCAGAGCAAGCCGGACACCTGCGTGGCTGGTAACGGTTCCGAAGCGCGAGGAAATCGATCCAGACGACGATGTGGAACTGATGGGTGCAGATGATGCCCAGGTACAGCTCACCGATCGTGCAGTGGAGGTGCGAAGATGGTACGCATTGGTTGGTGTACGGTGGGCTGATGGGTACATCTCTTTTAATGCAGAAACTGCGCGCTATCTCTGTGGACGATAATGATCCGGCGCTAGCATTACGAATCGCTGTCGAGTCAGGCGGATGCCACGGGTATCGGTACAAGATGGAGCTTGCCTCCCAGCGTGCTCCAGACGACTAGCACGTCAGTTTTACTTTCTTTGCTTTTTCCGTCTCTAATCCATATACAGTCTATTTACCCATCCCACTCACCGACCTGCATCTATCGTAGTAGACGCCATGTCCCTCGGTCTGCTGAAGGGCTCCACCATCGACTATGCCACGGAGCTCATTGGTAGCAGCTTTAGGGTCGTCGATAATCCGCAAGCCAAGGGGAGTGGATGTGGTTGCGGGGTGAGCTGGGAGGCCAAGTTTTAGTTTGATCAGAGATTGCAGAACTTATTCGAAGGATGGTCTTCAATCCATGCGACGACTAGCGTGATTAAATATGCAAATGCCCTCAAATTGGTATCTGCAAAAATGATGATATGTTTTTAAAAGAGACTTGCGTGTACCTCGAGCTTGTAGATCTGTCGATCCCGGATTCTTGAGTCTCCATTGTTACAAGTAGCGGTCACGTGGTCGTGGGGCGATGATGTTGTAGTTACTGGCATTTGGCCAAAGGCTTCTCGGGCAAATGAGCTTTTTCAGTCGGTTGCAAGTTTCCATGAGGCATCGATATCATCTTGGACCAAATCATCTAAAACATGTTCCACTTTCTCAAGACATACATCTACAAGTTCTTCAAACTGTACCCACCCATGTACGAAAGACCCCCAGACCATTTATACATCCCCATCCTCACTTCCAGTCATGAACACAACGCCGTATTCTTCTTCACCTCGATTTGCGACATCGATCCCGATGTTAGGTCTCAGTACCATGTCGAGCGACTGATGTGGTACAAGGAACCATCTCATTCCAAACACGAGTTCATCGTAGCGGAGCTCTCATATTCTTGTGCCTTGCTCGTCGAGAGACAACCTGCCCGAAACGCAGCATCGACAGCCATACTTTCTACCTCATCGCCATCGCTATCAGACAGGACGGTTTCCGCACACGATACGGTTCGAGGCATTTCAAGATCCTCTCTCACCACACGCCTCGCGTCCAGTCCCGCCGAGAAGGTTTATCAATATACATTCCAGCGCTTTCCCTTGCTGGAATTTACCCGGCTCGTCGCTGTGATCTCGGAACAAAGGCCAAATTATGTGATCAACACGACGATGTGTTATTGGTTTGCATCGACTATTGTGTCGATCGCAAAACTGGAATTTGGGGATGGAGGGATTGAGCGGACCATGTCATCCCAGGCGGGAAGCTGGAATGTGTGGAGGTTCCATGTTGATGTAGACAAGACAGAGGCCTTATGGAAGATATACGTGGAGAAACGGGAGGCGGATCCAGACCCTCTTGGGCCCAAGGGGGGTGAGCTACGACTCTTCAAACAGATTGCAGAGAGAAATGCAGAACGTGCAGAGCGTGCAGAGACAACTGTGCAGGAGCAGCAGCAAAAGATTGAAGAGCTACAACGCGCCTTAGAGAAACGCAGGGGTCATGAAGGTTAATAGGTGCATGGTTCATTTCCTTGTTCTGACCATTAGTTCTTACTTTTCCATGAAGGACGCATATTCACCTTTACTGTAGTGATAGAGAATACCCTCGCATGGTAGGAATGTTTGTGAGAGATATATCCATGTAATACGTCGCGGATTTGTACATGCATGCAGCCATCTGCTGCCTGTTTAGTTTCTATTCCAATAATACATCTCGTTGAATATGCTTGTGAGTGCTGGGTCTCTAGTTCCTAACTTGCTAGAACAAGCTGTTTCTTTTCATCACCCCACCCATATCTTGGGATACAACGCAGTCTGGCAGACCTATCCACTTCACATCCATCTACTCCCATAACGTTGGCACTTCGATATGCAATTCTTCTGGACACTGGAAGATTCATTAAAACCCCGTTCTAGTAGCTATTCATTCAAACCTCAAACCCAACTTGGCAATTTCATGACAGGCCTTACGTAGAGGGCCACACTTGGAGCCACCAGAACGTAAGCGTTTCTATTGTTTTACACGCCTTATGCGTCTTCTAACCCTTACAAGTATGTCTCAAATATCCCTGCACCCCCCCATCTGGTTTTGTTCATTGCTAGCATTGATTCACAAGTTAATTTGACACAGCCAATTGATATCCTACCTCACTCAGTGTTGGCACCTGTATAATTTCTGTCAACATTTCACTTCAGTCCAGTGCCACTATCAGATATTATCCAAGAGTCACGACTGTCCCGCGAGACGCTTGAGGCCATACCCGACATCTAACCTTCCACCGCAAAGACGTCTTACAATTACACGTCCTTCGAAGGGCCTTCATTGCGTCTGGAGCTTTCCCAAGACTAGACTCCACTATCACAGCTTCATGGCCATAACGGGATTACGTCAATGCTGATGTCCCTTTGCCGGCGCGTCCCTGGTCGACCATCAGTCGGCCTCCAGCTTCAGGCTACGTGGGCTCATCTCAGCCATGAGTTCGGCAGTGCGCTGCGCGTGGATTTGATCATAAGTCTCTGCGAACTTCTCCGAGAGTAGAGCCACCTGTCTTTCGATGAGGTCGGTCCTGGTGGCAGGCCAGCGACTCGGACGACGCTGGATCACTCCGTCAAGAATAATTATCTTGCGACCCGGTGGTGCTGGCAAGGGGGTGGCAAGCTTACAGTAAACGAGAGCCGATTCCTTTCAAAATAAGCAGGAACAAGAAACGTTTCGTAGCACTGAGCGACGAACGACCTATGGCGCACACAAATACACTATTCACAGGCACCCTACATGAAAAACCGCCATCATCCGCACACAAGAACCAAGGTAAAAATGCAGATGAGGGAGCCTAACTGCTCACAGCTATTAGTCGTCGTCACAGCGATCCTAGGATCGCACTGCACAGCGCTGCCGCCGTGGGAACAACAAGCTTGAACTCTTCGTACATACTCTCCTCACGGCGTCCCGCCATCACTGCGTCATAGTGAAAGGCATTAGCGGGACGTGTAAATTTCATTGCGAGTACGCCACGTCCACATCGCCGGAGTTTCCCAGTGTTGTTACCGACCCGGGTTATTAGCTTTTGGGTCGACAATATGCCCATATGTAGGGTGCCCTTCAGGCTCATTGTGCCCAAGCCAGACAGGTGTACTAATTAAAGTATCAGTGGCATGGCTCGGGAGCAAGACGCGAATCCTCCACTAGGAAAGAATGATTAAAACTCTAATTAGTGCACATATACGCATGAAATGTGAGGAAAACGGACGAACCTCTTAACATGTGATCAACGGGGCAAGTGACCCATGTAACTGTCATCGTGGTGGCTACATAGCTCACGAACCAGCTGCGTTAGTCGTCAAAAGCCTTGGATATTGGATACCATGTCCTTCCAACGTACAACACGGTCACGGCATTTTATCTCCACTCAAAATGTACGTATCAGCCGTTTTCAAGAAGAAACTTCTATATCTTCCCGCAAAGCGTGACTCACACCCAATCCACACCCCTACTCCAACATACTCGTGGCACTCCACCAATATATCGACAGTAGATACCCACCTGCTCTGGGTGCAGATGACTCCCAGGTACAGCCCACAGAGGGTGCAGCGAAGGTGCAAGAATGGAGCACGTTGGTTGCACGCAGAGGATGATGAGTATGTCTCTTTTGATGCAGAAACTGCGTGCTATCTCTGTGGGAGAAGATGACCCAACGCTAGCATTACGAACCACTGTCCAGCCGGGCGGATGCCATGGGTATCAGTCCCAGATGGAGGTTATCTCTAGGGCGCTTAAGACGTCAGTTGCGCTTATTTGGCTATTTCCGTCTCTAATCTGTACACGGTCTATTCACCAACCCGCGCACCGACCCGCGTCCATCGTAGTGGACGCCGTGTTCCTCGGTCTGCTGAAGTGCTCTGCAATCGACTATTCCAAAGAGCTGATTAATAACAACTTCAGGTCGTTGATAATCCACAAGACAGGGGGAGTGGGTACGGGTGCGGGTGCGGGTGAGGGTCAGCTTTCATTACCAGCATTATTCCACCACACTGATATCCTCCTCTGTCATCCCAACAACGTGCATGGAAACTTATAATGGAAATCGTGGGTGTGTCCCTGAAAGTGTTTCTATTGGGGCGGGGATTCACCAGGTGAAATAGCGGAGGGTGAAGAGGGCTCACATAATTGTAAGAGAGTGTGAGAGAAAAGGCGAAAATTATACTAGGGTGGCCTCTTTGATGTATACGCTAGTGGGTGTCCGTAGCCGAACTTGGGACGTTGAGTGTGACTGTCACGGTGATCCCGTCTGGGCCCAGGTTCTCACCACCCGATTACGCTAGTCATCGAACGCATTGTCCAAACTATAATGCATTTAGGTGTCCACTCACAAATGTAGGTACCATCCGACTTCCAAAGAGCAGCTCACGTCAACTGACCTAAACCCCAAGGATGTTCATGACACTCGAGCAATCATAGGCAACAAATTATCAAACACTTATCCTTAAACTCATCATCACAAAGCCACGTCAATTACTGGACACAGAAAACTGTCGGCAGCCGAGCGCTGTTTTTGGCGTCTCCTCTCCATTGTCCCAGTTATTCCAGAGCAAGGCAAGGCACTTCATCTGTGCCGCGATCACATGTCACGGACAATACAGTATCTACAAAGGTATACATATTATGAAACAATTCCATCAGGATTTTCAACAGAATGGGGCTTTCCCACCCAGTTTTGTCTCGTACGCTTCCTTGAGACACCCGCCCGTGAAATCAGTTCTGTCTAGCAGTGAGTTATAGCACATTGTGACTATTCACTTGCGTCATTCATAATCGCCTCCAGCGTTTCCATTGCTCATAGACCTCAAGCAACGCGAACAGGATATGCCATCCCCGTTGCGGCCGATCTTCATGTGGCTGCGGAACATGATTAGCCTTGGGAGTTGGCAGGCATCTGGGGTGCAGCGCGACACACCATGTGGAACAGGGGACACATTCCTTGACATCCTTATGGCATTGGAGTGACGACGAAAAGGCTTCCCGTTGGTCGAGAGACGTCGGAATGATGTGATCAGTTCGCGGCACTGAAACGAAAGGGAAAAAAATGATGGAAAGGCAGTGTGGAAGGATTCTACTGATGGGCTAGGACTATACGTTTGAAGCAGGTGACGGCGCCTGCTTATGGAGAGACATCGCCCGAATGTCACTCACCACGTACATCCCCACTCCTTCAAGTTCGAATGTCCCAAGTAATGGAACAGGTGATCTACTTTGGGAACATGCTGGTGACACTGGGTGCATCCATATTCGAGTCGATCCATCTCTTGGCGCCTGATGCAGTCGCAGGCGTTGTAGTCTGGAAGAAGGCAGTGAGTGCCTCGATTATTTTTTGCGCTTGATGACCATACATCACATGGTGCGATGGGTGCATTGGCGCTGGGTGTGTGCACTTTGACGCTGGATGTGCGTTTTGACGCTGGGTGCTGGATGGATGATGCGTGTCAGGATGCACTGACTGGCCTGGTGTACAGGGGTGGGTAAATTGCTGCGGTGACGCCCAAGGGATGCGCGGAGGGGTTGGGTTCAGTCGGCTGAGCGGATATGGTTTGGGCGGGGTGGGTGCGGGTAGGGTTGGGCTTGGGCACAAGGCAGGCAGGGGAGGAGGCAGGGGAGGCAGGCATGGTGGGAGGGAATATGCGGTCCAGGAGGGGTGAAGCTTGAGTTTGAGTATCAAGTCATGGTGCCGTGCCGGTGGGGGTGGGGGTGTTGTGTTTGTGTTTGCGCGTCCCAGGCCTCGCAATGGTGTTTGTTGTGTGTTTTTGATGGTTTTGGTGGATAGGTGTTGTGAACTTCATGATACGCCTGGTTTCCTTTTTTTTAACGTTTGATGATTTGCTTTTTTAGTAATTGTCTTGCTTACCAGGTTCGTGCGGCTAGCACCATCGACGATGCTATATAAACTTCTTGGACTGCTATATAGCAATGTCATGCTTGCGCATTCTTGCAGCACCATTAGAGGGTCCCTCGTGAGGTGACTTCGGCACTCCATCATATTCGTGTGAGCAAGCTGCTGGCGAAGGCGATGAAAATGCTGAGGGACTCTGTGTTCAGCGTTGAGTATCTTGTGCTCTGTAAAACCGTGGTGTCGACCTACCCGTTTATCCCAGGTCCGAGCTAGTTCCCAGTGACTGTCTCATTTACACCCCTTTGACTATTGTGAGCATAGCAACGCGATGCCGTGCATTGTCACGACGCCATTCAGAGTTGCGACAATTCATTGTGATCATGTTGTTGTGAACAAGCTCCGTGTGAAGGCGATCGAATTCGTCTTGTCGTCCATGTTCGCGTCGTCGGCCGTCGGTATCAGGAGTGCCCGACAGCGCATCGTGTCTGTTTCCTTCACGAGGGTGAGTGTTGGTAGACCACTCGATGTCCGTAGGTGCGGATGTGACATACCCTGCTGTGGAATCACCGATGACAGACATTGCGACCGAAATGACGGACCATACGGGTCTGGAAGTGGGGGGTACACGTCCCTTTGAATGCCAGTTCAAACATTGTGCAAGGGGCCTGCAAGGTAGTACTACAAGAGGCCGCTCCTCGTCCCTCGTCCCTCGTGTCCCTAAAGCGACGACGACATAGTTGTATCTCCTCGAGGCGACCTGGATATCCGATATCATGCATGCGGCAGGCTAGGGAGGGTACGTGAACGCGGCTTTGACTGCATTGTTTGATGGTTTACTTACCACGAGGTAGGAGGCCGAGTGAGTGGCGACAATGGAACCCTAGAGTTCTTCATCAACGCTCTGTGCCATCGATTGCGAGTTCGGGTATCAGGGATATGCCATTGTGCGCCGTGTGTTGCTCACGAATGGCAGCACAATGTCTAAAGCAATGTCTAAAGGAAGGTGCGTGTATGGAGAACCTCCAGCCAGTGCCCGGCCCTCACGGATGATCAGTTTTGAAATGCGAAGACGCAGCGTGCATGTTCAATACGAGCCCAAGCCATGTTTCGTCGCGCCGCCAGCCAGATGAGAACATATGAAATAAATGTGCCGCTTAGGCGTCCCTCAGGGTTTGAGTCGAAGCCACTGATGCCTCTGTGTTTCATGGCTGCAAGAGGTACGTGAATGCGACTGTGGCGGAAATTTTTTTTTTGACTGTCCGCTTAGGGCGGGAACAGTGGCTACCACCGGCGCATACAATCCAGGTATATTCAATGATTCTAATTACAACTCTCAATTCACATCCACATTCAGGTTGAGGGGCGAGTGAGGACTTGTAGTGAGGCCTCGTCGGTAGGTGGGACGATGGCGGAGCCCACAAAGACCTTGTTCGTCAATGTTTGCATCTGTTACAGCTTGGCTCTATGGGTGCTCCAGTGCGCTCGGCATCTAATTTGCTTTCCTTATAATGAGAGACGTAAACGAAGCTTGATGGTGCGGGTGCTATAGATCTCTATACTGAAACTGATGCCGAAGCGACAACAGAGTGTTTTGTGTTCCGTCCGGCGGCACGGCCACTCGGATCTCCACCTTGACATAGAGAGAGTGCGGCGTCTGCTTCATACTTTCACACATGCCGTAAGGCCACGGTTTCGGCAGAGCCGTCGGTGGTGTTATATTTTACTCCTTGACACGGTATGGCAGACATCCCTCGTTTCCATCACAAAACATTCAATCTCACACGAGGCCTCTCTAGTCTTGTTGTAAAGCTCGGACTGACGCGATCATCGATGGAAGCAGAGCTTGTTGCGGGATCTATTGCATCAGCAGAGGGGATATGGCTTATTAAACTCGGACATGACTTTAAGCACGATTTCAAACCCATTCCGGTTTTCACTGACAACCAATTGTTTATTTCTTTCACAAAGAATGAGGTCAACAATTCGAGGACGAAACATATTGATACTCATTATCATTACACGCGCGAACAGGTCGATGCCGGTACCATAAAACTTCATTATATCCCCACCTTCGAAAACCCTGCCGACATACTCACAAAGCCCTTATCACCTCGCAAGCACATGAATCTCCTAAATGTTCTAGGGATTCATCGTGCTTGAGGGGGTGTGTTGAGAAATGTACTCACCTGCTGATCACTCAACTCAGGCTCCATACCACCGGATCATATCAATATACATCTTGAACTCGATATTGCTGGACCATATCCGAACATCTCACGAGACGCAGTCATGTTACTGTCGCCCACACGAACATCCATCCGTATATCCAATCACCGTTTACATTCAGGAGTAGTGAATGAATATGCTAAGCATTTACCTGTGTATATGTAATTCTGACGTCATGTTCATGATCCGGACGCCAAGGTCATTCTCATATGTATAAGTACGCGTTCTACCAATACGCAGTTCTCCAGTCAATCACAGTTATACTTTTCTCTCTGACTTTTATCTCTAAGATTCCAATTATATATTGGAATTCTACGCTCTTATTCTACTGTCTGCTATACGTCTACTTAATCTTACAACATGGACCATAGAAGCGCCTTATACGTACAGTTCATCAAGGGGGGAAGTTGTTCATATCCCGGATCACTCGGGGCTGCCAATGGTCGCCTGCTAGAAAATTGTGTTGAAGGATATGCTGGCTCTATCCAAGTTTTCACAACGGACTTGCACCGGTGCGTATGTCCCCACTCTGACATCTCCCCGTTCACGATAATGCCTAGTTGACGAACTTGGAGACCGTACAGAGTCAAAGATGAAGAGTGTTTTTTTTTCGTAGGATACCTAAAGCGAACGATAGGTGGCCATCAAACACATGTCCCCTTTTTTTTGGCGCTGCCGTGAGGGAAAACAACTTAACACATTCAACACGTGATGATGCCAGACCATCGAGAAACGAAAAAAAAAAAAAAAACTTCGCTCGGTTGTGCGCACTCCTCTGGCTATATAATTCCCTTCTACCATGGCCGTCAGCAACATTCCCCCTCTCTACGACCTCGTCTAGCCACGACAAGACAATAACCAACACTCTGCTCATCCGACACCCACCTCTGACAGCATGGCCCATCAACAGACTCCGTTTCCTAGCCGGGAATATTTTTCTCGTGGAGATGAGTACGTCCCTACATGAGAATATATAGACCCAGAGGAAACGGAGGCGACCCAGCAGATTCCGAAGGATGTGCTGGAGGTGCTGTTCAGATTTTTGCAGGATACGGAGATTATCCCCAGCTCTCCTACTTCCTGCCCAATCGATTGCGAAAACCTTGGAACGGTCGGGATACATGAGACGGATGATTAGTGTTTGCAGCATGGGCGAGTGCATGTTGCGTAAGTAACTCAACACACGTCGCAGTGGCTCCGAGGGTAAGATGATATCCATTCGCGAAATATGATCAAACGGCAACACTTTGACCATATTTCGCGAATGGATATTATCTTACCCTCGGAGCCACTGCGACGTGTGTTGAGTTACTTACGCAACATGCACTCGCCCATGCTGCAAACACTAATCATCCGTCTCATGTATCCCGACCGTTCCAAGGTTTTCGCAATCGATTGGGCAGCACCCAATTATTTATTACACTGGGATCGACGCATGTTTTCCAGCCTCAGCCACGTAAGACTCGAGGTGTATGCGCCGCAGCTTGAGGACGCCGTTTGGAGAGATCTAAGTACGTTGGAGTTGGCTTGCATGCCACCGTCATGGTGCCTGTTCACGTACCTCAAGGTGATGGCCTTATCTCCGTGTCTGGAGACTCTGAAGATAATCGGTAACATGGGTCCCGGGATTCTGCCGCTGCCGTTTCTCGAAGCAAATTGGCTCAAGGTCCTTCACATTTCGAATTGCTGTTCCGAGGATATTCGTCAGTTTACTCACCACGTGAAGCTACCGAGGCTGGAAGACTTGTCGCTCGCGCCTTCAAAGAGCCTGAACCTCGAAACATTCCATAGGATGTTGGGGAATCACGGGGACAGTCCGTATACCATTGAGGCCTTCGATAAAGTGCAATGGGTCGAAGTTGGCTTTGAGGACACGAAAGCGGTATTATCCTGCCAACTGTTCGAAGATAAGGAGGCCTTCATCATATCGCTCCAAGTGGTCCATCGAGGCGCTTTTGTGGACGTTATGAACTTGTTTCCATTCGTGGAGGGGCTCACCATCAATCTTTCAGAGCCCCTTGACTTCAAGCTCGGCCTCAGTCAGACGGTGGAGAGGGTAGAAGTGCAGGGCCGCCCTGATATGGTGATGGCATCCAGTATCAAGGATCCAATCTGCAGGTGCTTTCCACAGTGCAAAAGCGTGGACCTCCTCCCATCGCTGCCACCATTGCATACTCTGCGCGTGCCTCGGACGCCTCGGACGCCTCCCGTTGAGAACAGAGAAGCAGGTCCCTCACGGTGGTACAACATACCAAGGTGGAGAGGCACTTGGTGACATGTTGCGGTAGTATGTCTAGAGATCGGATTAGTACAACGGATGGGACATCCAGTAAATAGGAGATACCATTGTATCCTGCAGTAGATCGGCTTCCATGAGTTGAAACTGCAAGCATTTTGAAACCTCGACGCAACTAAATTTAGAAAGTTAATTCCCAATAGATTGCTCATTGGATCAGCCTTACGCTGCGAGCATAAACGAACGTCATCGACTAGATGATCCCGGTGGCAGCGATGGGTGGAGGTCCCCGCTTTTACACTGCGGAAAGCACTTGCGGATTGTGTCTTTGATACCGGATGCCATTACCATCTCAGGGCGGCCCCTGGACTGTTACAGTCCCCACCGTTTGACTGAGGCCAAACTTGAACACCAGGAGCGCTGAAAGATCGATAGTGGGTCCCTCCACGAGTGGAAACAAGCCAATCACGTCCATAAAAACGCCTCGATGGACCACTGGAGCGACACGGTAAAGGTCTCCTTATCTTGGAGGAGTTGGCCAAATAATATCGCTTTCGCGTCCTCGAAGCCAACTTCGACCCAGTGCACTTTGTCGAAGGCATCGATAGTATACGGATTCCCCCATGTTTTCCAACATCCTATGAAATGTTTAGAAGTTGATGTTCTTCGAAGGCGCGAGCGACAGGTCGTCCAGCCTCGGTAGCTTCACATGGCGAGTAAACTGATTGATGGATATCTTCGGACCTGCGGTTGGAAAGATGAAGGACCTTAAGCCAATTCGAGAAAGGGCGAGCTGCTTTCCGGACTGCCTAAGTGTGAATCTCATTCCATTGCTGCCTCCGTTACAACGTCTGCACGTACATCGGACGCCTCGTTGAGGCGTGTCCCATTTCGTGACATATCGCACTTGTATATCTGGAGATCGGATGGGGCACTCAGTAAATAAAACGCATGCTTTTGACCATTTCCTTACAGTGTATTGGTTTGTGATCGATTTGCAAAGGGTCCCGGATGCATGATTGCCTGATCGCATTTACAGCAAGTGTGGCTTTATAGGATCTGAGAATTGACAGGATAGAGGATGCCCATTAGACGGACTCAGAGATAGTTGGGGAACGTGGGGCTTAGCGTGTGGAGTGCTTACTGTCTTGTGGGATGACCGACTTGAATGGACCTCCCGCCGAATGGAGACTGATCACGTCCATGAGTGGTTGTAGTAAAGCAAAACCTGTCGAATTTATACCTTCTACTAACATTATGTAGAGTCCTTTTTTAAGTGCGTATGCACAACCTCACACGGGTGACGGCTGCGCTTGCACCATGCCTCCTTTGTCTCGTCCTTTGTCTTGTCTACCTTTGGCTCGTCTACCTTTGTTTCGTTTACCTGATTCATCTACTCTCGATTCCGATACCGTTGCCTTCTCCCCTTTGTCTCGTCGACAATAGGGACTGAAAGCAAGACAAAGGTAGGCAGGACAAAGGTAGACAAGACAAAGGAAGGGAGAGTGGACAGCAAGTCCGCAAATCGAGAGTCCACCGCGGCGATTTAGTTGTGTGTATGTAAGGACACCAGACTCACGCAGTTGAGGAGCTCGTAATGCACAATATTACCCTCACAGTGATCTTACCAGTCACTGAGTATTTCATTAGCCGTGTGATTACATTTACATCTGTTTCTTTGTGGGTCTATATAATGTTTAGAGCAAGTCAGGCGAACCGATGGTCAAGGAACTTCAACCATGAGATCTAGAGAACCTGTGAGCGATGGGGAGTTACCGCCGAGAACATCCTCTCCTAGCACTGTTGTTTCCCGTTACATAATATTCACGCGCTGGTCGCGTCGTGGGGCAGCATGGACGCGTCACGGAAACAATAATCTGTCCAGCCTATCACACTAGTGCATACTACACTTCTGCTAATCATCCGACGTTCGCACTGGACAGAGGGAGATGCATTTAGCCTCCATCCTCATTCTCTCTCCGGCGCTGGCCGCTGCAGCACTGTAACCAACCATGCCGACGAACCTCACCGTCTATCATCCGAGCACAACGGACGCGAATCTGATACGGTGGGTTGACGACATGAATGATTCATCATTGAGTAAGCTCGGAAACATGAAGATCGATCTGATGCTGGGGAATGTGAGTGCAAAACCCACCTGGACAATTCCACGATGATTGGGTTCCAAGTGACCTACTATCAATCGTTGTTCATTGCGCCACGTTCACACACGTCTACCACTACAAATGCATCCGGCCCCTACTCGAGATGCACCACCCAGGCTTCTCATGCCCGTTGGAGGAGGGTGCTGGTGCTGGTGCTGGTAGAGTGGGTGGGAAGCGTAAACGGTAGCCTGTGTGCGCCGATGATGATGATGATGATGATAATACCGGTTTTATATATCCCTTAGTTGTAGGACTACATAGTCGCTTTTGGAGGATTTTTCTGTTATGCTTTTCTACGAGTTTTTATTTATTTATGTATTTTGGATGGAACAATTGTACTGTTGTCTTTTTATTTATTTTTTAATGGGAAACGAAACGGTATTATATTCAAAGTGTTGTTATATATGTAAGGTGACGTTGGTATATTTAATCGTGCTCGCGCATGCGTGGGTTTTGGAGCGGTTGACTTGTCGTCTGTCCAGCACTCGGTCCCCAAAGGTCCCTTCCTTCCTTTGTATTGCCGGTACGCTGCGATTCGCGGCAGTCTCTTGATACGCCCGGTCATCATCTCAGCTCGAAATCGGATTTTCATATGTGACAAGTCTGTCCATAAGGCAAGGTAGGGCGAGGCAGGGCAGGGCGACGTAACGGGATGACTTTTGATTTTTGATAGATCAGCTTGGGGTCTCGGGGGTGGCGATGAGAGACGAGCTTGGGTTGGGGGGGGGTGAACTGGAGGTGGAGGTGGAGTTGGAGGTGGAGTTAGAGCTGGGGCTGGAGCCAAGGAATGCGACGGAATGGGATTCGGGAGGTGAGGATGTGTGGATGTGAGTAAAGTGTTGTTTCCTTTTGGGTCGTGTCGTTCTGTGTGGTTTGAGCTAGTTGGTTGGTGTGATTGCAGGGGTGTGTGATTGGGGTGGAAAGGAGGAGAGCAGAGCCAAACTGTACTGAACAGCCTTTCTCTCGTCGAGCAGAACCCGGCCCGGGCATTTTTTGTTGTTGTGAAAGGCATCATTATGCATCACATGACCCCCTCTCTCCTCCGGCCTCCATACGTGTTACGCTGGTGACCGGTAACTTTTGGTCTTTTTATTTTTATTTTTTTACGCTTGATGATCATAGATCACATGGCGCGATGGGTGTATTGGCGCTGGATGGGCATTTGACGCTGGATGTGCGTTTGACGCTTGGTGCGTGTCAGGATGCACTGAATGGGCTGGTGTACATGGGTAAGGTGTCGCTGTGACGGGCGTGGCGAGGCGAGGCCTAGGGAGGCGCGGAGGGTTGGCTTCGGTCAGCTGGGCTAATGATGTGGTTTGGGCGGGGTGGGTGCGGGTATGGGCCAAGGCAGGTAGGTAAGCAGGTCGGCAGGGCAAGGCAGACATGGTAGGAGGGAATATGCGGTTCAGGAGGAGTGAAGCTTGGGTTTGAGTGTCAGGTCGTGGTGGTGGCGGTGCCGTGCAGGCAGGGGTGGGGGTGTTGTGTGTGTTGGCGCGATAGTGGTGGTGCGTCCCAGGCCTCGCGATGGTGTTTGGTATGTTTTTGACGGTTTTGGTGGATAAGTGTTGTTGTGAACTTCATGATACGCCTTTATTTTTATTTATTTTTGAAACGTTTGATGATTTACTTTTCTAATAATCGTCTTGCTTACCAGGTTCATGCGGCCAGCACCATCGACGATGCTTATATTAAACTTCTTGGACTGCTATACAATAATGCCATGCTTGTGCATTTTTGCAGCACCATTAGAAGGTCCTCCGTGAGGTCGCTTCGGCACTCCATCATATTCGTGTGAGCAAGCTCCTGGTGAAGGCGACACCCTTGACTTTTGTAAGTATAGTAACGCGACGCCGTTCAGATTTGCTCTGAATGTCCTTGCGGCCATTCATTTGACGGGCCTGGGTACGTCTGGGTACGTTGGCATCTAGGTTGACTTGATCGGAAGGAGAGGACAGTCTATGATGGGTCGGATGTAGGCCACATCTGTGCCTTTCAGTCAGGCAGTGCCACGCAAGTATTGCCGCGGTATTGGTGCTTTGACAGTTTGGTGTATCCGTGTTGTCGTGAAGGCTTGATACTCCTGGTTTCTTTTTTTAACATTTGATGCTTTACTTGTCTAACAATTGCCTGACTTACCAGGTTGTTAGGGACATGATATGGCGGCCAGTACCCTAGACGATGCCATATAAACTTCTCGGACTTCAGCAATGCCATGCTTGTGCATTTTTGCGGCACCATCAGAGGGTCCCTCGTGAGGTCGCTTCGGCATTTTAAAGCAAGCTTCTGGTGAAGGCGATGAAGATTCTGAGGGACTCGGTGTTCAGCGTTGAGTATCTTGTATTCTGCGAAACCGTGGTGTCGACTTACCCAGGTCCGAGCTAGTTCCCAGTGACAGTCTCATTTACACCCCTTGACTTTTGTAAGCATAGTAACGGGATGCCATGAATTGTCACGACGCCATTCAGAGTTCCTCTGAATGTCTTTGCGGCAATGCATTGTGATCATGTTGCTGTGAACAAGCTCCGTGTGAAGGCAATCAAATTCGTCTTGTCGTCCATGTTCGCGTCGTCGGCCGTCTGTATCAGGAGTGCCCAACAACGCATCATGTCTGTTTCCTTCACGAGGGTGAGTGTTGTAGACCACTCGATGTCCGTAGGTGCGGATGTGACATACCCTGCTGTGGAATCACCGATGACAGATATTGCCGCCGAAACTGTGACGGACCATACGGGCCTGGAAGTAGGGAGGACACGTCCCTTTGAATGCCAGTCTAAACATTGTGCAAGGGGCCTGCAGGGTAGTACTACAAGAGGCCGCTCCTCGTCCCTCGTCCCTCGTGTCCCTAAAGCGACGACGACATAGTTGTGTCTCCTCGAGGCGACCTAGATATCCGATATCATGCATGCGGTGCGGCAGGCTAGGGAGGGTACGTGAACGCGGCTTTGACTGCATTGTTTGATGGTTTACTTACCACGAGGTAGGAGGCCGAGTGAGTGGCGACAATGGAATCCTAGAGTTCTTCATCAACGCTCTGTGCCATCGATTGCGAGTTCGGGTATCAGGGATATGCCATTGTGCGCCGCGTGTTGCTCACGAATGGCAACATAATGTCTAAAGGAAGGTGCGTGTATGGAGAACCTCCAGCCAGTGCCCGGCCCTCACGGAGAATCAGTTTTGAGATTCGAAGACGCAACGTGCATGTTCAATATGTGCCCACGCCATGTGTCGTCGAGCCGCCAGCCAGATGAGAACAGGGTGACAACTCTGTGAAATGGATGTGCCGCTTAGACGTCCCTCAGGACTTGAAACGAGGTGGTGTAGATGTCTAGTCGAAGCCACTGATGCCCCTGTGTTTCATGGCTGCAAGAGGTACGTGAATGCGACTGTGGCGGAAATTTTTTTTTGACTGTCCGCTTAGGGCGGGAACAGTGGCTACCACCGGCGCATACAATCCAGGTATATTCAATGATTCTAATTACAACTCTCAGTTCACATCCACATTCAGGTTGAGGGGCGACCGAGGACTTGTAGTGAGGCCTCGTCAATAGGTGGGACGATGGCGGAGCCCACAAAGACCTTGTTCGTCGATGTTTGCATCTGTTACAGCTTGGCTCTATGGGTGCTCCAGTGCGCTCGGCATCTAATTTGCTTTCCTTATAATGAGAGACGTAAACGAAGCTTGATGGTGCGGGTGCTATAGATCTCTATGCTGAAACTGATGCCGAAGCGACAACAGAGTGTTTTGTGTTCCGTCCGGCGGCACGGCCACTTGGGTCTCCACCTTGACAATACAGAGAGTGCGGCGTCTGCTTCATACTTTCACACATGCCACAAGGCCAAGGTTTCGGCAGAGCCGTCGGTGGTGTTATATTTTACTCCTTGATACGGTGTGGCAGACATCCCTCGTTTCCATCACAAAACATTCAATCTCACACGAGGCCTTTCTAGTTTGTTGTATGGCTCGGACCATAGAAGCGCCTTATACGTACAATTCATCAAGGGGTGTTGTCCATATTCCGGATCACTCGGGGCTGCCAATGGTCGCCTGCTAGAAAATTGTGTTGAAGGATGTGCTGGCTCTACCCAAATTTTCACAACGGACTTGCACCGGTGCGTATGTCCCCACTCTGGCATCTCCCCTCTGACGATAATGCCCAGTTGACGAACTTGGAGACCGTACAGAGTCAAAGATGAAGTGTTTTCTTCGTAGGATACCTACAGCGAACGATAGGTGGCCATCAAACACATGTCCCCTTCTTTTTGGCGCTGCCGTAAGGGATTGGAAACAATTCAACACATTCAACACGTGATGATGCCAGACCATCGAGAAACGAAAAAAAACTCCGCTCGGTTGTGCGCACTTCTCTGGCTATATAATTCCCTTCTATCATGGCCGTCAGCAACACCCCCCTTCTCTACGACCTCGTATAGCCACGACAAGACAATAACCAACACTCTGCTCATCCAACACCCCTTTCTGACAACATGGCACATCAACAGACTCCGTTTCCTAGCCGGGAATACTTTTCCCGTGGAGATGAGTATGTCCCTACAGATATGATAATACTGGCAGTATACTGACCTAACTCCCTGTCGCCTCCCCAGGTTCACTAGATCCCAAGGTTGGTGGTCCTTGATCATCGTGGTTTCGCCTGACTAATTCTCTACAGTTGATCTAGACCCGCAATATCTAGACCCAGAGGAAACGGAGGCGACCCAGCAGATTCCGGGGGATGTGCTGGAGTTGCTGTTCAGATTTTTGCAGGATACAGAGATTGTCCCCAGCTCTCCTACTTCGGCTCCTACTTCGGCTGCGCACGTGAGTCTGCGGATAGCGCAGATGTTCCGCCAATGGCACCAGACTGGTCGGAATGTACATCAATGGGTACCGGTGAGGGCGCAGTCGGATCCGCGAGTGACGAAGCATCTCCTCCTATTGAGTCGGAGGGCGCTCGTTCGCTTCCGTATCGACCTCGGAGAGAACGATATACTTGCAATTCCCCAAACGATGCATCTGGTTCGGCAACACTTTGACCACATTTCGCGAATGGATGTTCTCTTACCCTCGGAGCCACTGCGACGTGTGTTGAGTTACTTACACAACATACACTCGCCCATGCTGCAAACACTGATCATACGCCTCATATATCCCGACCGTTCTAAGGTTTTCGCAATCGATTGGGCAGCACCCAATTATTTATTACACTGGGATCGACGCATGTTTTCCAGCCTCAGCCACCTAAGACTCGAGGTGTATGCGCCGCAGCTTGAGGACGCCGTTTGGAGAGATCTAAGTACGTTGGAGTTGGCTTGCATGCCACCGTCATGGTGCCTGTTCACGTACCTGAAGGTGATGGCCTTATCTCCGTGTCTGGAGACTCTGAAGATAATCGGTAACATGGGTCCCGGGATTCTGCCGCTGCCGTTTCTCGAAGCGAATCGGCTCAAGGTCCTTCACATTTCGAATTGCTCTTCCGAGGATATCCGCCAATTCACTCTCCACGTGAAGCTACCGAGTCTGGAAGACTTGTCGCTCGTGCCTTCAAAGAGCTCAGACCTCGAAACATTCCATAGGATGTTGGGGAATCACGGGGACAGTCCGTCTAGCATTGAGGCCTTCGATAAAGTGCAATGGGTCGAAGTTGGCTTTGAGGACACGAAAGCGGTCTTATCTTGCCAACTATTCGAAGATAAGGGTGCCTTCACCGTGTCGCTCCCAGTGGTCCATCGAGGCGCTTTTGTGGACGTTATGAGCTTGTTTCCATTCGTAGAGGGGCTCACCATCAATCTTTCAGAGCCCCTAGACTTCAGGTTCGGTCTCAGTCAAACGGTGGAGAGGGTAGAAGTGCAGGGCCGCCCTGATATGGTGATGGCATCCAGTATCAAAGGTCCAATCTGCAGGTGCTTCCCTCAGTGCAAAAGCGTGGACCTCCTCCCATCGCTGCCACCGTTGCATAGCCTGCGCGTACCTCGGACGCCTCAGACGCCTCAGACGCCTCCCGTTGAGAACAGAGAAGCAGGTCCTTCACGGTGGTACAACCTATCAAGGTGGAGAGGCACTTGGTGACATGCTGCGGTAGGATATCTGGAGATCGGATTAGTACAACGGATGGGACATCCAGTAAATAGGAGATATCATTGTATCCTGGCGGTTGTAACAGTAGATCGGCTCCCATGAGTTGAAACTGCAAGTATTTTGAAATCTCGACGCAACACGTCTGGGATATCTCTGGATTCAGAAAAATAATTCTTGATCGATTGCTTATTGAACCAGTCTGACGCTGCGAGCATGAACGAACGTCGTCGACTAGATCCAAAGCAGGTCAAGATAGCCGTTGGTGTCGATCTCTAAGGTGTGAAATTCTGTATATGTACCTTTGTATATATTAACGACAAAATATCTAATGGTAATGTGAACCCGACGGAAGGCCAAGGCTATATATTGACATCGGTACAACATTGGATGTAAATTCCACCCTCTCGACTGCCTAGAACACGTACTTTTTGACCATTTCCTTGCAAGTGCTTCAACGCACAAAGCGTAGTGTACTGAGTTGTGATTGATTTGCAAAACGTGCCGGATGCATTATTGCTTGATCGCATTTACAGTCAAGGTTGAGTAGCGATGTGTCTTTATAGGACATGAGAATTAACGGGATAGAGTATGCGCACTAGACGGACTCGAAGATAGTTGGTTAAGCTGAGGAACGTAGCGCTTACTTAATGTGTGCGATGCTTACCGTCTTGTGGGACGACCGACTGGAATGGACCTCTCGCCAAATGGAGACAGTGCACGTCCGGTGGTTGTAGTAAAACAAAACTTGTTACACTTACTACAAAAGGGCACCAGACTCACGCAGTTGAGATAGATCGAATACTACGGGTTCTCTAGGTTCACTTCGACGGATACTAATAGCTATGGAATGAGCACTTTGGATAGCAGCAGCCTGGTATCCACAGTTTAGACGTGGATCTGCCTCCATTACAGAGCCTGCGAGTACATTGGACGCCCTCGTTGAGGACAAAGAGGCATGTCCCATTTCGTGACATATCGCGCTTGTATATCTGGAAATCGGATTAGTGCAACGGACCTAAATAGTACTGCGAATCGAAGTGGCGCCCCCCCCATGGCTTTCAAAACCTTTGGACTTCACGTTCCGCCTCAGTTAAACGGTGCGGAAGGGACGGCTTGAGATGGTGATGGCACCCGGAGCTGCTTTCCGAACTGCCCAAGTGTGAATCTCATTCCATTACTGCCTCCGTTACAGAGTCTGCGCGTACATCGGACGCCTCGTCGAGGACAGAGAGGGGTGTCCCATTTCGTGACATATCGCGCTTGTATATCTGGAGGTCGGATGGGGCACTCGGTAAATAGAACGCATACTTTTGACCATTTCCTTACAGTGGTTTTCAGCCCGGCACAAAGCGTAGTGTATTGGTTTGTGATCGATCTGCAAAGGGTCCCGGATGCATGATTGCCTGATCGCATTTACAGCAAGTGTGGTTTTATAGAACCCGAGAATTGACAGGATAGAGGATGCGCATTAGACGGACTCGGAGATAGTTGGTGAAGCTGAGGAACGTACGGCTTAGTGTGTGGAGAGCCGCCTGCATGCAGTACATTATTGTACAACTAAAGGGATGTACTGGTATCCCATTGTACTTGAAGAAAGGCTGGACAAGACAGGGGAGACAGCGTCATATAGTACTTATGGCAAATTGTAAATTCCCTACGGCAGTCTAATTCATGGAATAGCGATACGAGTACCGCCACTTGCGGGAGTGGGTGTCACTGATGAGATCGGACCTGACAGCACTGGAGTGGGCGGGATCTTCGATCAACCCGAGGAGCACCGCTTCGACTCCACCTTGAGTTCCGCATCTGATGTCGAGTTGTGCGACGTGATGGAACTACCACGTGGAACAACTTGACATCCGAATACCGGGTGTATCATTGTCTCACGCCTTCAATTACCTAGGCGCGAAGGAGTTGCGAAGACTTGTAGTCCATGCTACAGTCCGCGACTCTCTGCTGTCCAATTATGCATAGGTTTGACAGAAGAAGTCCGTTTGACAACCTTCGCCACGTTGTCTTCACAGTCTTCGCACCCTGTTTTAGTGACACTGTGGAGTTTCATGGCCTCCTTGGAGCTTGTGTCCCTGAATCCACCGTGGCTCCTGGAAGGCTACCTTGAGATCGTGGGTAGGTCTCCTTTTCTAGATGCTCTGAAGATTGTGAGCCGCATGCACCCGGGAAACCTGCTACGGTCGCCCTTATGGACGGGGTGACCTATCCATCGAACCTTCGGAGAGCCCCCAGGACGAAACGTTCCACGGAATGCTGCGGGTCGACAGGGACGGCCCGCACACGATTAGTACATTTTCCAATGTACGGCTAATTGATATAGGGATCCAGACACTTCGGGGCAAGAAAGTGGCTGTACTTTCCTGCTAGTTATTCCAGTAAATATCACTGAACATGCGATCGGACCTGCCAGCAATCAAGCTGATTTTCGGCTTGTTGGCGCTTCATTGATGCGCACTACTCGGAGATAGTTGGTGAAGCTGAGGAACGTAGGGTTTAGCATGTGGAATGCTTACGGTCTTATGGGATGATCGACTTGAATGGACCTCCCACCGAATGGTGGCTGATCACGTCCATGAGTGGTTGCAGTAAAGCAAAACCTGTTGAACTTATACCTCCTGCTAACATTATGTAAAGTCCCTTTATGTGCGTATGCACAACCTCACACGGGCGATGGCTGTGCTTGCACCATGCCTTTGAATGCAACCTTTGTCTCGTCTACCTAATTTGTCTACTCTCGATTTCGCATCGATATCATTGCCATCTTCCCTTTGTTTCGTCAAACAAAACGGACTGAAAGCTGTTGTAGATAGACAAGACAAATGTAGACAAGACAAAGGACAACAAGACCGCAAATCCCACCCCGGCGATTTAGTTGTATGTAACGCAGTTTGAGGACGATTGATACTAGGGGCTCTCTAGGTTCACTGATACTAATCAGGTTCTGTTGAGGTAACGGCGCTAAGCTGGAACGCACGTGACCAGCACTAGCTGTACAGATGTGACCAAATCATGTAACACTTCAGTAATCTTACCAGTCACTGAGGTGTGTAGTCAAAAGGAATATGGGCGGAGTGACGGTTTTTTGAGACAACTGGTAAAAACTACATTCCGTCTTTTTGCTCCGACTAAAATAGAAAAGTTTTGACTGAACTACAGTACCTAAGTTGAGCGATTGCATTTTCTTAACAAGGTGAGCGTTCATTCCTGATTCCTTTCGCATTTACTTACAGTAGCGCAGTATTTCATTAGGTACTACAATATTACCCTCACAGCGATCTTACCAGTCACTGTATTTCATTGGCTGTGTGCTTACATTTACATCTGTTTCTTGTGGGTCTATACAACGTTTAGCGAGTCAGACGAACCGATGATCAAGGGACTTTAACGTTCAACCACTAGAGAACCTGTGGAAGCGATGGAGAGTTAATACCACTGAGAACATACTCTCCCAGCACTGTTGTTTCCCGTTACATAATATTCACGCGCTGGTCGCGTTGTGGGGCAGCATGGACGCGTCACGGAAACAATAATCTGTCCTGCCCATCACACTAGTACATACTACACTTCTGCTAATCATCCGACGCTCCCTCACAATTCTATCGATCGCACTGGACAGAGGGAGATGCATTTAGCCTCCATCCTCATTCTCTCTCCGGCGCTGGCCGCTGCAGCACTGTACCCAACCATGCCGACGAACCTCACCGTCTATCATCCGAGCACAACGGACGCGAATCTGATACGGTGGGTTGACGACATGAATGATCCATCATTGAGTAAGCTCGGAAACGTGAAGATCGATCTGATGCTGGGGAATGTGAGTGCAAAACCCACCTGGACAATTCCACGGTGATTGAGTTGGATGGGCGTGTGCTGTGCTGCTATGCCCTGGCGGCTTCTTGAAGACAGTTGTTGCGACGCTTGCCAGGAGTATACCGTGCACGTATCGCGAAGTCAAGTTGTATATACCACCCGGCATCGGTCCCGACAGTTCTGACTAGTGAGCATCCGTTCGCTAGCAAGTAGTATGGATGCCTCACAGGGGGCACATGCTGAAGCGACGACACAACCTTTTAGCGCATTAATCTTCATTCCTTCCTGGCCATACAAACCCATCTACTCCGCACGATTCACAATCACCAACCATACATCTAATTCGCTCCCCATCCGCATCCTCAACTCAGCAGTCACACCCTCTTCCACTTTCTCTGCCATTATCTCCACGGAGACGTTCGGAGGGGGGGTAGCCACTTCAACCACCGCGACCCCCGCATCGACATTTGCGCCTGGCAGAGAAAAGATTGGGACGACTGCAAGTGGTGGTCATCGGGTGAGAATAGAGGGGTCGGCTCGTTTCAGGGCGATGTATGTGCTTTGGCCCGTGTTGGTGGGTGCGGTATTGGCTTCTTAAAGGTTATGGGTAAGGTCGATGCAAGCTACGGACGGTCAATTCTGTACGGCCTGTATATTTGGTTTGTATGACTAGCAGTGTCTCCCTGTGTATCGACTATGCTATGTACTCCTTTGTGGCAACCGTCTTTGGCGATAAGATGTCCATGTCATGGGGTAATGCGACAAATAGTTGAATTGGACGACACGTTGGCACGAAAATGATGCATTTATATTATTCCGCGTGAAAACGACTGCGTATACAATGACCAAGATATACAGGATGTTCCTATCGGAAGGCTATTTAGTTACTTACGCAATTGCTTTCTTCCAAAATTTCCAAGTCTGTGCTGGTAATCTGGGTCGGAACCCTGATCTGCTGATCGTCAAGCCTTTGAAAAGCTGGTAAAAAGTCCACGCTTCGTAGCTGTAATCCCAGTATCGCGGCGAAATGGACGTGTGACTATTCAGACTTTGAATTACCGTACTCCCAATGAAGATATTACGCATGGGACGCGTCTGGGCGAGATATTTGGCAAATGTGTCGGCTTCTGTGATAGCGAGGGAGGAGATGCCGACATCAATGATGGTCGGGCGGTGCGCGATGAAGGAGATGATATCCCTGGTTGACTTGGTCTCGATTGTAGCAGATACATCCAGATCAGGTCCGACGTCTTCGGCAGCAGACTCAGTCGTTGCGCCAAGCAGTGCAAAGATATTATCTAGTCGTAAGGTCTGAAGTCTTGGAAGAATAGTCTCATCGCTTAACCAACTGCAGTGGTTGACAGAGACGCATATATGAGTTGATAGAGCGAGAGTGCGTAGTGTGGATGAATGGCGATGCAGAAATTGCATGAGAACCTGTAGATCGGCTTCGAGAGGGGCTCCTAGAAAGACCTTGTATAACTCTAGCGCCTCAAGGCGCGGAAAGAACCGCCCCATAAGAATTACGTGCGCGTATTCAACATGTATCATACCGATAGTCTGTATGTTGGGTGCGTGGGAAAGAAGCGCGTGCCACGAGCACGCCTCCAGTGCATGACTGTCCACAGCATAATAGAGATCCGATATGCAAATGGCGGTAAGTCTGGAAAGCATTATCTTCGGAGGCATCTGGTTTGTGACGCCATTCACGAATAGCTCAGTGACCATGGGCGATCGTGCGCAAAGGCATGCCCATATACTACGACTGGAGGTGTACTGCATGTCCGCGAGAAGAGTCCAGTCTGTTATAGTGCGTGCATCCTTCTCTGGAAGGCCGAGAAGCATGTATAAGGGATGGAGACTTCGCAAGATAATGCGTCGAAGGTTCGGAAGTCCGCCGAGAACAGCGTTTAACTGGTGTGAGATTATTTCATGATATTGATTATGTGGAAAGTTTCTCGGTGATCGAAGATCTGGACTCCTGGGGTCCCATCCATCAGTAAGCTCTCTACGGTTTGCACGGGGAGGCCATTTATTAACCTCCAGTATTTTCGGTCCTATGCACTTGACATCGTCGTCGAAGACTAATGTCGTGACGAGAGATGCCAGCTCTTGTCTCATTAGCAAATGAGACAAGAGAGTACTGATTCGCTCTGGGCGGTGATATCCAATAACGAGTATCGAGTAGAGCTCATGATTGGCAAGACGATTAAAAGTTCGTGAAACGAGGGAAAGGTTGTAATAGTCGGTAGGCCAGTGGAGATAAGTCAATATTTCTTGAACCAGCTCTTCGGCGAGGAATTGAAGGCCAATTTGCACAGCCTTGTCCTGTGGAGTACGATTCAGGATACTACGAAGGAGCCTCATACTAAACAAGTTTTCAAACACGTTGAGTTCCCTGGTTGGAGTTCTGTGACGGTGAAGGAAGTCAATCACCTAATAACAGCATGTAACCGTGCACCCACGGGACTGACGGATCTAAATGTCGTTGTATCTTAAGGCAAGTATTTAGACAAAGGTGGGAGATTATGGTTGCGGCGACAGAGCGAGGAAGAACGAGCGAAAATTCCACGCGTGTGGGCTGCGAAGCTGGTGGGCAGATTCAGAGTTCATAAGAGCATATTTGATTCCGCGGCACCGTGCCGCCCTTGTTCTAAGTGTCCCAAACAGGACTCAGGCCCGCGCCAGCTTTAGCCTCAAGCGTACTCGATCAATTTACTTGTTTCAGCTTGATTCAGATGTGAGGTGTGTTTTCGGACTCCGCGACAGTAAATTTAGAAGACAGACAAATCAGCCGCACTCAGTGGGCTGCGGCCTGAATGCATACTAGGACGCATTTGAGTTGTTGGTCATGCAACCAACGCAGTCATAATTTACATAAATTGCGAAGACTCATTCGACGTTGTTCCCCAAGAGATATGTGTATTTCCCCATGCAATTACTAACCCCTGCAAGCGGACCAGGGCGACGGCAACTCCACTGAGAATTTGACACTCCATATCTAGAGTCGATTAAAGGTACATTTTGAATTCATACAATCACGTTGCTGATCGTGATGCTAGAGGAAGACGCAGGCAATCCCAATGGCCAATGTAATAAGATCGATGCCTGGTGGTCTAATAGGCCTCAACTTGCGGGATAACTGCCAAAGAAAACATCGACGGGGGCTTCTTCCTCGAAGCAATGCTACATGAAGAAGTAAAACCTTGCTGCGAGTCGCCAATTTCCGTGATGTCAATAACATATTGAGATCGGACAATGAAGACTCACCCTGTTCCTTGAATTGAAGCGACACCGACGGGATGCAAGTGATACGGCCTGGCCTGACATCAGCATACATTTACGGTAGACAGCAGTGAGAACTCACTTGCGAACTGGTCATCGAGGCGAGAGATCGACAAGATTGGATTGATAACTGTGATGAGAACTCCTGATGCAGTCAGACTCCATCCACGGCATAGCAATAATCAACGCACTTGACTATGTATCATATACGAATCCCTGAGTAGTCTCGCTTGCTCTTTTGCCACTCTTGCACTTGCAAGCTCCCAGGGAAGCTCATCTAGGAGTTTTGGATATGATTCATTGAGTTCGCGTATGGACTCCGTGCAGACGGTGTATGTGGGATCCGAGTCTCCAAAGAATCGTATCTCTGTTCTGGGAGGAAGTTGGAATGATATAGCCATAACATACTGATTGGGGTGGCGCATATGCGGTTCTATACGTATCGCGTCCTTTCCTTCAGGCGGCCACGGCGCGGTGTCGGGACTATTAGTGTGACGAGTGAAGTGTCTATACAGAGCAGGAATATTGGACACGGGTTGTTTTTCAAATGTGGCCATGACAAAGACTGTCGCACCAGCACGAGTCCTCTTGTTCTCGTCCAAATGAATGTCCTTGTCGGCTGCGATGATAGGGCGATACTTGAGACTTGCAGCATTTCCCCGAAGCGTGCGCATAGATGACCCAGTGAATGATATCTCGGACCGGTTTGGGACATAGGTGAATCCTTTTGCAGCTTCGGACTTAGTTTGTCGTTGGATCCAATCGTTGACTGCCTGGCAGACGGGTTCGAGGAGTGAGCATTGCGCCAGACCCACTTTTCTAGCAGGGAGAGTCGTACAAGTCATGTAAGTGGTGGTGTATGAATATTATAAAGAGGGTGATTCGGTGTATATGGTAAAAGAAATGGCGGTCCTGCCAGTGCCAGCACAAAAGGTAAGGAATCGAAAGCTTCAAACCCGAGGGCAGGTGCTTATAAGCCATCTGTGTTCCACAATATAGATGGCCACAGTACTGCGCTGTGGATTTAATTAAATCCGAATCTGTAAGTTGAATTGCTGCGGGTGCCGGTGGGTTTCAAAACTATAGATCCAGCCGACAACACAAAAAGCCATATTTCGGTGGACGCCGGTCTGGGCACTTTGGTGGTGCCCATTGCTAGATAAAACAGGCCTTCAAAGGGCGAGAAAGAACCAAAGGTGCACTTTGACCTTACATAAACCAATATCCTGATAGGATAGTGACTGGGATAGTCTTCCCATTGTGCCACGGAATCTAGAAGGGTTCCACACCACTGTACGATTGTTTTATGTTTCCATGCCACTTTAGATATAAAGCCTCTATGTTGCATACTGGCGGGGACAAAAACCAAGTCACTCTTTGACCTCCAACAACTGGCATGAACGGCTTGAACATCCACTCTCTGCGAAATGAGCTGGCTCGAGGAACATACGCCGTGATACAGGTTGATCCTGTTGCATCTTGTGCAGGTGCGAATGACCCGGAAATGACTGCCCTAGCAAGGCGGCTTCCATCAAAGAAGTAAGGCATTTCTCAGTCGGAGGATGTGGTCGCGAGACTGACTGTCCGACTGTCTAGGTATCTTGCTGTCATTACCGAGTTTAGATTCATGCCTAAGCCACAATGGGGTGTGCACGTCGTTTCTCAAGGCTTTCCCACTCCCGACAAGATTTATGCTCTACACGAGGGACAGTGTACACCGATCTTCCCAACTACAGAACATCCACAAGGTCGAGAGGCACTTCGAGCCAACAAAGAGTTTCCTTGGAAGAACTGCTACCACCACTCGCTACCAGGACGCGAGTGGCTGGCTGTGTCGTCGGTATCGAGTGAAGGGGCGACAGGAATACAGCTTCCAAAAGAGGAGGTAGACCGGCTGTTTGATTGTTTCCTAGAGGATTCCTATGAGGCTAGCGATGCCAGGGAAAAAGAGGAACGACGTAACCGGATGATAAATGCTCCATCAGCTGACAAGTGTGGAGAAGCCGCAGCGCACCCTTCTGTGTCATGCGAGGAGAATCTGGACCACCCCTCTTTATCTCCCCCGCTCCCACCTGACTCTCATGAATCCCAAAACCCCGTCTCCGATGGAATTGATCCATTTGCCGCAGAGCCATACGATGACTTCTCCGATGTCACGTCCATTGTCTCGTGCCTCAGTCGCGATTCAGGCTGCTCAGATGGAAGCGAAGGTTTCATTTGTGCTTTGGAATCATGCCTCGATCCTTACTGCATCACGCCAACTATAAAGGTCTGGCTCGACCTTAGTGTCTTCGATTCTGAGACACTCCCACCCGTCATGGATTTTTGGGCAGAGTTACAAGAGATATATGAGTGTGTTCCTCTCTTTCCTGTCAATGGGAAATAATCGACTAATACCATGTCGTCCCCAGCATTTATTTCATATGGAAAGCAAAGCAGGACGCCAAGGCTAGCGAATTAAAAAAGCAAAAGAAAGCCAGTGCGACCCCAAGGAGATCGGCACCTGACCCCACACCCGCACCAAACACTGACAAGTCCCTTAAATCAACACGACTGAGCACAGTGGCCTCTCGCGTTCGCTACACGGTGAAATCCTTAAAATGCATGCTCCGCCGATTCTTTCCCCTACGGGCTGATCCTGCCCCAAAGAAAACTTGAGACGTGTATAGATATAGAAAATCATGTTTCGTGTCAGATGAAATGACCTTGTAGACTTGTTCAAAGCCACTTCTTGACTCACATGTTCGATCATCCTGTTTAGGAGTGCTTCCAAGGATAGTGACAGGGTTATCCTCCCTGTGTGGCACGCGGACAGTAACTAGTCATTGTATAATCATAGAGGACTAAGTTTATTATACAGTGGACATATCTCACAAATACTAGTCGAAAGAGCGGCACAAACTATGGACGACAGAGATATAAACCGAACCCAAGTGGGGACCACCTGCGGCATCTGGAAATAGTTTGTAATTTCACTTCGAACTGTTGTGGCTTTGGTCCAGGCATATTCCCAAGGTGTGGCCTACACCACAATTCCACATAAGTGGGACATTAAGAGAATATCAGGGTCGCGCGGCAGTGTAGTGAAGTGTGTGGAGCCCGTAAGTCAAGTCTGATGACGTGTTGGAAGACCTCAATCGTGTCCTGTCCCCTTCTCAGCTGTCGTTCAATTGGTGTGCAATATTGAGGAGGCGAGGCCATGGCTTCGACACCGGGGGTATGGCAGCAGGCATTGGTCTTTCACATGGCATTGGGGCGGAGGGGGGGGTCTTCAATGGGGTCCCTGGCAGCCATTTTCAACTCAAGGCCTACTGATAATCAGGACCAGTAAATCGATGGACGTCATTTGTATTACAGAAAAATTGTGCTACGGCGTTCGCTGAGGGAGGCTTTCCATGCCTGTGCCCTCTCAGAATATATTATCTCTATATGACTGAGTTCGGACCTCGATACACTCACGTTGCTATGCAATATGTGCAACTTGACCAGTGTTAAGTTGGAACAGAAATATGCAACAAGACTGCGAGATGGGCAGGCTGTTCCCTATCGCGTGTGATTAGACTTGATTACCGTGAGGGTCGCCGATATGTTTATCTCAAATATCTGTTGGAAAAATAGGTGAGCGACATGAGAGGTTGAAAGAGCACGAAGAAGCTAAGAGCTGAGGTAGAAGAATCAAGAAAGACGTCATAGATCTGGGCGACGTTCGTCAGGATGCACATGAATGACAGGGCTTCCATAGATACAACGCATGCAGTTCAATTGAACTGCAGGCTGTGCACGTTCTTCTGTAGGGATGCTTCTATTGGTTCGTGCTGAGGATGCTAATTCTTACAAAGCATGCAGTCCGATTATTGAAAGATGAATCTGTTACTAGCGTCGATTAGCTCTTGGAGGAGATTTACATACCTTGTTCATGGTTCACATGATGTGACATGAAAGAGGGCGTGATATGTCACGCGTTACGGAAGCTGCACGCGCCTTTGCCTCATTTCACCTTGTGGTTGTGCACGATGGCAACGAGCAAACAGTCAGAGCTACCCCAACCTATGAATCGTTCATTAAACAGATCTTCAAGTGGCCCAATTCCATCCAGGATACGTGCGCCTTCAAAACCAGCCACTATCAGGTCCCCAAACGCGACACCTATACCACCAGCATCTTCAATCTCCCCTCCTGTTCCCTCTCAACCCAACATTTCCAGCCTTCCTAGGCCTTCAAATGCTTCGCGTCGCGTTTCAGCTCCTGTTCTACAAAGAAATACCGCAGTCAAGTCACCAGAGTCGCCTTCTCCCAATCCTGTTAGGCCCCATGACCGACCACGACCATCGACTCCTGAATCATCCAGGAGCACCGATGCTCCTCCGAATGGTTCTCTAGCTGTGCCTCGTCAGAGGGTCCTCTCCATGACGCCACCCCGCAAGCCGGCAGCTTTCACGGGCATCTCGCCGGCCGCATCAGCGCGAAAGCAGAGTCCCAGCGCTTCAAAACCTACAGCTCCCACTCCAGGCACAAGCTCGAAACTAACCAAGAGTGTTACAACTCCTCCCAATGGCAGCGTTTCCAAACCCAGTATCACGCCTCCCAACGGCAGGGCTAACAAGCCTACCCCCAATACATCCGCCGGCCAGTCGCCTCCCGGACGTCCACAACGCTCGCGGAATGGTTCGAATGTCTCTAGTCTAGGCCCCCTCCCAGCCGTTCCTTGGTCCTCCAATGGTGCATTGGGACGTCTCAGTGCAAAGCTATTCGCTGATTCACCCCCAAAATTTACACGTGCCCTCAACGATGACGATGGCGATTATATTCCACCACCACCCGACAGCCGTCGTACGAGTACATTTGATACGTCCATCGCGGAGACACGCTGGGAGCCGGGGAATGATGAGATGGATCTCGAGATGCTCACAGAGGTCGTGGACGGCGGTGAAGTAGACGAAGATGTGAGCCCATACAGGATGTTCTTAGACCCCGCGTGCTCATGCTTCCACAGTTCCAAGCTGCACTCGACCAGCTGACTCGCGCACATACCAGCCGACTGACTGATCTCAAAAGGCTGCTTGAGCAGACGCAGACAGCATCTGCCGCACAACTGCACGCGCTTCAGGCCGAGCTACGCCTCTTACGCAATACACTGGAGCAGGAACGTATGGCCGCACGCGAGAGTGAGCTCCGTAGGGATCGCGAGAGGCTCAGTCTGGCCACACGAGGGGTGGAAGACGATGGTGCCGATTGGGACGTGGCGCGTGCGCTGAGGGGAGATGGGCGCGGTAACTTCAACGACGCAGACGTGCGTAAGGCCGTCCGTGGACTCAAGATGGCAGATCGGATGCGTCTGTGCGCGTTTCGTCTAGCTGACCGTTCGCTCTACGCTCACAGCTCACTACAGAATCGGAATTATTTTGGATTGTGCGTACGCGTAATTCACTTGGAGGCTTTTCGTACTTATGCCGTTGCCATGGATAGCTTGTCTTCCCGGCGATATATCACGGCAGATTCTCCTGCTCGAAAAGTACGCGAAAAGCGTATTCGATATGGTTGGCACCCTTCCTCCGGAACTTGGAGTGCGATGTCTCCTTCACCTGCCTGTGCATGACCTCCTTGTAAATGCGGAACTTGTATCACACAAGTGGCAAAAGCTTGTGCACAGTCCGGCGCTCTGGCGTGCACACTGCCTCACCCTCACCAGGACGGACCCTGTACCCCTCCGACCACCTGCACAACCCGAGGAGTGGAAGCCACTATACAAGAGTTTGTATCACCGAGAACGCAACTTTAGCGATGCGCTTCCCCAAAGCGTTCGATTCTTGAATGGGCATACAAACTTTTGTACGACCTTGCTGCTTAAAGGTTTGTCTCGTGTGGGATCCTAGGAGTTAGGCAATCTGCTGAAGCTGCGACGATGGTGCAGGAAAGCGCCTTATTAGCGGTTCATATGACGAGACGATTCGATTCTGGGACATTGCTACTGGCGAGGAGAAAAAGTGTCTTCAGGTGAAGAAGCCAGTCAGTTGTATCGACTTTTTGAGCGAGGAAGGTGAGGATTTCCTTTTCGCTGCGATCGATTCATCCTTGAGCGCTTTCTTGATTGCAGAGGTGTTCGTTGTCGGCTTTCACGATGTCGGGTGGGTGGCTTCGGTAATTTCATGACGCAGTACTGACCCTATCCCTTGTCAGCCGTGTCCATCTGTTCTCGTCTGTCACGTTCAACCCGCTACAGCAACTACAAGGGTGCAGCACGTCTCGCTTTGACGTCAATCGCAGACGCTAATGCTTCTACTAGACACCTATATGGCATTCGCGCCGTGGCACTCTCGTCAAAGCATCTTGTTTCAGCCGGTGCAGACAAAGCGCTTGTATGTTGGGCATGGCGCACTGGCACGAAGATTGTGAGGTGGGGACAGCAGACGAATCTGAGTACGTGGTTTTATTGTCATAATGGGTGTGAAGTGTTGATACCGAACTGGTGGACAGATATTGGTGTGCAGATTCTGGCTGGTGCAGGAGACACTGGTGAGCGCGTCGTTAGTGTAACGATTGACGGTGCCGTACGCGTGTTCTCCATCGGTGAGCAACATTTCTCTCTTCTGGTTTTGCGGCATATCCATAATTAGTATTCAAGATAAGCGAGAAATGATGTCTCAGTTCAAATTGTCGGACTTGGGGGCAGGGGATCCGACGTTGTCCTCGAAGCTATTCAATGTAGGCGTTGGGGCCAATAACATGTTACAGTGCGTGTGAAGTAATATTCTCTGTGTTCGGAGTGTGCTGAGTCCCGGGTAACTAGATGGTTTGCAGCGCATGGCACCCAGATGACGGTGAGTGCATTTCCAGGACACAGGCACAGTAGCACTGATGGGTTTGTGAAAGTGTGCTACCAAATCTGTGATTTTGCATCTGCAATGGACAGAATCCGACGTCCCCGAGTCGCAAGCCTTCGGCGCTTCTCCTTCTGAAGACGCTCCTCCCGTTCCTCTTGGGCTTACACCCGCGGTTCCCACGCGTACGCGAACGATTTCCTCGCTTTCGTTCTCCCGCTCGACGGGAGCCAAGACTCCTCGACGTCAGTCGTTGAATGTGAGCACCGTGTCGGGATCCGGAGGGTCCTTGACGAAGACGAGAGTCCGTACACCTACGACACCGCTGACGCCCTTGTCGAATTCTCGCACCGGTACGCCGGCCGTGTTTGGGATGCGTTTTGGTCAGGCGGCCATTCTGACTGCGCCGCCTCGTATCGTTGCTGTGATCGAGACACCGGACGTGGCTGTTGGTGCCGTGGACCCGAGGAAAAGACGGGTGGTTACTGCGACACGATTTAGCTCCAGAGCAGGCGCCGATCGAAGAGTGAGTTTTCTGAGCGTTTGATTGCGTGATTTTGACCGCTGACCTGATGCGTAGATCTTTATTTCTACACACAACGCCAGGAGACCGTCATCCCAAGATGGGCCCGATGATAATGATGAAAGCCAGTCACCCGTGGTTGAAGAGAAGCCTAATGAGAATAAAAGGCCGCTGGCGGTCGATTTTTCAACTTCCATTAATGCGCTCACGGGGGCATGGTCGGCGTTGGCAGCCCAAGATGAAAGTGGAGATACCCACCATTTCGTTCAGTCTGAGGGTCTATTGGGCACTTTGCCAGCCAAGTTTGCTGGATTGGCGACACCCGGGATGAACCCTATGGCTATGGCTTTGAGCCACGAGGAGGTCGTTGTCGGGTGCGCTGATGGAACGATATAGTGAGTGACATTGATGTTATTCATGAGTATGGTCTCGGGAAGCCTGACATTTTCGCGATTCTAGTGTGATGAACTTTGTTGGTTACCAATACCGACGTGAAAAGCCTACCGTAGGCCTCATCGCGATGTCTGAAGACGGTGAAGAGCGAGTTGGAATCAATGGAGATGTGGATTAAGGGGAGGGTGATCGTTTGCTGATTCTGAAATCCCTATGCATAGACTTGTTTTTTTTACCGTTTTTGCTTTGCGTGGATATCCTTTTTCTTTTTTCTTCAAAATTTTTTTTCAACGCTCGACTCATTGTTTGTTCCTTGTGAGGTTATATATCGTTTTGGATTAAGATCGTTGCTGAAAGGTGTAGCTTAGCGGGCACCAAGCGGGACGTAAAAGCGTCGTGGACCTATGAGCAATTGGTCTTGAAGCCAATTGTAGGACGGGGTGAAGGAGGCAATTAGTATCCTTAAAAGGCGCGATGCTTCAGAGAAGTTCACTTGTTTTGTTCTGCCTCGCTCGAATGTGCATTAATACATGCACATAATATATTTATTTGGGTTATTGTGTTTTTCTCCTTTACTCTTATTAAGGACGCTTCAGGGTCTAAACCTCGGAACATGTCAACCGTCCAATTGTTCTGCAACACAGCACTTGAGAACGCTTATAACCCTTCCAGGGAGGGCTGCTTTCCTGCTTTCAAAAACGAACGCGAGGGAAACACCAGCAGCGAGGCAGTACACCACTGAAAAACTGCTTTTATATCTGGATTACCACCGCATGCACCATAACCCCTAGGGCAGAATCATAGTTTTCAGAAAATGAAAGACGAACAACAGCCAACGGACCAACCGACCACAGCCTCAGTAACAGCTTCGCTGTATGGTAGGTACGTCATACAGGGACAAGAAAGTAAAGCAGGCTTCATAAGCTCGCGATCGACATGCCCAGGTAATAGATCTGGCACGAGATGCCTTGAATCGCGAGCATCAACTTCCAATGCATCCATGAAAAGCACAGTACTCCGACGCCAGGTGGAAGCATAAAATGCAGGTCTTCCAGAGTACTCCTAAGAACCTATACACCGCCGGACAGTGCGCATCTCATAATAAAGCCTCTATCCTGTCAATTATCAGGTCCTATAAAGCCACACTGACTGTAACTGAAATGCGATCAGGCAGTTATGCATCCGGGACCGCTTGCCATTAAGCACGATACACTACGCTTTGTGCTGGGCTGAAAACAATGTAATGCCCAGCTGCTTTCCGAACTGCCAAAGTGTGAATCTCATCCGTTGCAGAGTCTGCGCGACCAGCGCGTGTATATCATGTAACGGGAAATAATACTGCTAGGAGAGTATGTTCTCACTGCTATTGACTCTCCATCGCTTCCACAGGTTCTCTAGATCCCACGGCTGATGTTCCTTTATCATCGGTACGCCTAACTTGTGCTTTAAAGATTATATAGACGCCAAGAAACAGAGCCTGATTAGTATCAGTCGAAGTGAACCTAGAGAACCCGTAGTATTTCAACTGCGTGAGTCTGGTATCCTTACTCCTTACATACACAACTAAATCTCAGGGGTGGACTCTCGATTTGCGGTCTTGTTGTCCACTCTCCCTTTGTCTTGTCTACCTTTGTCTTGTCTATCTACAACAGCTTTCAGTCCGTTTGTTTGACGAAACAAAGGGAATATGGCAATGATATCGATGCGAAACCGAGAGTAGACAAATTAGGTAGAGGAAACAAAGGTCGAGACAAAGGTTACATTTCACAGGCATGGTGCAAGCACAGCCGTCGCCCGTGTGAGGTTGCACATACGCACTTGAAAGGGACTTTACATGATGTTAGTAGCCAGTATAAGTTCAACAGGTTTTGCTTTACTACAACCACTCATGGACGTGATCAGTTTCCATTCGGCGGGAGGTCCATTCGGTCATCCCACAAGACGGTAAGCATCGCACACGCTAAGCCCTACGTTCCTCAGCTTCACCAACTATCTCCGAGTCCGTCTAGTGCGCATCAATCAAGCGCCAACAAGCCGAAATCCAGCTCGATTGCTGACAGGTCCGATTGCATGTTCAGTGATAGTAGCTGGAATGACTGGCAGGAAAGTACAGGGTGGCTGGAATTTAACGCCAACCACTCCAGTTACTAATGCATTTTCCAATGTACGGCTGATAGAGATAGTAATCGTGTGCGGGCCGTTCCTGTCGACCCACAGCATTCCGTGGAACGTTTCGTCCTGGGGGCTCCGAAGGCATGTGGGCGGGTCATCCAGTGCAGCTAGGTCGGCTTTCCCGATGAACGCGTTGACCCCGCGGAAGGAGCAGTCTGAGAAGTAAAGGGTGTTCAGACGACCCGAGGAGAAAGCCGGCGTTGGTGAGGGTGGCCGTAGCTTCCCGGGTGCATGCTGCCCACAATCTTCAGAGCCACATGGACAGGTCTCCTTTTCTAGACGCTCTGAAGATCCATGATCTCAAGGTAGTCTTCCAGGGGCCACGGTGGATTCAGGGACACTAGGAGGCCATGAAACTCCACAGTGTCACTAACACAGGGTGCAAAGGCTGTGAAGTTTCATGGCTTGGCTCCTTCTGTCAAACCTATGCATAAGGAGAGTCAGGGACTGTACAAGTCTATCCAACATGGGTCCATCGTCTGCGTCTAGGTAACTAAAGACGCGAGACAATAGTGCGCCATGTAATCGGATGTCGAGTTGTGCGACGTGATGGATATGACTGTTGACTAGTCGCATTATGTCGGGAATGGTGTCGCATTGTGTTAGGAATCATAGCTGGCAATGCGGAACTCAAGGCGGAGTCGAAGTGGCACTCATCGGGTCGAAGACCCTACCCACGCCAGTGGCGTCAGGTCCGATCGCGTGAGTGACACCCACTCCCGCAGGTGGCGGTACTCGTATCGCTATTCCGTGAATCAGACTGCTGTAGGGAATGCCATCAGTACTAGACATATATGACGCTGTCCTCCCTGTCTTGTCCAATCTGTTTTCAAGTACAATGGATATCGTTACATTCCTTTGGTTGTACATAATGAACTGCATGCAGGCGGCGCTCCCGCATCAGGGTGTATTTACACGTGTTGTTGGAGACTTCCGGAATACTGTTCACGTTGCAGCCTTCAGTCTCAGGCCCTACCATCCTTACAACGTAGCATACCATACGGCCATGTTCCTGCTCCCGCTGTTGGGAATTTACCTTGTAGTGGCATCATCGCCCATAGTCACGGTGCCCGATGTGCACTTGAAGGAGACGCAGGTGGATGACTTGAGTGGTGGGTCACCTTCCCGTAAGTTCGGTGCAGCTCTTGGGGTTGACCATCAGCGTAACGTTGGTCTGATTCGTAGCCTTGGGAGATTCATGTAAGAACAACCCACCCACCGCACCCCCCGCTACTCATCCCAAGTCGCTTACACACAATATTTAACCATAGTCTATCAGCACCCACGCGACAACTTTGAATTTTGGACAGAAGCCAGGAATTTAGGTGATAATTTGGTGCACCACGCCCATGAGCTGCTCAGCACCGCTACCACATTTGCCTCTGCTGAGGAGAGAATCAAGGAAGTCAAGGTCACGGTGGAGCATGCTATGGTCGCCGCTAGCAAATTGGGGGATGACGTGCGGCGTGAAGGATTGCAACATTTAACCCTAATCGATCAGTATCAGCGCGACAACTTTGACTTTTGGACAGAAGCCGGAAATTTAGGCGATAATTTGGTGCATGAGCTGCTTGACAGCACCGCTACCACATTTGCCTCTGCTGCGGAGACAATCAAGGAATTCAAGGCCACGGTGGAGCACGTCATGGTCGCCGCTAACAAATTCGGAGATGACGTGCGGCGTGAAGGAATTGATTCGAATGAACTTTCCAAGAAGCTCACGGCTGAAATGAACATCATTATGGAGAAGCTGAAGGCAGAGTTTGCAGAGCCATTGCCAGACAACAGGACGCTTCGCCAGGAACAGCGGGAAATTTGGATCACCCACGCTCTATCGAAAGTGGAGGATGCTGTCGTGGAGGTTACCGCATCGTGGGGTGTCTCCGAAACCGACTCGAGAGCGCAGTTTCAAGAAACCAAGCAGCATTTGAAAAGTGCCCTGATCATCACTGGTAAGGCTAGCTTACCCATCAAACATGTCTCTGTTGTCTGAGTTACTTGTGGTTACTCAGGAAAGCTAATAGATGAACACCCCGTTCTGATCACGAGCATAATGCTGACCGGAGCTTGGCTGATCATCCCCGAGGGGTGGCTGCTCCGTCCGATACTGGACTTGTTCGGTTTTGGGTCGAAAGGACCTGTGAAAGGTGCTTGCTTCATTACTACTTTCTCTGCCTAGAGTCTTACAGAAAATCTTGCGCCTAGGATCTGCGGCTGCTTGGGCACAACGTACGTTCTGGGGTGGTAGTGTCAAGGCAGGCAGCTGGTTTGCCATACTGCAAGCTGCCGGGTCTACGGTCGCTGGTTTCCCAACTTGGTGACGGCGGGGGGAACTTTGGCAGGTTGGCTCATGGTGGCAACAGCCACACGAAGCTGGTGCTGTTGGCTGTGTTGGAATGATAAACTGGCTTTTGTTTGCGGAAGTCTTTGTAACTGTTGGTACTGCGATAAAGTGAGAGCGCACCATAAATCTCCCATGAGAGCGTATCAAACGGATGGAAAACGCACACCCACCCGCCAATCTTTAAACACCTCGTTCAAAAGGGCCTGCTCTGTGGGCATGGCCTGTCCTCGCGCGCGCAACAGATATAGCAAACGTCCGGTAAAAGACGGAGTAAACATCCCTTTAGATTGGACATTTATCAAAGCGGGGCAACAAGCGATCCGATTCGCGTTCAAATTTTCATACAAAACTCTCGAAAAAAAAAAAAAAAAAAAAAAACTAGACATACAAAAAGATGATCACATGGATACAGAAAATGACCGATTGACACTCAAGCATCACACTCGGTCTTTTTTACTCCTCTACGTCTCGTCAGCTAGTATAAGACATCCAAAATCAATTGCACGCACGTCATCTGACACATGAATTCCACCACATAGGACACTGAGCTAGCAGTTTCTTCGCCGGTTGGCCTGATCCAGTGGGAGGGAAGTGCATAGCCATACTTTGGAGCGCGCATCAGCTCAATGCACAGCATACATCGCAAGCTTTGACATACGGTACCAGTATCCCGCAGATGAATAGCGTAGCTGTATTTCACGCCTTTTTTTGCATACATCCAGTCCAGAATGTTGCCGGGAGCACTGTTAGATTATGTTAGCTTCGTATTTCGTGTTCATGAGCATAATACACACGGATATAAGGTCTCGCACAACATGCCCGCCTATTCATATCGTCAGCCCTTCTAGTAGTACAGCGTATCCAAGCACTGGCGTGAATATACCTTCATTGGAGTCCCATGTGCGAGACGCATCGCTGCCGCCACACCATGCGCCCCCTCCAACATATCCTCCCCATCAGGCGGCACCACATCACAAGAATACGAGTAGGGCGTCGAAACTACACCAAGAATCAGCACAGAGGCCAAATGACATTCGATCCGTCACTGACCCATCTGCCCATAGCTCCGCAGGTCAATGAAGGCCTTGACATCCCTGAGTCGTTCAAAGTAGCCGGCGAGCGCTTGGACCTCTGGGGCTTCATACGGTCGTATGCCTGGGTACCAGGCCTGGCACGGCTCTTCATTGGGGGAAGAGGACGACGGCTCCCAGCGGAAGCCCTATCGCTCAAAGTTAGAGAGATTGTTTGGGTATGGCAACTATGGAAAGAGGGCTTACCCAATTTCTATGAAAGATGGCACGACATATGTGAACAAGAGTAATGCGGATGATACCTGAAGCCTGATCTACCTATTCATGTCGATTCCATGACAATCTGTGCCTTCGATGGGCATACGGTTCTTGTACCTATGAAATTGGTAAGAATATCATTAAATTACAAAGAGGAGCCGTGGAAACTGGCCAGAAACGGTCTACATCCCATGTGTATTGGTAGCCGTCCGGATTTGGAGTTGGAATGACATAGAAATCCTGAAGACGTTGAGTATTGAGCTCCTCCCCAGAGGGAGAAAAATCCAATGTACAACTCACAAAGTGATCCAGTAGGCCAGTAATAGACCAAGACTCGCTCTCATCTGCCAGCAGGGAATGTGATAGATACAACGCCGTTGAAGTCGCAATCCACTAGTACGCCCATTCAGTTGCCACAAAACTGCTGTTATCCCAATGCTATCACCCACCTCCCTAGCATGCTGCGTGCCCATAATGACAAACCGCGGTTTCTTCTTCAGCTTATTCTTTTTCCTCTTCAGTTGCGGCCTCTTGATACTTGCAGCAATGATGTTCCGTCCCTCTGCACTGAATCCCACAATCTCCAGGAGCACATTTTCGGGATAGGTACGTGCGAGGGCGTAGAGAAATTCGTTTGTTTCTGAGAGTGGATGGTAGGCGTCGTGAAAGCTCGTGTTGGCAAGTGAGCCAAGAGTCCAATCCGAACGCCACTATAGTGCCGAAGAGAGGGAGTTAGATAGAGGGCCATCCGAGGCCAAAAAAAAAAAGGGCATGTATACCTTTGACACCTCTGACGCATGCTCCTCTTGAGGCAACGAGAGAGGGCGTTGCCGACTCGAGGGCACTTGAAGTGCTAGCGCGATCCACGAGAAAAGACACACACAGACACCGCCAATCTCTTTCAACCTGACCATGGCGCGGAGCTGAAGGGTCTGTGGAAGCACGAGGCCGAGAGAAGATCGAGGCTGACCCTGCTAGTAAGCATTTACGGGCACGCGACCATCTGGGTCCTATCTAATTGCAAATATTTATTGGCGCTTATCGTGCAGGTAATAAACAGGACCCTTAGATAATGGGGCGTATATGGAACCAGCTTAAGCTGAGTTTCGCGGGGTATGATAGCGGTAGCAAAAGCTACAGTGGAGCTCCACACATGCCGCTTTGAAGCTCCGCTCAAAAAGAGTGTCAAACCTCACTACCATGCCGATGTGAAGCTACCATATGAGGGTGCTCAGGCACAGAGCAGAAGATTATGACAATTTGTGAGGCACAGAAGTAGCGGCCAGGAGCACGAGGAGGGTTTCATGAACACCAGCCATAAGTCACACTCACGATGTGATGCCATGCCGTTCGGCTTGCATTCGGCGGTCTGCCAAGCTGCCGGTCCAGGCCTGGACCTTGCTCCACTTTGGACTAATGTCGGGTCAAGTTGAGACTAGAGAGTATTTGTTACTAGGGCGGCTAATAAATTTTTATAAATTAATAATATAAGCGCTAAGGTCATCGATAATTCTCTACACGTGACAGGAACGTGACAGACCTCAATCACTGCGCTGAGTAGTTGATCGAGGTCGCGTGTGGAAATCTCTTCAGGTGCGTGAAGGTTTTTTGAACGGAAGGCTGTGGTAATCGAGGGGGTGAGGGAGGCAGGTGGGGGGAGGTGTGCTGAGTTCATGGGGTCCAAATGAAAAGTTGGGTCAGCCAGTGAGAACAATGGAGGGGGTAAAGGAGCTGTAGAACAACTCAGGCTGGATGGGCCATGTGAGGTGGGATGCAGCGTTTTGTGGGTAGGAGTGGACGCGTTCTTTACTATCAAGTTCCCACGGTGTACTAGTAACTATTATTCTGCCCGGCATACGCCGGAGCCAATAATTATTGGTAACAAATACTCTCTACTATGGTGGATGGAACATCAAAAGCTGGGTTTTCAGCTCAAGCTATACGCCCTAATGATCGTACTGTGGCAGAACGATCATCATTCTATTGTGTTTGCTGCGAAACCGTAACTCAGCTTGCTGATATTGAGTCGGCAATAAAACGACAATGAGGGAATGTGATCCTCATGCCACATGCACAGTGCGTAGGCGCCACCCGCAGGTCTCAGCATTGATTCCGGTGTTACAACAGGGCAAAGCAAAGAGCAGCCGCACGCCGGAGAAAAAGACGCTGCGTGGAGTGGGTGCGCGGAGCAGACGGGAAGGTGCGCAGAGGACTGTGCTCCAGCTCCATTACTCAGAGCCAAGGCAACATCATAATAAATCAAAGCGCTGAGCCATGTAATTCTACGGTTTAAAAGAGCAGCAGTACCAGTCCCTTGTGGTTTAACAACAACTCAATATCTCAACAACCCGTCAAAGATGTCTTCACAGAAAATATTAGCAAGTGCTTCGCAACCTCTTGTGAGGATGTTGACTGAGAAAAACATGTGTTCAGGTCACAGGATCTTCTGGATTCGTTGGTTCTCATATGGTAGACCAACTTTTGCAGGTTGGATACGCTGTAAGAGGGTCAGACTTGACGACGTCTTCTTGAGCGTCTGCTCACATTGCATGCTCATCAGAGTTTGTCGCTCACCCAAAGCGGAACAACTGCGAAAGAACTGCTCAAACCCCAACTTTGAAATAACGGTCGTTGATGATCTCATCGCGGGTGATTTCTCTGAAGCTTTACGAGGTATCTTCATATTCAGCAGTGGTTCCCATAGACATACTTACGTGGTCGACACTGTAGATATTACAGGCATAATCCATGTTGCATCACCCATGACTGGAGCACAGGACTCTGTAGATGTTTGAACAGTCTTTTGCATTCTGCTACGGCCCCTGTGTTAATAATGCCTTGTCTCTCTCTAGGCTGCCGTTTCCGGAACGATGAACCTCATTCGCCAAGCACATGCTGCAAAGGTCTATAAAGTCACTCTACTTAGTAGTATCGTAACAACAATCACCACGCTTGAAGAATTGAGCGATGCTTCTCGCGTTATCACTAACACAGGTGTGTACGTTTCCCGTCAAGTTTCTTATTCTTCATCCACCTTTTCCCCTGCTAGACTGGAGAAAGATGAAAGAGGACGCGAAACCGAGCACGCCAGTAGAGATATATGCCACGTCAAAAACTCTGGCAGAGCTCGCTGCATGGGAATTTGCCGATGCACATCCAGAACTCCACCTCGCAACTAGTGAGGCTCTCGTTTTCATAACGGGTGCAACATTCTGACCATACAATCAGTAATACCCCCTTTCATCTACGGTCCCCTTGCGCCTCCGCACGTGGTTTCAGGCCCGGAAGGGCTCAGTACCAACTACTGGCTCTACCAGCTCGTCGCACGGCCGACCGCAAGCTACCCAGCTCTCATCACGCCGCATGCCGTCGACGTTCGCGATGTTGCAAAGCTAGCCGTCCGTACACTCTCCGACACTCCCACGCGGCGCCCAGGAGAGCGGCGACGAATCCTCCTTCATGGCGGATCCTTCACTTGGACGGACGCCGTCACGCACCTCGCCCATGTACGGCCTGACCTGAAAAGCAGACTCGTGGATGACGGGAACCCGAGCGTAGATCAGGATCAGGGCAATACAAAGGCCCTCGCGAGCTTTGATTTGACCGCGGCAAAGGAGCTCTTGGGTAACGAGTCATTCATTGGTTGGCAGAAGATGGTCGAAGACGCGGTGGACAGCATAGTGCAGAGGGAAACCACGTGGGTAATTTGAATGAAATAGTACCCCTGGTCCACTCCACGCTTCACGTTGTGTTCTTGGGTTTATACTTCCCTGTCGTGCGCCGCATCCTTTTATCCATGCAGTCAGTGTGGTTGTCCTTACACGCTGCACGGTGGTGTTACGTAAGAGTCAGGAAAGTTACAGCTCAAGCTCAGTTGACCGTATACGCGGCTTTTAACAGTAAAAGTTCTTTGGAGCCGTTCACACAACACCGAGGCAAACAGTTGTCCTGATGGCACCAGAGTGCTAGACATCGAAGAATGGATCGAAATCCTACGAGGACGAGATCGAAGTCCGACGTATGTTGTATTGCAAGGACAGAGAGATCTTCTATATCAAGGATCGTAGAGGTTTCAGGGCAGCTATTGAAGATTATGGCTCCCGTGGGGAAGGGCAAGGTCTCTATAGCTCCACTATACTACAATGCGACGTTTCCGACGAGGATTTCGACTACGATTCCAACCACGACGATGCCTCAACTGCATCTACATCATAGGCGACACGGGGGGTCAAGGACAGTTTCGCCAATGAACAGTGAAGGTGCTGGAGACAATCACGAATACGGTTGCACCCCTGCATTCCCTTGCACAGTCAGTGACTTCAACTTATACACGACACTGACAATGAACTGAATGCCGTGATTGCGGACATGAAGACCTGCATTCCCGTGGGTTGTCCTGTAATTCTGGCTATGGGTACTCTGGCATTGACCGGAAACTAAGATTTGCTCATCCTTAGTGAACGATGAGCTCGCTCTTGAGAGGATTCGTTTGTTTTTGGACAGGCAGTACAATCCGTATGGATATCCAATGTGTTTACTAGGTACCTACGTAAGTAACTTAAAAAATAAAAAAAGTTCGCAGTTTGCGCTACGAGATGTCGGATGCAAGTGCAGGTGCTACGGCTCAGGGTCTGGCGGAAACACTTGCATGTCATTACATCTTGGGAACAATCTCATTAGTTGAAGCTGTGTGGGAAGAATGTTGCGTTCATAGATCCGCAAGGTCTGCACGGTATCACTACGGCCGAAGGATGGCCAATCCAGAGGGTACGACATCTTGCCAACGGTGAACCATTCCAGGCGCGGAAACAAGTCGACCACTTTTGCAAAGATACCGCGATGGTCCACGGGTAAAGAGATCGTGAATGCGCCCTCGTCTCGGAATAGCTGACAGGAAAGCACAACCACTCTCCTGCCCCGAAGCGTCTGCATCCCAATCTCAATTAACCGTACGTTGCGAAAAGCACTAATCGTGTGCGGGCCGTCCCTGTTGACCCACAGCATCCTGTGGAACGTTTCGTCCTGAGGACTCTCCGAAGGCGCAATGCACAGGTCATCCAGTGCAGGTAGGTCGATTTGGCCGATGAACGCGTTGACATCGCGGGAGGAGCAGTCCGAGAAGTAAAGTGTTTTCAGACGACCCGAGTAGAAAGCCGGCGTTGGTAAGGGCGGCCGTAGTAGGTTTCCCGGACGCATGCTGCCTACAATCTTCAAAGCACCTAAAAATGGAGACCTGTCCATGATCTCCAGGTAGTCTTCTAGCGGCCGCGGTGGATTCAGCGACACAAGCTCCAAGGAGTCCATAAAACTCCACAGAGTGTCGCTGAAACAGGGTGCGAACACTGTGAAGACAACGTGACGAAGGTTGTCAAACAAGTGCCCGTTCCAGTGGAGTAAGCTGTGCGATGCTTTCCATTTAGGCATAACAGAGGGCGAGTTAGTAGCATGGACGACAAGTCTCTCCAACATAGGACCATCATCTGCACCCAGGTAACTAAAGGCGTGAAACAATAGTGCACCCGGTAATCGGATGTCAAGTTGTTCCAGGCGATAGAAATGACGGTTGACCAGTCGCATGACGTTGGGAAGGGCAGCTGAGTCATTCTCATCCAACTCGATGCGAAGTCGAAACGGCGCTCCTCGGGTCGATCGAATATCTGACTCCAGTGCTGTTAGGTCCGATTGCGTGAAAGACACCCACTCCGGCCCTATCAGGTCTTGCCGGCAAATTTGCGTGACCCGGCGGGCCATGTGAGACGGCGAAGTAGGGGCCATAGCGATGAGTTCTGAGTCCTGGAGGAACCCATAGATGATTTCCAAGACACTGTTGGGGATTGAATAATGAAACGCTGCCCCTCTTTGTTCTCCTGCAAAGATACATCAACTGGGTGAAACCGGGATGACTCAGAAACACCAACCCTCGGCTCTGTAAATCCCGGGGAAACGACTAAGAGTGAGGTCAATAGACTGCCAATATTCTCATGCATGTATGAACATACTCATCCACGTGAACGATATACGTTTCCTCGCCAGCGGAATTCTCAAGTACCACACGTGTGCGTGAAGGGATCATGTTGTCGTGTGGGCGCAGAAATGTGTTGTCGTCTTCGCTGGAAGAGGTAGTGGAGGGAGGGGATGTGGCTGGCAGGTGGGGCAGAAGGGAGTTTATAGACAGAGGGGTATGGATAATCCAGCGGAGTTATTCATCCCTTAGTTACATGGTATCACCACGTGTTGTATTGTTCTCAATCTTCTACCGTGGCACCAAAAGAAGCGGCCATGAGTCTGATCGGCCACCACTCGTTCATTGTGGACTTCCTAAGAGGACAGTTGTCATCTTTTTTTTGAGACCGTACCGGGATCGATAAGGCCAAGATGGTGAGCACTAGCGTCTGTCGTGTGAAGTTATGTCGTGAAAAGTCAGCATATGTTGTATACCATTTTCCGGTTTCCGAGTTCTTTAGGCATAGTCTTGGAGCACCGAGTGATCCGGGTTCTAGATGATCCTCCACGTCATGAGCTGTACGTATGAGGCGTTTCTCTGAATTGTCGCTTCGTCGTCGGCGTCACTGCAGAGATCTATAACCTTCTATAACACCCGCACCTGCCCCGACATTAACTTTTGTTTCCATCTATCTGTTGGGAATGATACGCGAGACATCAATCTTCGACTAGACATCTACGCCTTATTGTTTCGAGGCCCTGAGGGATGCCCGATCGGCACGCCCTCTCGACCATGTTTTCGTGTTGTTCCCCTCTGGCTGGTAGCACGCGACACGCGGCCTGGACTCGTATCGAAAACGCACGTTGCGTATTTACTTGTAAAAAGGGTTGTCCGGGGAGGTCAGGCACTGGCCAGCGAAGGCCAGCTAGTAATTGGCATTACTGGGGGTGCGCACGCCGGCTTTGGACATTGGTTCTGCCACCCACGTTACTTGATGAGCGACACTCTACACACTGACGCATCCCTGAAACACGAACTGCAACCGATGTCACAGCCATTTTGATGCGGAATTTCGGGGTTCTCCCATTCAGCCACTACCTCATTGTAAGTAAATAATCAAATTGTGATCAAAGTCGCATGAACGAACCTTTCCCTGCCTGGCACATCCAAATACAATCTCTTGGAAGGAGATCTTCACATTGCATAGGGTTAGGGAGACGAGGGACGAGGAACAGTGTGGTCCTGGTACTGGCCTGGCCATGCATGCAGTCACACACATGGTTTGGACTCGCACTTCAAATGAACATCTAGATTTGACTGGATATCCTAGTGTGGTCCGATAAAATGCAGGCTTCAAATGACATTAGTGGTTTCACAACAAGTATGTGACATCCGCACTTAGCTTCAGACATCAGGCTTCCCGACCTCACTTGTGAAGCAGACACATAATGGACGGTGTGATACCAAATTGCGACTGGTGACGTCAATTCGGTATCAGGATGCTCCACCGTCCATTATGTGTCTGCTTCACAAGTGAGGTCGACGAAAAGAAGCATCTTGGTCGTCCTCACCGAAAGCCTGTTCACGATGACACAGGTATAATTGAATCGATGCAGCAACACCAGGATGGATTCGGAATGGAGCCACGACAAGGTACAACATCGCATTACTTTAATCACGGAAATGGAGGGTGTCTAGATGTAGCTGTCATTGGAGCCTAACATGAATGGGCAAGTGATACGACAATCGCACAGAAGGCAAGGCAAACCTGAACCTATCACCTTCGTGGGGAACGTACTCGAGATGGCATCGTATTGCTGTCCTCGCCGCAGTCGTATGGGCTGGATGGAATCCTCGACGATGCCTGCTACATTTTATCCCTGACATGGAACTAGGTAAGATAACGATCATAGAAAATTCAAATATTGACACTAGACGGTGCTTTCAGTATTTCCTCGTGCTCACCTGAAATATGCTCACAGCACCAATGCCTGCTAATACGCCATGTGACTCCGAAGTCGAAGGGCTTTAGATGGGACTTTCGACGGTGCCTGCCATATTTAGGCCCAACTCCTAAATGTTTTGAGTGATACGAGACAAGTGTAGCATGAAAAACCAAGACATTGAACGCTACCTCTCTCCATATTCCAGCTAACCTCATATCGCAAGGACAGTCTCGTTCCAAGGAACTCAGTCACCAACTCGATCTCAATACAATCTCATGACCCTCGTCCATGCTTGGAAGCCCTGAAACATTAGAGTCTCATCTCCGACATCGCATCTAAATCCCTTCAAAGCATCGTGCCCTAGCGCACAGATACCTCAAAAAGGCACAGATTCGGACTCCCTCCAACAAGTCCTGCCCATCTACACACAAACACGGCTTACGACACCCTTCGAACACCTCTCTTGTTGTAGCCATGGTAGGGCTACCCCAATCTGACAAGCATCAAACGCATCAGGTGTTAATAAGCGTCGAAGCAAGCACGAAAGAGTTGTGAGCGAGATTTCTCTCATGGCAAGCCTTCTCACTATGGCATTTACCAGGGAGACCTCACCCGGGACTAGGTATTAATGGGGAGTAGGCAATGAGTTTGAGCTATTGGGTGAGTCAAGGGCTTTCGAGGGTCTTCCCGGATATCCCCGAAAGTCTTTACAATGTCCATCCTACGAACGCGGCTACTCCCAATCCTGCGCATGCGTTCCCGTGTCGTCATCTGCACTTGACCCTACACTATCACGGCACACTCCATGAGCGCAACACACACTAAAGAGGAGCCTTTGCAACTCAGATTTATGGAAGAGCCGTTGGGGCTGCCTGCCAGTGAAGGATTCGGTTATTACCAAGGGCGACCTGGGGATATGATTGCTCCAGGAGGTCGTTTTGAGCTTGAGATGAAGCTTGGTTATGGGATGTCGTCTAGTGTCTGGTTTGGCTCGAGATTTGAGGTACGTCGCCTTCCTTACAATTCCAGCTTCAATTCTCACGTAAAACCTTGTGTCGGATATGGTCCTAGTCGCAACCACCACGTGGCTCTAAAGATCTTGACAGTTAGAACAACACGTTCAATCGCGAGCACAAGCTACGGGAATTGCAACTTCTCCAGGGCCTCTCGCCTTCCCCAGCGACTTCTTCTACTGTATCCGCCTTCTCGACCCTCCACCAAACTAACCGCGTAACTTTTCTCTCTGTTAACGTAGTTTACGGCCTCCTGGGATTATCTTAGGAGGCGTGTGGGATGAGTCGGTGGATATTTGGACGTTTGGCTGTTTGGTAAGCGCGTAAGCACACTGGGTAATTAAGTATCCATGTGGCACGAACTCATACCCAAAAGGTGTTCAATATCGTCACCAATAACAGGGTACTTTTTGAGCCGTTGGCGGTGCCTGGTCAGCCCTGGTCAGTCCGAGGAAGACACGATGTTATATCAGATGATATGCTCTTGTGGTGAATTCTTCTACGAGGATTCACTGTAGCGGTGGTCTCGGAGCGCGCAATACTTTGATTACGACTGTAAGTTGCCGTTTTTTTACACTTGGTTTTCTCCCATGCTCAAGTAAGTTGGCACGAGGACAGGCAAACCCAAGCCTGCTGCGAACAAAAGGTTTTACCGCAAGACATTTCAAGAATGTTTCTTTGATTGTGGAGATCCAATTCCTCCTGAGGATGTAGGTGTAACTGGACTCATGACACGGTGTCTGAGACTTGATCCACAGCGTCGTGGGACGGCGCAGGAGTTGAGGGACCCTTGGCTAATGTCTTAGTCATAGGTTTATACTCTGCGGGAGGCCCTGCTTAATTGTAAGTGCGGATTATGCGAAGCAGAAACATCGGGGAGGTACAAATCATCATGTATGGACGAATGTGGTACGTGCTCGGGAAAAGTCGCTAGACTTGAATAAAAGAAAGGGAGCTGATGCAACTTAAAGTTTGAAGCATGAAGACGAACATGTTTTCGAAACCGGACCCCTGCCTTCTCTCGCCTGGACAGAAAAGAACTCTAGCATCTGGATCCGCATGTTGGACCATGCGCCAACTTCATGATATGAATCTAGACGCTCATGAATTGTGTGGCGTGCACACTTTGGAATATCAGCTTCCCTGCATTTGATGCAGTAATAGTCAGACAAACAATGGCCACTCATATCGAAACATTAATCGCCCTTTGGCCGGCGCGCGTTATATGAGCGCTGCAAGTGCAGCACTAGTTAGGCAAACAGCGGCTGGAAATTTGAAAAAGCCATCCTTGCGCTGGAGCGTTTACATGTGCGCTGCAGGCTTGCAACGGCTGTCAGGGAACGTGACTCTGATATTCTTTTGCATAGTTTACAAGAGCATACAGTAACGTTTATGCCGAGCGAGCATAGTGAATCAGTGATACCATGTGTTTATACCACTGATTGCTAGGATATCGCCCGTGGTTACTCTCAATCATTGCGACATCTTTGATGAGACAGTGATAAGCTTCCCAAGCGTCCCCTCTTCCTCCAGCATGCTGCCGAAAGTCAGGACATACTTTCCCTACATAATGAGTAGAAGGGTTCCCCATCAGGGTACCCTGGCGCTGTCACAGATGAATGGTCACTGGTAAGATCGCCTAATCAAGATGATCACAGGGCCGCCTTTAAAATTGGGTGTTTATTCCGCCTGCCACTTGCAGTTGTCAAATATCCTCATACAGGCTACATAGCCGTGAGTTCGATTAGGACTTGTATTGTTTGCCCAGGCCGGAGTGAAAGAATTAGGGAAATGATGATACACTGACAGTCCTATCAGACGCAATGAACCTTGATAGAGGTACAGTAGATTTGAGCCTGTGAAAATTCTGGTGCGCATGGCGATTGAACAGGATGTTATTTTGCGTGCCACATCAGACGAGCCAGTACACGCTTTGCGGACACTTCTCTATTATGTGAAGCAATCTCGATGATTATTGGACATCAGTTCCAAGAGTTTCTGAGGCAGCCGAGTATTCAACGTAGGCAAACAAGCGTGCTCAAAATCTCTGCAACGCTATGCTACACACTAGATTTATTAAGACTGAAGCAAATGATGGTGCGCATTGCACCTAAGAGTCCCAGTGCAGTTAGAAAGAGGTTTTACTGAAGATCAGCAGGGAGCTTGTTGTAAATATCGCAGAGTTGGTTCCATTGGGCACTTGGTTTGACAGACTTTGATCCAGATCGGATGCCTGGGGAAAGAAATGAGTCTGTGCATCTCGAGTTCACAAGCATACTTGCTCACCATTGGGGTCCTCGGCAAAGACGACAGCAAGGCCAGCAGCTATAACGGTCATGTCAGATACAACAAACTTCTAATCATGAGCTGGCTACGTACCCAAATGCCAATCAATATGACAGTGGAGAAACCAAGGACCTGAGCATGACCGTTAAGGACTGCCTGCACCGGCATTCTGTGACTCACCAGGGTTGTCTGTCATAAACCTGATGCGTACGGGGTTATCGGTAGTACCTCCACTAGATACAACATCGCGTCTAGGAGGGTTTTCGAAATTTGCATCACCACCACTGGCAGATTGGATGACATCAAAGACGTGTCCGCTAAGAGAAAGAGATTATGAGATAATTAGAAATTAAATTATAGACGGTATCACATACTGCAAATGGAATGGATGACCAGTGCCGCCGATTAGACTTACCTCGATGAGAGCATTAGGTTTTAAAATGATGGTATTCTCAGACGATGCGAATTGTGATCTGGTGGAGTTTGTGAGTATATGGCCGGTGTGACACTGGATATTTGCGAACGCATTTGTGAAACCGTTGGCTAGGATATTCAGTAATGTCGGCACAGAAGGAGATTCGTATTGGGAACCGTTGATAAGCTGAATACCGACATCTGAGCACAATAACAACTCGACTAATATATACTTACCCAAGTGTCCGCATTGGGGTGAAGCGTTATATCCGGGCCAAAAGTGAGTTTGAAGACCTGATCAGCCGGCCTGTTTCCACCCGGGGCTCCTGGGTTCTCAAGTGGCTATACTAATTGTAAACCTTATGAATAGATGATCCGCTTCAAAGCTCACTTTGAGGTTGAACTCTTCGAACTCGACACTACCATTTTTCTGACCAGTAGGCGGTGGAATGGTGGGATCTGCGTCGGGGGCCCCATCATAATGGAGGACGGCAAATGTGCTGTTTGTGGGTCCCGTGACTGTAGACATCTCGAGTTAAAAGGAGAGGATGAGCGCGTTAGAACAAATACATACACCCGGGGAAAATGTCGCTCATTATTAGGCTGATCCCTGTCCTGAACCAATTATGAGCCGCAAAGGGAACAAAACGTAAACTTGCAGTAGTTATCAACTGTTTGATTGGCATTGACCTTCGGCAGCAATGAACAAAGAAACCGGGCTGGGAGATGGTAAATGCAACTTACAATGATACTGTAACGCTGTCCGGGTAACACGGGGATGGAGTCTACCGCGTATGGCTCGTGTGAAATGCCTGCCATAATAATACTGACGTCAGAAATACAATATTTTCATAATAAACATGAGTATTACCATCGGCCTCGATAACCGTCATGCGGTGTTTGTCAATCGAAAATTCGAAAGCGGCTATAAGTTATAATCGGCAAGATCCAGTTAGCGCTCAATTACTGTGCTTACCTGCAGCAGATAAACCGATGAGACGGAAGCGGTAACGTTTTCCAGCTTTGACGTTGATCCTAGCCCAAGGGACGGTAGGACCTCCAGGAAATCTGCCGATGCCATTTACAAGGGCAGAATCCGGGGTCGGCTCTATGCCTCCAGCAAACCAGGCATCTAATACAAGTGAGATCATTGCCTCAATGGAACTGTTGAGTGAACTCACTTGTTGAGTGAAGAGCAGTGTCGTGATACCAGTCGGCCAAGGTTATTATTCTAACGAAGCATATTGAAGATTGATATCATAAGAGGACGTCAACTTGCATGGCACACGCACGTATTTGAATCATCCACATCGTACAAGTACCGTTGGGGATCTTCTGGGTCATCTGTATGCACCAAAGCAAGTCTAAGTACAAGACAACGGACTGTTCTTCATAACGCACAGATGACGAGGGGACCACGAATTCCGTCGACGTACTGGGTGCTCAGGTGACTATGGTACCTGCAAACAGCCTTACACAGGGAAGGGTAAACAAGCATCAGTGAAACATACCAGTAGGTTCCAGTTTGGCCCTGGGGAAGAATAGTGTAAAGATAGGACTGGCTATCGATTGATTGAGAATTCGCAATAAGTGGAGGGTGATCAAGATTATCCTCACTTTTGGGCGATGGGGCACTGTGTAACAAAAGAAACGCCATCATTGCTGTTTCATTACCATCAGAAAATACACACACATTGAAGCAGCTAAACGCGTACTAGGCATCACGATGTTCAAACTAATACATAGTTAGCAATGAATACCACGCGATGAAAGCAAAATGTCGCACTATGCCATGCCAATGCTGTAGATGTAGGTGAGTCATAGCTATTTTTAAAAAATAAACAGATAATGAACGCACAATGCTAGTGCTGCGACGCATGGTCGGATCCAAAAGAGAGTTTTTGAGATCGACCTTTATAACGTCTCCCTTGGATGCTGACAACAATGGCCCGGGAAATACACCGTTCACGAGTGAAGCACTTCGTTCGAAGCCATCCGGCGCAATGTCTTTTGCCGCCAACTCCCAGTTTTGAGAGACAATGGTGCCGTGGACTGCAGCAGCAAACAGGACTAAGAGGAGGTAGGGAACCATGAGAAAGAAACGAATGGTAGAGAGACGGTAAGAGGAAACGCGGCCATCTCGACTGTACATGGGGGTAGGGGATTCGGTACGGTCCTAATTTGATGCGCTCTTGCGGCGCTCGAATGTATTGTGAATCAACCAAAGGAAGTGCCTGCGGCAGGCTACGATGAGCCTGAGCATTCGTGCCTAATACCAAGATAGGAAATAAACCACTCATTAACATTCAAGCCCCGACCCCAGTCGGCCCTAAGAAGCATCGAATATCGATCCATCTCAAGTGAGGTCTCGACAGCCCTGCCAGAGCTCCATAATAGTCAGAGCCCTAGAAAGGTACGGGTCTGTCGACGTGAAGGATGTGTATGAATGATTGTGAATGATTACGAGCCCGGCATTCTAGGAAGAAAGGCACATGAATATCTTTCAGCACCGTGACCGCCACCTTCACTACACCTTGCTTTGTAACATTCCATGGTCACACTTCATATGGACGCAGGAATTGTGCGGAGCCAAGAAGCATTGTTATAGATCCATGAAGTGTTGTGGAACCAAGAAGTGGTCTTGTAGACCCAGCGCCCGTCCTATAAGAGGGTCCAAACAACGCATGCTGTCCTGGCCACTTTCTGTTTGTTTTACTGTAAGTTGGTTGGTACAGGAATACTCTCTGCGCTTTAATTTTGCAGATCTGTACTGATATGTAGTACACGGAACAATCTGGAGCACCCTCCCACCCTCCTCGGTGGCTATCATATGATATCATGTGGTTCCATCCATCATATTGGCTGCTGACCAGTCGGATTCAGTGCACTGGTGGATCATCGATTATCGATGTCAAAATAATCTAAAGGCATCCATAACTAATGTCTGTTGGATCTTCGATTGAACACGCAGCATAAACTTCAATCTATTGCAAGGGGTGTCAGGACGGGAATTCCGGACCAGACATAGGGGGGTGTAAGAACCGTGAGTCCGACTGCTCTTTGAGTCAACACGACGAAGTTATCTAGATCTGATGCAACTTGGTACATTTTTTGAGCTTTCGTGAAATCGAAGTTTATCATTTGGATTACCACGGACTGATCAACCAGTGAGTACATCGACATAAACCTACGACTGACACTACCAGAGACAAGAACCGGCTGAACATACACATGTCTCCCAAGCGCAACATGCTCGGCAAGCATGGATGCTGATTGATGTGTTGATACTACACACAAGGGTTCACTCAGCACTTTTTGGAAGGAGCTCTCAAACAGAGATGACAGTAAGGGCAGTTCTATGCTCCCATTGAGCTGCCCATGTTTGTGGCAGCTCCAACCTTCCAGGAACTGCCCTTGCCAGTGACAGTTCCACATTCTCTCCCATTGAGCTGCCATTGTTGATGGCAGCTCTGCACCATTTCTATCCTAACCTACCTGTTATCATGGTGGCTCCTACTCTCCCCCACTGAGGCCCCTTTGTCATGGGATCTCTTGCCAGGAATAAGGAGCCTTGGCAAATTTTCAATGAGTGTCTGATCAAAAGTGCTCATGGGAGCCAGAAACACAATGGTGTTGACTGTTTTTTTTTTTTTTTTTTTTTTTTTTGCATGTGTTATTGGGAGATCATCAAAAGAAGACCAAAGGATCACAACATGTGAATTCTGATGCAGAAGATCAGTTGGTTGGAAGTTGGCCCATTGTTAGGAATATGAATCCCTGACACTTCTGATGCTAATACCAATGTGGAAGATTGTTATGCACTAAGTGTTAAGTGCTGAAATGGAGTTCAAATGGACATAACTGGTGTTGGGTGCTAGAGTGAATAAGAGAGGACTTTACTGTTTCTAGTTCAGCTGGAGACAGGGAGGTTCTAGAACTATTGAGTCAGATTGAGTGGACTTGGCTTCAACTTATGTGTTGTGCCCCCTCAGATCATCAGTCCAATATTTCAGAGTTTGGGGAATGGAGTTGGATCAAAGATCTGGAGTGTTAAGGTGTTAATGGGTGTCTTAGTTCACACTGTTGCACAGAACTCAACCAAGTGTATTGGTTGGGCGATGTTGTTATGACTATATTCATTAACGCCCAGATCCCCGTCCGATCCCCTCAGATCCCCATGCACATGAAATCTATACTCCATTTGGAAACTGCTATGTCTCCATTTTCCTGTCTGATTGTCACTGCCGATTCCCCCATCCATCTCCAGTTCCAATTGATGCATCAGCATCACCATAGGAACCTGGACATCCGTCCCCATCGGACTCGGACATACTCATGTAAGGCCGTCAGCCTCGGAGACCCATCACCGGAGTAATTATTATTAGATTTCGAATATGTATTTAAGTTGCCGACTGGGGACTCCATTCCCCAGTTCGAATATCAAATCACGCCTAGCTCCTAAGTCCGATCCTAACTCTGTAAGTTGTACTCCGTCTCTGAAATCTCGGACACCGGTATTAGTGAGGGCACAGCACATAAGCTGAAGCCAAGTCCGTTCTGACCCCCACGACGTACTCCAACTCCAACCCAACCTCCAACCCAATCTCCAACCCCAATCGGACCTAGTGCGTAACAGGTTGTTAGTAGACTTGGTGAGGACGATGAAACGGAAGGAGGTTCTGGAGGGTCATCAGACAGCTGAGTTACATCGATTGCGGAAGTTCATGGCCCCGTTGGATGAGGATTCGGACATGGGAGATGAGAAGGATTGGGTGTCGGATGTAGAGAGTGATGAGGAGTCGGAGACGGAGCCTGAGGTAGATAAGGGAAAGGGGAAAAGGAAATGCAATGTATAAAATAAAAATGAAAATGATTATAAATTTCAGAATGGAGAAGAATGAGGCGGAGTGATTCCTTCGGAGCTTTTTTGGGCAGGCATGTAATTTCCTTTGACTTGTAATAAAATGATGATGCGAAATAATAGAATTAGCATTAGTAATCGAACTTAAAGATTCATAAGAGGGCCAGGTTTGTCTGGATAAGCGGAGTGGAAGTTGGAGATGGATTTGGATGCATGATCGAGTTCGGATGCGGAGACCCATGAGGACTCTTCGTTGGTGCCTTCGTACCCAGTCCATTTGACTAAGTACTGGAGCTTGCACTTGTATCGACGGTCAATCTTCGAGTCCAGGATCTCGGATATCTCATATTCATTGTCTCCTTCAATGATGATTGGGGGAGGTGGGGGTTGCATGCGACCGGAGATCTCATTTGTGGTAGTGGGTTTGAGCATTGATATGTGGAAGACTGGATGAACTGCTTGGAAGTGGCCCGGGAGGCGGAGGGTGAAAGACCTGCTGCCTGCGTGAGCAATGACCTTATAAGGACCTAAGTATTTCTTGGAGAGTTTCTTTGATGGATGGATGGTCCGGAAGTGTTCGGCCTTAATGAATACTTTGTCTCTGATTTGCAGGTCTGGAGCCGGAATGTGGCATCGGTCTGTGGAGACTTGATATTGTTTCTGAGCATCGGAGATGGTCTCTCGGAGATGTTGGTGTAGTTGATCGAGGTCGGTTACAAATTGGCAGGCTTTGGTGGAGGCAAGTTCTTTCTTGGGGTGGACGGAGATGTTCAGATGGTAGCCTTTATTAGCAAAGAATGGAGGTGTGGCAGTGGTTGCATTCAGAGTGTTGTTGTAGGCAAACTCTGCGATCGGAAGTAGATCAGCCCAGTTGTCTTGTTGATAGTTACAATAGACTCATAGATATTGTTCCAGGGACTGATTCATTTGTTCCATTTGTCTGTCTCCTTCAGGGTGGTATCTGGAGGTGAAATGAAGCTTCATGTCGAGAGCCTTTCCTAATGTGCGGAAGAAGGAGGACACAAACTCCAAACCCCAATCGGACGTGACATGCGATGGGACTCCGTGTTTAGAGAATATGTGGAGAATGAACAATTTAGCTAGTGAGGTGGAGGTGATGGTGTCATACATCAGAATGAATAGTGACTGTTTGGTGAATCTGTTGACAATCATGAGTATGGTGTCATATCCAAGCGATGGGGGGAGCTTCTCTATGAAATCCATAGAGATGGAGTTCCATGGTTGCTCTGGGATCGGAAGTTGCTTAAGTGTTCCATAGGGTTTGTGCCTTTGTGATTTTGAGCGCATACACGTGGTGCAGGAGTTACAGTAATGTATTCTCACATTTTTGGCCATACATAGTCTCGTTGGATTAATCCTTGTGTGTAATTTTACCTGAAGTGGCCGGAGATCGGGTGATCATGATAATACTGCAAAACTTGGAGTTGGAGACCGTTGGTGTTGGGGATGTATATCCGGTTGTTGTGTCGGAGGTGCCCTTCAGGGTCAAGTGACCATTTTGGACCGGAAGGGTTGTCCAAGTGTTTAACTGCAACAGGATCAGATCAGAGTGATGAGCGGATGTTGGAGCAGAGTTGGTCGATGTCCATAATGGTGACAGCTCAGAGGGTGGGAGTCATGAGGGTGGATGCTTGTAGGGACGATGCCAGCTGCTCGCTAGTGAACACAGGACAAAAGTTGTGTGGGTTTACAGTGGCATAGTTGCTATTCCCCTCTTTAGGGTAGATGTCCCAGCGTCTAGTTAACGCGTCGGGCTTTGCTCTGAGTCGACCAGGATGGAAACGGATAATGAGATTGAACTGAGATAGGTGTTCGGACCATCGGACCTGTCTCTGGGTGAGCAGTTTCATTGTGGAGAAGTATTCCAAGTTCTTGTGGTCCGTTATGACGTCTACTGGATCGGAGGGACCCTCAAAGTAGTGTCTCCATATCCGGAAGGCTTCATATATGGCAAGGAGCGCTTTGTCATGAACGTCATAGTTCAGTTCGGGGGGTGTAAATGTACGCGAGTGAAAAGTGATCAGGTGGACTTGTCCGTTGTCTGGGGAGATGATGGACAGGATCGCGGCAAGTGCATAGTTGGAGGTGTCGGTCTCTAATAGGATGGGAATGTCTGGAACCCAATGAGTCAGTATCGGAGCGGAAGTAAAGGCCTTTTTCAAGGTCTCAAAGCTCTGTCTACATTTGTCAGTGAAATTCCATTGGATACCCTTGCTAGTGAGTCGGGTGAGCAGAACAGTGATATCGGAGTAGCCGTGAATGAAGCGGTGGTAGAAGTTGGCGAACCCTAGGAAGGACTGTACATCCTTGACTTTCTGGGGTTCTGGCCATTCCTGTATGGCTTTGATTTTGTCATCAGACATTGTCAATCCTGCCAGGGAGAGGATATAGCCTAGGTATTCGACCGAGTCGGAGTGGAATTCACATTTGTCAGCGCAGGCGAAGAGGCCATGCTTTCAGAGACGTCGGAGTACATCTCAGACATGTGTCCGATGTTCTTCTTTGTTGTCCGAATATACCAGAATGTCGTCTAAGTAAACGAGGATGGTCACATCGAGGAGGTCGGTGAAGGTATCATTCATGAACCGCTGGAAGGCGGCCAGAGCATTGGTTAGTCTGAAGGGCATGATGCACCACTTGAAAGATCCATATCATGTGCGGAAGGTCATTTTCCATTTGTCGCCTTCTTGGATATGGACTAGATGGTAGGCATGTCGGAGATCTATTTTGGAGTAGATCTTAGCCTTTCGAGGACTTTCGAGTAGGTCCGCGGTGCAGGGTATCGGGTATCGGTCTTTCTTGGTGATCTTGTTGAGTCCATGGAAGTTGACGCATAGACGGAGTGATCTGTCTTTTTTGTGGACAAATAGGACTGGAGCTCCATGGGGAGATAGGGATGGGCGGATGAAGCCTGTGGCCAAGTTCTCGTCTATGAATGTTTGGAGAGCCAGTAGCTCTTTTTGGGATAGCGAGTAGATAGGGCCAAGCGGAGGGGTGGAGTTGTCATCCAGTTTGATCTTGAGATCGTATGGTCGGTGTTCTGCTAGGGAGTTGGCTTTAGACTTGCTGAACACGTCAGCAAACTCATGATACTCCTTGGGAACCATAGAGAGGTCCAGTGGAGTTGATCGGGTGGAACGAGTGGCAAGGAATATCAGATCGGAGAGGTGGACCTGGAATGTGTGAGAACCATCCAGTTTGCTTAGTCTGGGGAAGACCATAGTGTCCACCATCGATATGAACGGAGGGGTAGACGGAGTATCTATTGGAGTGGAGTCAGTGGAGGCAGAAGATACTTTCGCACCTATAGTTGCTGGTGACATCGGGGATGACACAGCCTGTGCTGGAGAACAGAATGTGATATGGCCCAATGCCCAGTCAATCAACGGATTGTAGCGGGTGAGCCAGTTATGTCTGAGAACCACAGAACAGCTGGAGTCAAGCAGAGTAACATAGAATGTAAGGGTCTGGATTTCTCCAACAGAAAAATGGATAGACAGATCTATAGCTCGTGAAATAACAGCATTAGTAGTGCCGTCAAATAATCAGAGTGGTATTGGAGTTATGGTGTATGTATGGAGTTTATGTAAATTGGAAAAGGAGGAATCGAGGAAACAGTGAGTAGAACCGGAGTCAATTAATGCTTGAATAGCGGTATCGGGAATGAAGTCGGAGTGGACGAGGAGGGTAAGGGAGTCGGAGTGGGAAAGAGTGGATGCGTTCAGGCAGACCTCATTTGTCGTACAGGGAGTACCAATGCAGCCCTCAGCCTGTACGGAGGCTATAGGACTGCTTACTATTTTTTTTGGTCCATTGTTTTAGCGTCGGACCTGTCCGTCATGGCATTGGTGGCATGGCCCTTTGCCTTTGCTGCGGATGAGGTTGCCTTGTTGCAATCCTTAGCTTGGTGACCAGGCTTTCCGCAGAACAGACAGAGGTTGTTGTCCATGCGGTGCTGGCGTTCCTGCGGGGTGAGTTTTCCGTCCTTTCCCAGCTTGGTGGAGTACTCTTGCAAGCTCCAGAGTTATTGCTGGTGCCAGAATTGTTCTGACCGGAACCGGAAGCGGCAGCATTACCAGTGTTTGACTTCTGGCCTGAGTTGGCGGTGGCCTGCTTATCGGACCCCTTGTTGGACTTTGGGGTCTTGTCTGACATTTTGTCCAATTTGTTGTTAGCCGAGTTCTCGTGGGAGACCTCGGATTGACGTTCCCAATAATGGGCGTCGATGGATTGGGTGAGCTTGTGGAGGGTAGTCAAAGTATCCAGCTTACCAATGCGTGATATTTCGTCCTTGATGCAGGATGGGAGTCCGATGTAAAATTGGTGTCGGAGTGCAGCATCGCCCCATTGGACTTTCGGAGCCAGCTGCTGGAAACTCACAATGTATTTTGCGATTTTGTGATTTTCCTTCATCCAAAGTCAATCGAGTTTGTTCTCGGCATTGGCCTCAGGGTTATAAGGGCCAAAATTGGTCCAAAGTTTGGAGATGAAGTTGGAGTAGTCATCTGACCATATCGGGTCATCAGAGTCGTCCATGAGTGCTGGCTCAAAGTAGTCCAGTGCGGTGCCCTTGAGATAGGACATGGCGAAGGTGACCTTTGCCCAATCAGATGTGAATGTGTCAGGGCGGTCATGGAAATTCAACCGGCATTGCACCAAGAACGGCTGGAGCTTTCGCAGATTGGAGCCATTGAATGGGCTGGGTTCTTGGACCTTGGTCTGGGACTTAGGGGCTTGTGGGTTACGGATGCTGCTAGCGAGCAGGGAGATGGCTTGTGCCAGATTTGGAGAGGGCGGGGTGTCATCTTCTTCATTGACGGCCTCTATGTGGTCTGTCGGTTCTTCGACGACCTCAGGAATGGTGTCGATGCTAGGGGTGGGCTGTATGGGAACTGGTTTTCCCTTAAAAAGATCTTGTTTAAAGTCCCGAAACTGTACAATTTCGCTTCATGGCCTTAAAATATTAGCATATATTTGCTGCTTTCTCTTGATTCAGGGCCATTCAAATATTCTCTATTTTTTCATATTTTTTCAGGAATTTTCCATGCAGAAATGAGTCTACAAACTTATTGTTCTGCTGGGTGAAGTTTTGGGACCCACATGGACCCACAAACATTTGCAGATGTCAGCGGCCCCAAAGTCAGCTGGAGTCACCTGGACAACTGACTCATTGTCGATCACATGACTCATTTCAATCTCCAACTCAATCTGGTCAAGTAAATGCTCAATATCTTCGCAACCACTGCACCTCTTGACTCCATTTTCAGTGGAGAGTTCAATAGAAGCTGTGCCTACCCATAGCTGTGCTAATCAGCCTGGGAAATGAAGTATTGACCAAGTTATTTGAGTAATGGTGACTCATGCAATGACTCCTGCCATGGCTCATGCTATGACTCCTTCCATGACTCATACCATGACTCCTGTGATTACTCATACTATGACTCCTGCTCTGAGTCACACTATGACTCCATCCATGACTCATGCCATGAGTCAGAGCAAATCCAAGCAGCTCACTGGCTAGGAAACTTCCACCCCTTCTCACATATTCCACTAGCTTCCAGTAGTTTCCAGTAGTATTAGTCAGCTCCTGTAAATACAATATAAAAGGAGCCCACTCTGCCTCTGAATAAATGACCATTTCTACCCCATCATTTGCACATCAGTGTGACTAGAGTGACATACAGTGTCATCCTCTATATCTCAGTAACTGTTGATTGTCCAGTTCAAGGGTTGCTTACAGTTGTATTCGATTGCACTCAAAGTAGTGATTGTCCTGCTTTGGGGGTGAGTGTAGTATCTACCTTGCGTGACTACGAATCTACAGGGTGAGATTGTCTGTTGATAGTCCTGCCATTAGTGCTCTTGTTTAAGTTACTAGTGTGTACTGCCTTTGCAGAGCATTAGGATCTTGAACTTGCATGAAGCAGTTGCTAGACTACTTCACACATCGCTGTTACCTGCTTCAGAGTGCCACTGGTTGGACGGTCAGATTCATCCACCTACTTCCTCTAGCCTCTAAGTGCATTCCCCTCTTTTTGGAATATCTGGACCCCTAAGCGTCCGTGAACTCTAGACTCTGGAAGTCTTATTCATTCCCTACTGCTAAGAAATGTATTACCTTCCTGTGTATCGTCTGCATTGACCATTACAATGGATTGTAACCAAAGTACAAACATTAAATTGTTTCTGGAGTTGTGCTGCAGTAGGATTTGATATTCTTCTCAGCTGTTCATTCACGGAATTGTGGTGATTTAGAGTTTGCCCTAACACCATAATTTTGTGGGTTCCAAAACACGGGCACCTCGACGATTCATGCGTGTTCGGAATTGGCCATGGATTGTGGCATTGGTAGGAGTGAGTGTGGCAGTTTGAATATACTGTTACGCACTAGGTCCAATTGGGGGTCGGAGATTGGATTGGAGGTCGGTTGGAGGTTGGGTTGGAGGTTGGGTTGGAGGTTGGGTTGGAGGTTGGGTTGGAGGTTGGGTTGGAGGTTGGGTTGGAGGTTGGGTTGGAGGTTGGGTTGGAGGTTGGGTTGGAGGTTGGGTTGGAGGTTGGGTTGGAGGTTGGGTTGGAGGTTGGGTCGGGGTCGGAGTATGTCGTGGGGGTCAGAATGGACTTGGCTTCAGCTTATGTGCTGCACCCTCACTAATACTGGTGTCTGAGATTTCGGAGACGGAGTACAACTTAGAGAGTTAGGATCAGACTTAGGAGCTAGGTGTGATTCGATATTCAAACTGGGGAATGAAGTCCCCAGTCGGGCAACTTAAGTACATATTTTGAAATCTAATAATAATTACTCCGGTGATGGGTCTCCAAGGCCGATGGCCTTACATGAGTATGTCTGAGTCCAACGGGGACGGATGTCTGGGTTCCTATGGTGATGCTGATGCATCAATTGGAACCGGAGACGGATGGGCAGAATCGGCAGTGACAATCGGACAGGTAAATGGAGACGTAGCAGTTTCCAAATGGAGTATAGATTTCATATGCACAGGGATCTGAGTGGATCAGATGGGGATCTGGTCGTTAATGAATATAGTCATAACATCAACCCATAGACCAGTAGTCAATAGAACTACTGGTATGATGAATATGGAGAGTCGACCCATGCCCCAAGGACATGTGTATACAGCTACTCACAACAAGCGAGTGTGTCAAGGTTGGAACCCTGTAATGGAAGCTCCAGGTCCAATTCCAACAATTACCTTTTCAAGGGTAATTACCAATCAAAGCCACCAGCACATGCGAGTGGTGATCAATTGAACAATGTTACTAGTAATGTTGTGTGCTATGAATGCAGCCAGACAGTGACAAGCCAGGACGCATCAAGGACATATATTGAACCACTCTGACAGTCCAACTCTGCCAGTGTCTTTTCATATCAAACTTTTAAATAGTGCTGCAACTCCCTCTTCACCTCAGTCTCCAATTCTAGCCATCGATCGTCACTCGTGTTTCATTGCCATCAATCATTATCAGCCTTCTATTCACACCGATCCTTTCATCATCATTCACATGGCTTCCAATCCTATTCCCCTCTCCAACATCTCTTCTAATAATATGTCACACTGGTCTCTGGACACAGAGGACTATCAAATATATGCCAAGCTCCACGGGCATGTTAAGCCACCTCCATGCATTAAAATACTTCCAAAACTCTTTCAACGTCCAAGATCCCCACCATGTCTCTCTTATGCCATTGGTGATCCTATATTCTTTCACGATTCTGTTGAACCATATACATTCCTTGGCATTTCACCTCTATATTGTAACATGGATGGAGGAGTCGAACGTGAGGTAGAATTTCAGTTGCCATTGCCGACCTATCCTCCCACTTCAATCCAACTCAGGTTACATTGTGTCAGGCAAAGGGACTGAATACCCTTTGTGCTCAGGCGGACCTTGTTTGTTGTATGGGGAGTACCAATGCAGCCCTCAGCCTGTACGGAGGCTATAGGACTGCTTATTATTATTTTTGGTCCATCATGGCATTGGCGGCACAGCCCTTTGCCTTTGCTGTGGATGAGGTTGCCTTGTTGCAATCCTTAGCTTGGTGGCCAGACTTTCTGCAGAACAGGCAGAGGTTGTTGTCCATGTGGCACTGGCGTTCCTGCTGGGTAAGTTTGCCATCCTTCCCTAGCTTGGTGGAGAGGTCCGGAGTGCTCTTGTGAGCTCCAGAGTTATTGCTGGTGCCAGAGTTGTTATGACCGGAACCGGAAGTGGCACTGTTACCCATGTTTGACTTCTGGCCTTAGTTGGCAGTGGTCCTCTTATCGGACCCCTTGTTGGACTTTGGGGTCTTGTCCGATGATTTGTCCGATTTGTTGTTAGCTGAATTTTCACAGGAGACCTCGGATTGACATTCCCAATAACAGGTGTCAATGGATTGGGTGAGCTTGTGAAGGTTAACCAAAGTATCCAGCTTACCGATGCGTGATATCTTGTCCTTGATGTGGGATGGAAGACCAATGTAAAATTGGTGTCAGAGTGCAGCGTCGCCCCATTGGACTTTTGGGGCTAGCTGCTGGAAACTCACAATGTATTTTGTGATTTTGTGATTTTCCTTCATCCAAAGTTGATCGAGTTCATTCTCGGCATCAGCCTCAGGGTTGTAAGGACCAAAATTGGTCCGAGTTTTGGAGATGAAGTCAGAGTAGTCATCTGACCATATCAGGTCATCAGAGTCATCCATGAGTGCTGGCTCAAAGTAGTCCAGTGCGGTGCCCTTGAGATAGGACATGGCGAAGGTGACCTTTGCCCAATTGGATGTGAACACATCGGGGCAGTTGCAGAAATTCAACTGGCATTACACCAAGAATGGCTGGAGCTTTCACAGATCGGAGCCATTGAATGGGTTGGGTGTCAAGAATTTATTCAAGTACTACTACGATCTATTGGAGTAAGAAGGGGGAGTTTTATGATAAGAAAAAGTTGTGAAAAGTTTGGGGATTCTTTTTGATTAAGGGATGAGGAGGAGGTGATTTTCGATTTTATTTTGTGAGCCATCCTTTCATTCTACGGGGGTGGCTACTACTCAAAAAGGGAGGTATTATGATGATTTTCATTTGTCATAAACCTCAAATCAAATAGGTAAAAACTCCTTTCTCTATAAAAGGTTTTTCCTATGACATCACATATTATCAGTATCTGCATCATTTCTTTTATCATATGTTTCAATCTTACTAAAAGGCTTTTTTATCATGTGATTGCCAAATTGTATATTAGCTACAACTGTGTATGAGTATCTATCATCAGATTCACTATTCTTAATCCCTTCCAAGCTGCAAACAAACAGTTTGTGTCAACTTTCTGTCGTTCCTGGAATAACTCCTAAACGACCTATTCAATTTGAAAGCTTTTGCATATACTATTAGGATATTGCATCATCTATTACTATCTCAGATTATGAACGATTTAGATCATTACATCCATTTCTATTAAGCAAACACTTTTTTGAAGTGTTGCTACTCCCATTTCTGCTCAAATATTTTGCAGAAGTCCCAGTTCTTAACCGAATATTCTGATATTTGGTAACATCACTCTACTAAACAACACCTCTCCATCGACTTTCATATATCTGCCTCCTTGCAGTAATTGTTCCTCTATTCAAAATCTACTTCGCCACCATCCCTCACCTTCATTTCACGTTCACCTACATACACCTGCAATCTACCCCTCCCTCATCTTTTCCTAACATTGGGTTCTTGGACCTTGGTCTGGGACTTAGGAGCTTGTGGGTTATGGATGCTGCTGGTGAGCAGGGAGATGGCTTGCACCAGATTTGGAGAGAGCAGGATGTCATCTTCTTCATTGATGGCCTCTATATGGTCCATCAGTTATTCGACAACCTTGGGGATGGTGTCAATGCTGGGAGCAGGCACCTTGACAGTTCGTGTGCATTCGGAATTGGCAGTGGATCATGGCATTGGTAGGAGTGAGTATGGCAGTTTGAATATACTGTTATGCACTAGGTCTGATTGGGGGTTGGAGATTGAGTCGGAGGTTTGGTTGGAGTCAGAGAAGGAGTCAGGGTACATTGTGGGGGTCAGAACGGACTTGGCTTCAGCTTATGTGCTGTGCCCTCACTAATACCGGTGTCCAAGATTTCAGAGATGGAAGTATAATCATAGGAGCCAACAGAAGTCGACAGTGCAACCAGATAGACCATGCATAGACAATAAAACAATCTCTGGGTATTGGGAGATTGGTGGAACACTAGCTCACTGTCTATTAGACAGTGGGAGCAAGGGGATAATGATATCCCCTGAATTCACACGTGCAACAGGTATGAAAACCTTCATGCTAGAGCAACCCATTGCACTGCAATTAGCACGCATTGGGAGCAGGAGTACCATAAAGTTTGGTAGTCAGGACATTGAAGAATATTTCAATGTCACCAACATTGAGTATTATAATGTAATACTCGGTACCCCATTCCTACAAAAGCTAGGAATATGCCTGGACTTTAATGGCCCAGGCTGAATCATGATGGGGACTGAAGAAGTCTCCACCAATGAAGAGCATAATACTGATGCTCTTCATACCTCATCACAGGGTATAAACTCAATACAAAGAAGGAGTATTGGCATGAATAAATGACACCAAGGGGGTAACTCTAAACATGAGCTACCCACAATGCAGTCCTTCCCAAAAGAAGGACTAGACTCAGTAAAGGACCCCCTGATGGAGGATCCGAATAAGAGCATGAGGTGAATAGCTTCATCTCATGGAAGATCAACCACCTACATGGCTGATCAGATCCCTCAGTTGAGGGATCAATGGAAAGAAAAGTATGCTGACCTATTTGGCAGCATACCCTTAGAACTTCCCCCATTTAGGGAAGTTAACCATGAGATTAATCTCATGGATCCTGACAAGCAAATACATTATCACTTGCCTAAGACACTTGTTTGGAATCATGTCAGTATACAATATTCTGATGTATATGAGATATACATCAGTTTCAATGATACATAAAGCCAGGGAGTTACAATTTGGATATCTTAAAAGATTTTGGATGTGTGAAATTTTCATAAATATAAACATATATTCTATATTTTAATAAACTTTAAAAGATAAGATATTTGGTTGAGATGAACATAATCATTTACATGGATATAATTGGTATTATATAGGATATTTAGATATACAAATACTAGGTGGGATTAAAGATAGTTCAAATTATGTTACAAGTATTGTATAAGAAAGAATCAATGATATTTGGATGTTCCCTCAAGAGAGTTGCCACCACTAAATCAGGAAAAAAACAATTATTTTTGAGAATTATGCCAAAATATCACAATATGTTTTAATCTAGTATATTGTGTAAAATTTGAGAATCATGTTGAAATATGAAAATAAGTTTGAATTGAAGTGTATTGTATAAAATTTGAGGAAAATGGGTTGTATATACGTATTTGTTGTATTTCTGAACAAGCGTCTTAGGAAAGTCTTGGAAACAAACACCTTTAATGCAGTGAAGCTATTTTTAAAACAAAGTAACTTAGTTAGGGCATAGTGGTAGATAATCTTGTTCTAACATAAGACTGTATGACTATCCCTCATACTTTAGGGTGCAATACCATCAGATTTTCCATCCAAAGTGGTGGAAAATAATGATCCTGCTCCATACTAGTATATAACTCTGTTAATTTCTGTTCCAGAAGTGTGCCATCAGTACATCTGTATAAAGTCAGTGATTGGAACCTTGATATTTATAAAGGAACTTACCTCAGAAACAAATCATGGAGGGATCCTATCCGAGATATATACCAATCATTAACTCTTCTATCAAACTCTATCTTGCATTGAAGCATAAAAGAGAGCATCTTCATAATGCTTATAACATAAAAACATAATAATCATTTTATTAAGAAAGCAAGATGTATATATCTACTGCCTATACAAAATATCAAATGTTCAGAAAAAATGATTATTATGTTTTTTCATTTCTGTTTTATAAGCAGAGAGGGATTTGAAAATGCCACAAATCTTTGAAGATATAAAAGCAATCAAAGGCTGGATAAGTGACAATGATGCACTGATAAAAGCTATGGCAAGTCAAATGGAAGTAAAAGATGAATTAATATCTGATCTTATAAATGTCAAGTCTTGGATGAGTGAAAAGGATAGGCAGATCACTATGCTTGAACAACAGGTTAATTCCCAGAGTCAGGAAATTCAGGTGCTTAAGAAACAGGTTGAGGAAAAAATACAATTATAACTACTTTGACAGACAGGAAAGAGAATTTAGATGAATGGATGAGTGAAATGAATGATATTGTATCAGGATTTGGAACAGATATTCATAAACTTCAGAGACAGGTTAATAGGTGTGTTGCCACAATATCAGACCATGGAACAGATATTCATCAACAGGTCAATACACATAATGCAGAGAATCTTATATTGGACCATAGAACAGATATTCATAAACTTCAGAAACAGGTTAATAGATGTATTGCAACAATATCAGACATTGTGGAATGGAAATCTGAAGTGCATGAGTGGATTGTAGAAACAGATGATACTGTAGTGGAACTTGGAACAGACATTAATAAACTTCAGAAACAGGGTGATAAATATAAAGCAATAATATCTGAGATTGTTGACTGGAAATTTGATATGAATCACTGGGCTGGAAAACAAGAACAGGAGGTAACAAGGTTACAGGAAAATGGTACCAGAAAGGTGACATTTAAGATAGTGAAAAGAGGTGTAGACTATATACTTATAGACTCAGATCAGTCTTGTAGACTAAATAGAATGGAATTATTCATAAATGGTGAGCCTAGAAAACTATCTACAATATATACTAGGAAGAATGAAATGTCATCATATGACGTAGATGGTAATAGGATTAATTTTCAAACATGGAAGCAAGGAATGACTCAAGGTTCAAGGCATCAAGAAAAAAGGTCTAAGGAACGATCTGATTCAGACTCTGATCAATCTCAAATTCCTAGTTCAAGAAAAAGATGTAGAGGGAGAACCCAGTAATGTAAGCCTCCGAAGACGCAGGATACAAGGCATTCCATGCTTCTGACAAGGTGACCTTCCATCCGACGTCATTATCATGATATGATCATATCCAATCGGCTGGTACACCTATTTAGCTATGCGGCAAAGAATTTGGAATGAAAGACTGGCAAGATAGGAAACAAGGAACTGGTAGAAGAATGATAGATGAAAGGACAGGGAATTCTGTATGGGACTTTGTTGTAGTATTCAGAACGAGTGCATGCATCTGGCTATTGACAACTTTAGAAAATATATATAATTCAATTTATAAATATTAGATAAAAATATGGATGTTTACTATAACATTCTGCTCTTCAGAACTATCTAGTAAAAAATGAAATAAATTTTATATATCCTTCTTTATTGACATCATGGGTAAAGATAAGAAGTGCAATGATTGGAGTTCTTGTGATCTTTGGGATTATGGTATAATGGTTGACACACAATGGACTAAACAGTTTTTTGAGACAGATTTTAGAGATATTACTTTAGATATTGATGATGAGATCCTCAGTTTTGATTACAAAAAAGATGATGTGAAATGTTTAAAGGAGTCTTCAAGAAAATTTTTTACATACTTAGATAGATCTACTAGAGTCAGGGAAGGATCTACGTTGGTTAATGATTTTACCAGAGAAGTGCTCTTTCTCATGAAATATGACAAGGATGAAAGATTAATCATCACTCATAATAAAATCCCTATGAATGTGAGGGGAAATATAACAAGAAATGTTATAGAGATGTGTGTTATAAAAAATGATAATGAGATACTGTTTTTTACACATGAGAACACAAATCAGATAAATCCAGAACCGCAGATTATAGCAAGAGCTATAGCAGTTTTTCAATTGAATAACAAGATTAGGAAGAATAAGGGAAAAAGTGCTTTAGAGGAAATGACAATACCTTGCATTCAAACATCGAGAAAAGTCCCCCAGTTTTACCTAGTAACTGTTACAAGAGAGCTTGATCATGCTATCACAGAAGGGTTGTTTTCAGAAGTGATAACAAATGTAGGGTGTTGTTTCCCTGTAACAGTAACAGGTATGAAACATATTAATAGTAGAAAGAATGTTCTACAGTGTTTTGAAGCATTTAAGAAGTTTGTAGATATACTTGATAGGAAATTAGATGAGAAATAATGAGTTTTTAAAATTAATATATAATAACCAGAGACACCATGTTGAATATACCTGAGATTGGTGATAAGGTATCATTTATCAATGCAAGAACACAAATGACAGTGACAGGTATTGTTACATTAGTAACTGGCACTTTGTCAGATGACACTTTGCTAATAACTGTTACTTATGATGACAATGAGATTCAGCTACCACTACGTGCACTACAACAAGTATAAGATAAATCAGATAAGTGAATATGCAATATTTTTATTCACTCAAATGAAGGCATGTGTGGTGATAGTGAAAAAATTCAAATTACTTGGAAGTGCAATCATATAACTACTACATCTGTAGTTACAGATTGTAAGGATATTAAATGTCCTAAGAGCTCTGAACATTCAAAAATACTCATCATGATACTAATGGTACTTATTGTTGTGTGAACAAAAGTTCAAATCTTGAAATTATCCAAGTGAAAATAGATGAAAAATGTTGTGAGTGTAGAAACTAGGACTTTTAAATCAACTCCTTATGAGGATTCTTTGAACATCTGATTTCTTATACTTTGGAATATAATGTCAATAGCATTAGAACACTCTTCAAACTGAGCTTCTATGCTGTATCCAGAGGAAGGATATACAACAATTGAAACACCCTGATTGTTATTGGTGGTTTCATATAATTTTAACCTACCATCCTTAGTTATGATCATACCATAGATTGTGATTTTACTTTTCTTGAAAACTCTCTGCTGTTGTTTCAATGCAACAACCATTGATGTAACCAAATTGTTATACACATCACAGTTCTTACAAGTTTCCCCAGCAATAGAAATATCACACTTCTTTCCAGTTTCTCTAGCAATAGAAATATTACAACTAGGCAGATTATCCTGTTGCATGGTTTGCAGACTTGACATACAATGATTTTGTTGAATCCAGGTTGAATTACTTATTTCATTGCCCTTTTCAATCATCTTATTGTACAGTGCTTCTGGTGTTTTATCTCTTTCCTGAGAAACCAATCCAGCTGGAAAGAAGTCCTTTGGGGGATTTCTTAATCTGAATTTTATGTAGATGGTGTCAGAGTCTATATACAAAGGATTTTCATCATCCTCTGGTTCTTTTCTAACAAAGACAGTAGATATTTTATGAACAACTTGCTTAGAGACAGACAACATAGCTTTATAGAATAAATATTATTTAATTTAAAATTCAATTATCAAAAAAATGAACATATTTTTGTTTTACTGTAATATAAGAGTATCTTAGTCAAAATGCCCTCAGACCAGCAAAAACGCACAAAGGAGCAAAAAGAGAAAGAGCTTAAGCAACTTAAAATGTGGAATGATCAAAGGGACAGAGCATATAATAAGTTGATGGACAATCATTGGAATTTTCTATACACAAAGTGGCCTGTCTTAGAACACAAAAAATATCATAGAACAAAACTAAAAGATATGAATGACATGGATGATGTAAAAAAAGTAGTATATAACAAGCTTGGACCAATACCAGTATTTTTCTTTCTTGTGGTATTGTTTTCAGTTGAAGAACATTCTACACCTTATAGAGAGATAGAAAAAGGCTTGTTAGTACTATATCATCTACTCAAAGGTCCTACTTATGAAGAAATAGGAAATTTCATGCCATCAAGTAGCTTTTATGATGTTCATAAGGAATTTTATGGTCGTCTGCATCATCTTAACTTTGATCTAGATAAACAAGTTACTGATTCACTGCGTACAATGTTCTCAAATATAATAATAAGGATATTATCAGCTCTTATAAAGAATCCTCCAAAAATGGAATCAGTGACATTACTTCTTGATGGTCATGATACAAGAGGAATTTTGATTGGATCGGCATCTGAAGAGGGGTACTCATATAAATTTAAAAAGGCAGGATTTCGTACTCAAGTATGCATTGACATTAATCAAATGGTTCTATTCACCTCACCTTCATTGGCATGTAAACTAAATCCTGATGCAAAAATGTTTGTAGAGATGGCTGTATGGAATAAAATAGATAAGAATGATCAGATAGGCTTTGATGGAGCTTATCCATCTGCTATTCCAGAAGTAGTAAAGGCAAGTATATTAAAGCCTAAGAACTTCTTTTATCCTTTTCGGAAGCCAAAAATGTTGAACTTAAACCTGAAGAAAAGATTTTTAATAAGAAGTTTGGTGCCTTTCGTTCAACAGTAGAAGCATTCTTTGGAGGGTTTGCAATATTGTTTGAAAAATTTGATAATAAGAGATCTATTAGAACTACAAATCCTGCTGTCTTTAATCTGGAATTAAAGGTAGCATGTCTATTATGGAATATTAAGAAATTTGTAGAACTACGTAAGATCAAACCATCCCCTTATCATGAAAAATGGTGTGAACAATATTTTGATTACCCTGAGGAAGAGGACCCAGATATTGAGCCACCCAGATCATTACTGGAAAGAGCAGAAGATGTTGACAAGATGACTCTATCTCAACAACGACTATTAGAAAGATGTGAGTATGATGTGGAGATGCATTATGAGACTGAAAATGAAGTAGAACAAATAATAAGGCAAAGAAAAAGGAAAGTACGTAGAATATTTAGTTAAATGGAAATGTTATGCAGAGAAAACTTGGGAAGCAACATCAAGCTTTAAATCTACAGAATGTATTAAAGAGTATTGGAAAGACAATAGTAATAGTATTATTGTATACCTATGCTACATTCAACTGTAAATTTTTTTCCCAGAATAAAATTGAATATTTGTATGTTTTATACTTATAGGTATCTATGGAGACTGATCCATTACTGAAACAGCGTCTCAATCAACAGTTTTACCAAAAGCCTTTTCACAGCAATCCACACCGGCTAGCTAATTGTACAACGTGTGACTGGTACCCCTTTGGGCAGTATCTGGACCGTTCATATGCTGAAGGTGAAGTGTTCCAGCTTTCAAAGTATCCTCATATCAAATATGTATTTCTTGGTCTACAACCTGATAAAATAGGCTATAATGAAAGTGATCCTATTTTTGTAGCAGAATTTGTAGGTTTTCTGAATAAAACCAACAGATTTGTAAGTGGTTCTGATCCAACCTCTGGATATGCACACATTATAACCACACATGTGAATCAGGCATTTGTTAGACAGCCAGGCCCAGATATAAATAGGCAGAAACTATATCTTGGCCGTACAGTGCACATGATCTACATAACTAGTATTGGTATACTATTGGCTTTGCTGTGTTGGACAGTGTCCAGACATACCAATGAAGATAAGAATTCATAATGGCATGTCTAAGAAAGAAGCTTGTTGATGATATAAGGTGATGATTTTTGTTTTTAAAATGACCTCCCTAGACGCTTGTTCGGAATCATGTCAGTATACAATATTCTGATGTATAGGAGATATACATCAGGATTTCAATGATACATAAAGCCAGGGAGTTACAATTTGGATATCTTAAAAGATTTCGGATGTGTGAAATTTTCATAAATATAAACATATATTCTATATTTTAATAAACTTTAAAAGATAAGATATTTGGTTGAGATGAACATAATTATTTACATGGATATAATAGGAATGTATATATGAATATAATTGGTATTATATAGGGTATTTAGATATACAAATACCAGGTGGGGATTAAAGATAGTTCAAATTATGTTACAAGTATTGTATAAGAAAGAATCAATGATATTTGGATGTTCCCTCAAGAGAGTTGCCACCACTAAATCAGGAAAAAAAGAATTATTTTTGAGAATTATGCCGAAATATCACAATATGTTTTAATCTAGTATATTGTGTAAAATTTGAGAATCATGTTGAAATATGAAAATAAGTTTGAATTGAAGTGTATTGTATAAAATTTGAGGAAAATAGATTGTATATACGTATTTGTTGTATTTCTGAACAAGCGTCTTACATTGCCCTTTAGTTTGGGGCAGCTGGGTTGCATGTGACCCCTTGTCGGTTTGCTTATGGAATAGATCCTATAAGCCTGCGTGCAACAGTCCTAACAAACAGATGGTGTGTAATGCAGTTGTTCAGCACTCCAAAGATCAATCAGGTTGAGGGGTAGGGGCAGCACTGAGTAATAGGAAAGTGGAATAGTGCTCTGTGGTTGGATGAGGATGGGAGCAAAAGGGACGGTCCTGATGGCTGATCATGCACTGTGACTGGATGACAATGGGAGCCTGGTTGGGAGGTACATGAAAGCTGGTTTCAGGAGATGCAACCTCTCAGTGGCAGAGGGAAATCTGATCGTTGAACCAAGGTGCTTTGCCTCAGTGTAGAGATGATGGATTGTTATGTAGAGCATAGAGTGTATACTTAGAGCATGGACTTTGACTTTAGACGCTTATTCAGAAATACAACAAATACATATATACAACCCATTTTCCTCAAATTTTATACAATACACTTCAATTCAAACTTATTTTCATATTTCAACATGATTCTCAAATTTTACACAATATACTAGATTAAAACATATTGTGATATTTTGGCATAATTCTCAAAAATAATTGTTTTTTTCCTGATTTAGTGGTGGCAACTCTCTTGAGGGAACATCCAAATATCATTGATTCTTTCTTATACAATACTTGTAACATAATTTGAACTATCTTTAATCCCCACCTGGTATTTGTATATCTAAATACCCTATATAATACCAATTATATTCATATATACATTCCTATTATATCCATGTAAATAATTATGTTCATCTCAACCAAATATCTTATCTTTTAAAGTTTATTAAAATATAGAATATATGTTTATATTTATGAAAATTTCACACATCCGAAATCTTTTAAGATATCCAAATTGTAACTCCCTGGCTTTATGTATCATTGAAATCCTGATGTATATCTCCTATACATCAGAATATTGTATACTGACATGATTCCGAACAAGCGTCTAGGGGGGTCATTTTAAAAACAAAAATCATCACCTTATATCATCAACAAGCTTCTTTCTCCATAGATTTAGACATGCCATTATGAATTCTTATCTTCATTGGTATGTCTGGACACTGTCCAACACAGCAAAGCCAATAGTATACCAATACTAGTTATGTAGATCATGTGCACTGTACGGCCAAGATATAGTTTCTGCCTATTTATATCTGGGCCTGGCTGTCTAACAAATGCCTGATTCACATGTGTGGTTATAATGTGTGCATATCCAGAGGTTGGATCAGAACCACTTACAAATCTGTTGGTTTTATTCAGAAAACCTGCAAATTCTGCTACAAAAATAGGATCACTTTCATTATAGCCTATTTTATCAGGTTGTAGACCAAGAAATACATATTTGATATGAGGATACTTTGAAAGCTGGAACACTTCACCTTCAGCATATGAACGGTCCAGATACTGCCCAAAGGGGTACCAGTCACACGTTGTACAATTAGCTAGCCGGTGTGGATTGCTGTGAAAAGGCTTTTGGTAAAACTGTTGATTGAGACGCTGTTTCAGTAATGGATCAGTCTCCATAGATACCTATAAGTATAAAACATACAAATATTCAATTTTATTCTGGGAAAAAAATTTACAGTTGAATGTAGCATAGGTATACAATAATACTATTACTATTGTCTTTCCAATACTCTTTAATACATTCTGTAGATTTAAAGCTTGATGTTGCTTCCCAAGTTTTCTCTGCATAACATTTCCATTTAACTAAATATTCTACGTACTTTCCTTTTTCTTTGCCTTATTATTTGTTCTACTTCATTTTCAGTCTCATAATGCATCTCCACATCATACTCACATCTTTCTAATAGTCGTTGTTGAGATAGAGTCATCTTGTCAACATCTTCTGCTCTTTCCAGTAATGATCTGGGTGGCTCAATATCTGGGTCCTCTTCCTCAGGGTAATCAAAATATTGTTCACACCATTTTTCATGATAAGGGGATGGTTTGATCTTACGTAGTTCTACAAATTTCTTAATATTCCATAATAGACATGCTACCTTTAATTCCAGATTAAAGACAGCAGGATTTGTAGTTCTAATAGATCTCTTATTATCAAATTTTTCAAACAATATTGCAAACCCTCCAAAGAATGCTTCTACTGTTGAACGAAAGGCACCAAACTTCTTATTAAAAATCTTTTCTTCAGGTTTAAGTTCAACATTTTTTGGCTTACGAAAAGGATAAAAGAAGTTCTTAGGCTTTAATATACTTGCCTTTACTACTTCTGGAATAGCAGATGGATAAGCTCCATCAAAGCCTATCTGATCATTCTTATCTATTTTATTCCATACAGCCATCTCTACAAACATTTTTGCATCAGGATTTAGTTTACATGCCAATGAAGGTGAGGTGAATAGAACCATTTGATTAATGTCAATGCATACTTGAGTACGAAATCCTGCCTTTTTAAATTTATGTGAGTACCCCTCTTCAGATGTCGATCCAATCAAAATTCCTCTTGTATCATGACCATCAAGAAGTAATGTCACTGATTCCATTTTTGGAGGATTCTTTATAAGAGCTGATAATATCCTTATTATTATATTTGAGAACATTGTACGCAGTGAATCAGTAACTTGTTTATCTAGATCAAAGTTAAGATGATGCAGACGACCATAAAATTCCTTATGAACATCATAAAAGCTACTTGATGGCATGAAATTTCCTATTTCTTCATAAGTAGGACCTTTGAGTAGATGATATAGTACTAACAAGCCTTTTTCTATCTCTCTATAAGGTGTAGAATGTTCTTCAACTGAAAACAATACCACAAGAAAGAAAAATACTGGTATTGGTCCAAGCTTGTTATATACTACTTTTTTACATCATCCATGTCATTCATATCTTTTAGTTTTGTTCTATGATATTTTTTGTGTTCTAAGACAGGCCACTTTGTGTATAGAAAATTCCAATGATTGTCCATCAACTTATTATATGCTCTGTCCCTTTGATCATTCCACATTTTAAGTTGCTGAAGCTCTTTTTCTTCTTTCTCTTTTTGCTCTTTCTCTTTTTGCTCCTTTGTGCGTTTTTGCTGGTCTGAGGGCATTTTGACTAAGATACTCTTATATTACAGTAAAACAAAAATATGTTCATTTTTTTGATAATTGAATTTTAAATTAAATAATATTTATTCTATGAAGCTATGTTGTCTGTCTCTAAGCAAGTTGTTCGTAAAATATCTACTGTCTTTGTTAGAAAAGAACCAGAGGATGATGAAAATCCTTTGTATATAGACTCTGACACCATCTACATAAAATTCAGATTAAGAAATCCCCCAAAGGACTTCTTTCCAGCTGGATCGGTTTCTCAGGAAAGAGATAAAACACCAGAAGCACTGTACAATAAGATGATTGAAAAGGGCAATGAAATAAGTAATTCAACCTGGATTCAACAAAATCATTGTATGTCAAGTCTGCAAACCATGCAACAGGATAATCTGCCTAGTTGTAATATTTCTATTGCTAGAGAAACTGGCAAGAAGTGTGATATTTCTATTGCTGGGGAAACTTGTAAGAACTGTGATGTGTATAACAATTTGGTTACATCAATGGTTGTTGCATTGAAACAACAGCAGAGAGTTTTCAAGAAAAGTAAAATCACAATCTATGGTATGATCATAACTAAGGATGGTAGGTTAAAATTATATGAAACCACCAATAACAATCAGGGTGTTTCAATTGTTGTATATCCTTCCTCTGGATACAGCATAGAAGCTCAGTTTGAAGAGTGTTCTAATGCTATTGACATTATATTCCAAAGTATAAGAAATCAGATGTTCAAAGAATCCTCATAAGGAGTTGATTTAAAAGTCCTAGTTTCTACACTCACAACATTTTTCATCTATTTTCACTTGGATAATTTCAAGATTTGAACTTTTGTTCACACAACAATAAGTACCATTAGTATCATGATGAGTATTTTTTGAATGTTCAGAGCTCTTAGGACATTTAATATCCTTACAATCTGTAACTACAGATGTAGTAGTTATATGATTGCACTTCCAAGTAATTTGAATTTTTTCACTATCACCACACATGCCTTCATTTGAGTGAATAAAAATATTGCATATTCACTTATCTGATTTATCTTATACTTGTTGTAGTGAACGTAGTGGTAGCTGAATCTCATTGTCATCATAAGTAACAGTTATTAGCAAAGTGTCATCTGACAAAGTGCCAGTTACTAATGTAACAATACCTGTCACTGTCATTTGTGTTCTTGCATTGATAAATGATACCTTATCACCAATCTCAGGTATATTCAACATGGTGTCTCTGGTTATTATATATTAATTTTAAAAACTCATTATTTCTCATCTAATTTCCTATCAAGTATATCTACAAACTTCTTAAATGCTTCAAAACACTGTAGAACATTCTTTCTACTATTAATATGTTTCATACCTGTTACTGTTACAGGGAAACAACACCTTACATTTGTTATCACTTCTGAAAACAACCCTTCTGTGATAGCATGATCAAGCTCTCTTGTAACAGTTACTAGGTAAAACTGGGGGACTTTTCTCGATGTTTGAATGCAAGGTATTGTCATTTCCTCTAAAGCACTTTTTCCCTTATTCTTCCTTATCTAAGTATGTAAAAATTTTCTTGAAGACTCCTTTAAACATTTCACATCATCTTTTTGTAATCAAAACTGAGGATCTCATCATCAGTATCTAAAGTAATATCTCTAAAATCTGTCTCAAAAAACTGTTTAGTCCATTGTGTGTCAACCATTATACCATAATCCCAAAGATCATGAGAACTCCAATCATTGCACTTCTTATCTTTACCCATGATGTCAATAAAGAAGGATATATAAAATTTATTTACTAGATATGTGCATAGTTCTGAAGAGCAGAATGTCCATATTTTTATCTAATATTTATAAATTGAATTATATATATTTTCTAAAGTTGTCAATAGCCAGATGCATGCACTCGTTCTGAATACTACAACAAAGTCCCATACAGAATTCCCTGTCCTTTCATCTATCATTCTTCTACCAGTTCCTTGTTTCCTATCTTGCCAGTCTTTCATTCCAAATTCTTTGCTGCATAGCTAAATAGGTGTACCAGCCGATTGGATATTATCATATCATGGTAATGACGTCGGATGGAAGGTCACCTTGTCAGGAGCAGTTTGATCACATTATCAAAGGACAGCCTTTTGGCTGTGAGGGTTGATAATGATGCACTTACTGAGCAGACAGTAGGTGAGACTTTGCAGCGGCATGGTGTACCAGATAATTGAATCGTTGTCCTTGAGCAGCCCGATGATGTCACTCGGTGTCGGTTCGCTTATGGAATAGATCCTATAAGCCTGCGTGCAATGGTCCTAGCAAGCAGACGGTGTGTAACGCAGTTGTTCAGCACTCCAAAGATCAATCAGGGCAAGGGGTACGTAACAGGGAAGTGGGATAGTGCTCTGTGGTTGGATGAGGATGGGAGCAAAAGGTCGGTCCCGATGGCTGATCGTGCTCTGTGACTGGATGACAATGCGGAGCCTGGTTGGGAGGTACGCGAAAGCTGGTTTCAGGAGAAGCAACCTCTCGGTGGCGGAGGGAAATCTGATCGTTGAACCAAGGTGTTTTACCTCAGTGTAGAGATGATGGATTGTGATGTAGAGTGTAGACTTAGAGCGTTGGCTGAAAACTTGTTTTTTGATTCCAAAGGCAAAAACTAGCGCCCTTTTATATACAAATTCCCAGGGCACAACGACACAATATGAGGAGCAAATGATGCAAGAAATGCTGATCAAGCCAGCTGACAAAGCGTGTGAAGTTGAGCTACTAAAGGGGAAATCATGGAGAAATGAAACGACAGATAGGGACATCATTAGACTGCTCATGGACAGCCATTCACTCCAAGGTGACCTTGTATCCTACGTCTTCGGAGGCTTACATTACTGGGTTCTCCCTCTACATCTTTTTCTTGAACTAGGAATTTGAGATTGATCAGAGTCTGAATCAGATCGTTCCTTAGACCTTTTTTCTTGATGCCTTGAACTAGGAGTTTGAGATCGTTCATTAGACCTTTTTTCTTGATGCCTTGAACCTTGAGTCATTCCTTGCTTCCATGTTTGAAAATTAATCCTATTACCATCTACGTCATATGATGACATTTCATTCTTCCTAGTATATATTGTAGATAGTTTTCTAGGCTCACCATTTATGAATAATTCCATTCTATTTAGTCTACAAGACTGATCTGAGTCTATAAGTATATAGTCTACACCTCTTTTCACTATCTTAAATGTCACCTTTCTGGTACCATTTTCCTGTAACCTTGTTACCTCCTGTTCTTGTTTTCCAGCCCAGTGATTCATATCAAATTTCCAGTCAACAATCTCAGATATTATTGCTTTATATTTATCACCCTGTTTCTGAAGTTTATTAATGTCTGTTCCAAGTTCCACTACAGTATCATCTGTTTCTACAATCCACTCATGCACTTCAGATTTCCATTCCACAATGTCTGATATTGTTGCAATACATCTATTAACCTGTTTCTGAAGTTTATTAATGTCTGTTCTATGGTCCAATATAAGATTCTCTGCATTATGTGTATTGACCTGTTGATGAATATCTGTTCCATGGTCTGATATTGTGGCAACACACCTATTAACCTGTCTCTGAAGTTTATGAATATCTGTTCCAAATCCTGATACAATATCATTCATTTCACTCATCCATTCATCTAAATTCTCTTTCCTGTCTGTCAAAGTAGTTATAATTGTATTTTTTTCCTCAACCTGTTTCTTAAGCACCTGAATTTCCTGACTCTGGGAATTAACCTGTTGTTCAAGCATAGTGATCTGCCTATCCTTTTCACTCATCCAAGACTTGACATTTATAAGATCAGATATTAATTCATCTTTTACTTCCATTTGACTTGCCATAGCTTTTATCAGTGCATCATTGTCACTTATCCAGCCTTTGATTGCTTTTATATCTTCAAAGATTTGTGGCATTTTCAAATACCTCTCTGCTTATAAAACAGAAATGAAAAAACATAATAATCATTTTTTCTGAACATTTGATATTTTGTATAGGCAGTAGATATATACATCTTGCTTTCTTAATAAAATGATTATTATGTTTTTATGTTATAAGCATTATGAAGATGCTCTCTTTTATGCTTCAATGCAAGATAGAGTTTGATAGAAGAGTTAATGATTGGTATATATCTCGGATAGGATCCCTCCATGATTTGTTTCTGAGGTAAGTTCCTTTATAAATATCAAGGTTCCAATCACTGACTTTATACAGATGTACTGATGGCACACTTCTGGAACAGAAATTAACAGAGTTATATACTAGTATGGAGCAGGATCATTATTTTCCACCACTTTGGATGGAAAATCTGATGGTATTGCACCCTAAAGTACGAGGGATAGTCATACAGTCTCATGTTAGAACAAGATTATCTACCACTATGCCCTAACTAAGTTACTTTGTTTTAAAAATAGCTTCACTGCATTAAAGGTGTTTGTTTCCAAGACTTTCCTAAGACGCTTATTCAGAAATACAACAAATACATATATACAACCCATTTTCCTCAAATTTTATACAATACACTTCAATTCAAACTTATTTTCATATTTCAACATGATTCTCAAATTTTACACAATATACTAGATTAAAACATATTGTGATATTTTGGCATAATTCTCAAAAATAATTGTTTTTTTCCTGATTTAGTGGTGGCAACTCTCTTGAGGGAACATCCAAATATCATTGATTCTTTCTTATACAATACTTGTAACATAATTTGAACTATCTTTAATCCCCACCTGGTATTTGTATATCTAAATACCCTATATAATACCAATTATATTCATATATACATTCCTATTATATCCATGTAAATAATTATGTTCATCTCAACCAAATATCTTATCTTTTAAAGTTTATTAAAATATAGAATATATGTTTATATTTATGAAAATTTCACACATCCGAAATCTTTTAAGATATCCAAATTGTAACTCCCTGGCTTTATGTATCATTGAAATCCTGATGTATATCTCCTATACATCAGAATATTGTATACTGACATGATTCCGAACAAGCGTCTTAGAAATAGAACAAGGATGAGTAAGTCGTGTATGAATGAATTAAAAGATGAAACAGGGGTGAGTCATATAAAAGAACAATAGAAATGTCCACCAATACCATCTTCCCTACAGCTCCAAAGGTAAATTGACCCTGAGTCACATGGGGACTTCAGTCAGCATCCACAACACCTTATTGTCTTAGTGATCTGTCTCCATATGGTATCCCATTCACATCCACTCTTTCCCACTCTGACTCCCTTACCCTCTGCATCTACTCCAACTCCATCCCCAATACCACTATCCAAGCATTAATTGACTCCAGTTCTACTCACTGTTTCCTTGATTCCTCTTTTTCTACACACATACACCATACTCCAATATCACTCTGATTATTTGATGGCACTACTAATGCTGTTATTTCATGAGCTATAGATCTGTCTATTCATTTTTCTGTCAGAGAAATCCAGAACCTTACATTCTATGTTACTCTGCTTAACTCCAGCTGTTCTGTGGTTCTCAGACATAATTGGCTCACCTGCTACAATCTGCTGATTGACTGGGCATTGGGCTATATCACATTCTGTTCCCCAGTACAAGCAGTGTCATCCCTGATGTCACCAGCAATTTTAGGTGCAAAACTATCTTTCACCTCTGCTGACTCCACTCCGATAGATACTCCGTCTACCCCTCTACCTATATTGATGGTGGACACTATGATCTTCCCCAGACTAAGCAAACTGGATGGCTCTCACATGTTCCAGGTTCATCTCTCTGATCCGATATTCCTTGCCACTTGTTCCGCCCAATAAACTCCACTGGACCTACCTACGGTCCCTAAGGAGTATCATGAATTTGCTGACATGTTCAGCAAGTCTAAAGCCAACTCCCTAGCAGAACACCAACCACACGATATCAAGATTGAGTTGGATGACAACTCCACCCCTCCACTTGGCCCTATTTACTCGCTATCCCAAAAAGAGTACTGGCTCTCTGAACATTCATAGATGAGAACTTGGCTACAGGCTTCATCCACCCATCCCTATCTCCCCATGGAGCTCCAGTCCTATTTGTCTGCAAAAAGGATGGATCACTCCATCTATGTGTCAACTTCTGTGGACTTAACAAGATTACAAAGAAAGACTGATACCCAATACCCCACACTGCAGACCTACTCAAGAGTCCTTGAAAAGCTAAGATCTATTCCAAAATAGATCTCCAACATGCCTACCATCTAGTCTGCATCTGAGAAGGTGATGAGTGGAAAATGACCTTCCACACTCGATATGGATCTTTCAAGTGGTGCGTCATGCCCTTCGGACTAACCAATGCTCCGGCTGTGTTCCAGAGGTTCATGAATGATACTTTGCCAACCTTCTCGATATGACCGTCCTTGTTTACTTAGACAACATTTTGGTATATTTGGACAATGAAGAAGAACATTGGACACATGTCTGAGAGGTACTCCAACGTCTCTGAAAACATGGCCTTTTCACCCACACTGACAAATGCAAATTCCACTCCAACTCAGTTGAGTATCTAGGCTATATCCTCTCCCCAGCAGGACTGACAATGTCCGATGACAAAATCAAAGCCAGGCATGACCACCAATGTCAAATCATTCTGCACTTCATGGATGAAGTGCCAAATGAATAAAGACAGTACAAAGAAACCCACAGGGCTTCTTCATAGCTTGCCAGTACCAGGGTGACCCTGGCAATCAATAGGTATGGACTTTATAGGTCCATTACCAAAATCAAATGACTATGACTACCTACTGGTAGTCATAGATCACTTCACATTGCAGGTACATATAATACCTATGAACACATGTGTAACAGCGAAAGGAGTAGCATGGCTATTCCTTAAAGAAGTTGTACACCTTCACAGTGTACCAGACTTGATTGTGTCTGATCAAGATTTGAAATTCACATCTATCTTTTGGCATGAACTACAGTGGATAATGGGAGTGAAACTCCTCATGTCCACAGCATTCCATCCACAAATGGATGGAGTGACAGAACAAGCGAATTGTTCCATTGGCCAAATACTTTGTACAAAGTGATCAGAAAGATTGGGCACACAAGTGTCCAATGGTGGAGTTCACACTAAACTCCAACATAAGCTCAACAACAGGGTTTACTCCATTTGAGCTTAACTATGGGTATATGCCTAGAATAGGCATGCCCATGAACAATGACACAAGTTCAAGGGTGTCAAACAATTCACACAGCAGGCTCAAATGAACCTGCTAGCAGTGCATGATGTGATTATAGAAAGTTGCATTGTTCAGATGTTTCATGCCAATAAGAAATGTTGGGAAGCTCCAACCTTCCAGAGAGGTGACAAAGTCTACCTCTCAATGAAAAACTTGACTCTACCTAAGGGTAGAACCAGCAAACTAGTGCCCAAGTATATCAGGCCCTATAAAATAATCAAAGCCTATAATAAAGCTTCAACAGTGACACTGGAACTGCCACCAGAACTGACTAGTAGGCACATTACACCTATGTTCCATGTCAGTCTCATTTGACCGTATGTGCCAAATGATGAGGTGAGATTCCTGAAATGGGTCATTTTACGACTTTGGGAACAATGATGAGCAGGAGTGGCTCATTGATGAAATCATCACTCATCAATGGATAAGCAATAAAGAACTTGAATTTCAAGTTCTATGGACATTGGAAGACATCACCTGGGAACCTTACACATCATGTAAGGACCTAGAAGCTCTAGACAATTATTTAGAACTTCAAGATATGTATATACAACCTGTTTTCCTCAAATTTTACACAACACACTTAGATTAAAACTTATTTTCATATTTCAACATGATTCTCAAATTTTACACAATATACTAGATTAAAACATATTTTGATATTTTGGCATAATTCTCAAAAATAATTGTTTTTTCCCCATTTAGTGGTGGCAACTCTCTTGAGGGAACATCCAAATATCATTGATTCTTTCTTGTACAATACTTGCAACATAATTTGAACTATCTTTAATCCCACCTAGTATTTGTATATCTAAATATCCTATATAATATACATTCCCATTATATCCATGTAAATGATTATGTTCATCTCAACCAAATATCTTATCTTTTAAAGTTTATTAAAATATAGAATATATGTTTATATTTATGAAAATTTCACACATCTGAAATCTTTTAAGATATCCAAATTGTAACTCCCTGGCTTTATGTATCATTGAAATTCTGATGTATATCTCATATACATCAGAATATTGTATACTGACATGATTCCAAACAAGCATCTAGTGGGATGCAACAAAGAGTTACCATCAATGATGGTAGCTCAATGAGGGAAGGAGGAACTACCTCAATTAAATGGTAGTTTCTAGATAAGAATAGAGCTACCATAACAACAGGCAGCTCAATAGTAGAAAAAACTGCTCCCATAGGGAGCAGTTCACTGTCATGCTCCTGTTTTGGAACCCGCAAAATTATGGTGTTAGGGCAAACTCTAAATCACCACAATTCCGTGAATGAACAGCTGAGAAGAATATCAAATCCTACTGCAGCACAACTCCAGAAACAATTTAACGTTTGTACTTTGGTTACAATCCATTGTAATGGTCAATGCAGACGATACACAGGAAGGTAATACATTTCTTAGCAGTAGGGAATGAATAAGACTTTTAGAGTCTAGAGTTCACGGACGCTTAGGGGTCCAGATATTCCAAAAAGAGGGGAATGCACTTAGAGGCTAGAGGAAGTAGGTGGATGAATCTGACCGTCCAACCAGTGACACTCTGAAGCGGGTAACAGTGATGTGTGAAGTAGTCTAGCAACTGCTTCACACGAGTTCAAGATTCTAATGCTCTGCAAAGGCAGTACACACTAGTAACTTAAACAAAGAGCACTAATGGCAGGACTATCGACAGACAATCTCACCCTGTAGATTCATAGTCACATGAGGTAGATACTACACTCACGCCCAAAGCAGGACAATCACTACTTTGAGTGCAATCGAATACAGTTACACAACTGTAAGCAACCCTTGAACTGGACAATCAACAGTTACTGAGATATAGAGGATGACACTGTATGTCACTCTAGTCACACTGATGTGCAAATGATGGGGTAGAAAATGGTTATTTATTTCAGAGGCAGAATGGGCTCCTTTTATATTGTATTTACAGGAGCTGACTAATACTACTGGAAACTACTGGAAGCTAGTGGAATATGTGAGAAGGGGGTGGAAGTTTCCTAGCCAGTGAGCTGCTTGGATTTGCTCTGACTCATGGCATGAGTCATGGATGGAGTCATAGTGTGACTCAGAGCAGGAGTCATAGTATGAGTAATCACAGGAGTCATGGTATGAGTCATGGAAGGAGTCATAGCATGAGCCATGGCAGGAGTCATTGCATGAGTCACCATTACTCAAATAACTTGGTCAATACTTTGTTTCCCAGGCTGATTAGCACAGCTATGGGTAGGCACAGCTTCTATTGAACTCTCCACCGAAAATGGAGTCAGGAGGTGCAGTGGTTGGGAAGATATTGAGGATTTACTGGCAGTGGTGACCAGATTGAGTCGGAGATTGAAATGAGTCATGTGATTGAAAATGAGTCAGTTGTCTGGGTGACTCTGGCTGACTTTGAGGCTGCTGACATCTGCAAAGGTTTGTGGGTCCATGTGGGTCCCAAAACTTCACCCAGCAGAACAATAAGTTTGTAGACTCATTTCTGCATGGAAAATTCCTGAAAAAATATGAAAAAATAGAGAATATTTGAATGGCCCTGAATCAAGAGAAAGCAGCAGATATATGCTGATATTTTAAGGCCATCAAGCGGAATTGTACAGTTTCGGGACTTTAAACAAGATCTTTTTAAGGGAAAACCAGTTCCCATACAGCTCCTCATAGTAGCATGAAAGGGAATAATTAATTCTGTTACACCCATGTGACATAGTCACTGGAAAAATTCTCAATAAAGAATTTTTGACATAAAAGGCTAGTGGTGTTTCTTCAAACCACCACAACTCCCCCTCAATCAAAATGTCATCTCTCAGAAGGGAGATAATGGATGCCCAAGATGAGCATCCAATGGAAGTTGAACAAACTTCCACAGTGGCAGCACTGGCAACAAGTGCTGCAGATATGATCAGAGGTCATCACAATGAGATGACCTGGAAAATTGGTGGATTGCATGGTGGCACTGCCATCCATCACCCTCACAGGTGCAACAAGTGCGATGTATATGTGTCACACTTAATTGAGGCCCAAAATGAAAGCCGACTATATCTTTCCACCACTTCAGTGGAAAGAGCATTAAGAGTTGCATGGCTGTGAATTATACACAGCATTGAAGATGATGTCACAACACCTTATCATAAAGACTATAATAAGATGTACAAGGATAACTCAGACCTGTTTGTGCAGGTCCAAGAACTCAAAGGACTTCTCAACAATGGAAAGTCTGAAGTAACTCGTCTCAGAGATGAGTTAAAAACACTGAAGGAGGCTGCTAATAGAGCACCTCCTACATTCAAGACCAAGCTCATGACAATGAGCTTGGCCCCAGTATCATGTGCTATGGCAGGCAAATCATTGCCTGCCATTATGCCATCACAGCCTGTGGCTTCATTGTCATGGGAAACAATTGATCTCACCAAAGAGGACAATCACCCAAGCAAATTGCCTCAGATCGATCCTCAAGTGTTCAAGGGTCAAGATTGGGATGACACCAACCCAATCTGGGAGAGATACGACCACAATGGTGGTCTCCTCCTGGCTAGCATCCTCAAGGGTGCTAAGCAACCAGGCAAACTCTTTGAGTTTGCCCTATCAGAAATTGAAGCTGAGATTGATCAGCTTCAAAAGGAATATATGGCTGGTGATGCCAGTCATACCTTAAAAGACCCAGCATTGAAGACGCTGGAGGAAGCCCAGTGTACAAATTATCACAAATGCTGGGACAATTTTGGGCATGCTCTCAAGCATGCCAATGCGGGGAAACCATTCCTCCAAATGGGCACTGTGGTTCATGACTGCAGCTGACCCCCCCAGAGCAGTCACTGGCCACCTGCTGTGACCTCTGGGCAAGTCCACCCCTATCAGGGCAGACTGGTTTGACATCTGTGATATGGACACTCCAGAGTTTGTATCACTCCATAAAAAGGCATTGGCCACACTGTTTGCAGAATGGACTGTACCAATGTGCAGAGTCATCAAGAGAATAACTCTACTGGCTCATGCTGATAATGTGAGTCTTATCATCACTCTACCGACCACACCAGTAGACACACTTGCCCTCATACAGGGGTGGCAAGTAAACCCTAATGGGGTCCCCCCAGCCATCCAACAGGAGTTAGATGGTACTATGAACTTGTCCAATATGGACATCTGAATGTGGCTACAAAAGGCCACTCCCAAGAAGGGTTCTTCTGTGTTTAAGAAGAACCTCTGGACTATGTTTTAGAATCCTGGCCACTGGGGATTATTGACCAGTGGTCAAAAGTTCTCACCAACTCTTGGTGACACCTTTCACACTTCAGTCACTGGAGCATATGATTGGGGGAATCACTCCCCCAAAGAACATACTGAATTAGAGCTTGCACTCTGGTTTGGATGATCGGGAGGCATCACCCCCAATCACACTGCTATATTAGAGGAGTTTGCTAAACACATCACCTCCAGAGCAGCATTTAACCAGCCCACCAGGGTTGGTAAGCAAAAGCAGGAGACTCATGGAGTCTTCCAAGCAGCTCATAAAGCTGCTAAACACTCTCTTGCTGAGCATTTAGGTCACGATCAACTTAATCATGAACTCGATCAGGATGCTGCAGTAATTGCATCCTCCTCATCCATTCAAGTGGATGAGGATACCACTACCACGTTGGGGATGACTGAGAGCCATCCCCCTCCAGAGCCATATGAACAAGATGACCATATGGACAAAGACTCATTGGAACAGCTTCATAAGGAGCTGTATGATTAAAAGGTACTGAATGAGATCATGCCTCATTCAAAAAGGGGAGGGTGTAAGTACCCAAGGTACTTACTTACTATAGTATATAGCTAGATAGTTATAATTAATGTATGCAGGAATGCTGTCTTCTTGATAGATATATGTGCCCATAGGGTGCATATGTATAGTTATTATGTAAGCCAGTGGACCCAAGTACACATGTGGGTCCACATATAGTAGACAGAACTTAGTAACTACCACACTGTACAGCACATCTGTTATGCACTAGGTCCGATTGGGGTTGGAGATTGGGTTGGAGGTTGGGTTGGAGGTTGGGTCGGAGTCGGAGTACGTTGTGGGGGTTGGAACAGACTTGGCTTCAGCTTATGTGCTGCGCCCTCACTAATACCGGTGTCTGAGATTTTGGAGACGGAGTACAACTTACAGAGTTAGGATCGGACTTAGGAGCTAGGCGTGATTCGATATTCGAACTGGGGAATGGAGTCCCCAGTCGGCAACTTAAATACATATTCGAAATCTAATAATAATTACTCCGGTGATGGGTCTCCAAGGCTAATGGCCTTACATGAGTATGTCTGAGTCCAATGGGGACGGATATCTGGGTTCCTATGGTGATGCTGATGCATCAATTGGAACCAGAGACAGATGGGCGGAATTGACGGTGACAATCAGACAGGAAAATGGAGACGTAGCGGTTTCCAAATGGAGTATAGATTTCATGTGCATGGGGATCTGAGGGGATCGGACGGGGATCTGGGTGTTAATGAATATAGTCATAACACAACCCCTCCGTCCGCCGAAGGTGCTCTGACTGCAGGTTAACCAGCCTGATAAGCTGGCCCATGGTGCTATTGGGTGCCGAAATGTGCCCCGTACCTGCACCGGTCGTCACCCCTTCCAATCCGATGCCGCTACCCCCAGCTGCCACAGCACCTGTCTCTGTCCGCCTCTTTTTGGTCAGATGACCCTCCGATTCCTTCTCTGCCCCTCCTTGTACCACTAGTCAGGGCTTGACGCTCCGACTCCGGGGATCAAACTTCCCATTGATCCTACACCCTCCTTTCTGACCCCGACAACGATCGCAGGACCGAAGTTGGCGAGTTGGGCCGGTAGGCCACACGCACTCCACACCCGCATCACAACATAAGTCGCAAGTTACGCCGGGTCCGCCAAATGGCTCCGTTGGAGCCAGAGCCTTGGGTGGTCCACCCCTTCTCGCTGCGGCCTCCAAGCGTTCCCTCTCCTCCTCCTTGTCCTGCTGTTCTGCCGCCACCTTCTCCATCTTGTGCTTGCAAAGCTGGATCGCCAACCTCGCGACACGCAGCTCCTTCTTACGGGTTGCCAACATGTGACTCTCCGCCTTGCACCATATGACCCTCTGGTCCACCTCTCGCTTCTCCATATCAGCACTCAGGTAGGCCTTCAATGAAAAGCCCGTGACATCGAGATTCTTCTTGGTGGTAGTGGCATAGAGCTCTGCTCTTTTGCGAGCCTCAACCGCAGCTACCCAAGCCATCTCCTCATAGGAATTTGAAGTGGGATCCGGCTCCGCATCCGTCCCAACATCCATGCCCACCTCGGGCTCCACATTTGCATCAAGATCCACATTGGCATTGGGATCCGCTTCCACCTCCACCCTCTCCGTCTCCACTGCATCATCTTCCTCAGCTGCCCCCAACTCAAATAAGGGCCGTGCCTGCGGACGTAACAGTGAGTCCTCTGCAGTGACAGTCCTTGAACAAGTCATCTCCATCCATGTAACAGAGATGATGGCAACTTCTGGGGTCCCTGGCCGTATTGGCACACTCAGACTTCCTGGGTGGCTGGTTCCCCCTGCCCCAGTCACCTCCTCCTCTACCTCCATGGCAGCCTCTAGCTCATGCGCCTGCTCCTCCACTTCCTTCAGTCTTGCAGCCTCCATCGCTGCCACAAGTTCTTTTACCCTGCAAGCTCTCTCGGCTTTTGCCTCCTCCTCCTTCCGTCTCCATTCCATCTCCACCGCCTCTTTCCACCTCTGCTCCTCCTCCTTCCATCTCCGTTCCGCCTCCTCCTCCTTGCATCTCCATTCTGCTTCCTCTTCCTCTTTCCATTTCCACTCCTCCTCCTCTTCTTTCCATTGGGCCAAGAGCAGCTGCTCAAGCTCGGCCACGCTCATGCTTGCCAAAGGGTTTGACATCGTTGAGGATAAGACCTCAATCATGCCCCTCCTTTTATACATCTCCAGACCCCCAGTATAACTCCGACCGTGCCCAATCGTCTCACCTATTCAATCCAGACATGAGGCCTCAGGGGCTTGGCCTTAAATGGAGAGATACTGTTATGACTATATTCATTAACGACCAGATCCCCATCCAATCCACTCAGATCCCTGTGCATATGAAATCTATACTCCATTTGGAAACCGCTACGTCTCCATTTACCTGTCCGATTGTCACCGCCAATTCCGCCCATCTGTCTCCGGTTCCAATTGATGCATCAGCATCACCATAGGAACCCAGATATCCATCCCCGTTGGACTCAGACATACTCATGTAAGGCCGTCGGCCTCGGAGACCCATCACCGGATAATTATTATTAGATTTCAAAATATGTATTTAAGTTGCCCAACTGGGGACTTCATTCCCCAGTTCGAATATCGAATCGTGCCTAGCTCCTAAGTCCGATCCTAACTCTCTAAGTTGTACTCCGTCTCCGAAATCTCAGACACCATTAGTGAGAGTGCAGCACATAAGCTGAAGCCAAGTCCATTCCGACCCCCACGACATACTCCGACCCCAACCCAACCTCCAACCCAACCTTCAACCCAACCTCCAACCCAACCTCCAACCCAACCTCCAACCCAACCTCCAACCCAACCTCCAACCCAACCTCCAACCCAACCTCCAACCCAACCTCCAATCCAATCTCCGACCCCCAATCGGACCTAGTGCATAACAATGGGCATATATATCTATCAAGAAGACAGCATTCCTTAATGGAATGCTGCATACATTAATTATGACTATATAACTACATACTATAGTAAGTAAGTACCCTGGGTACTTATAATATCTGTCTTATTGTCTTATCATTTTAGTTTCAGCATTCACTCCACATACATATACAGGCTACTCTCTGTCTATTACAGTAGTTTGTATATCAACCAAATTTGCCCCATCAACTTCTTGGTTGCTAGCTTCTTGACAAGTCAAGCTCCAGATCCTTGATCCAACTCTGTACTCCAAACTCTGAAATATTGGACTGATGATCCAAGGGGGTGCAACACACAAGTTGAAGCCAAGTCCACTCGATTTGACTCAATAGTTATTGTCCCCACTGTCAAGAATTTATTCAAGTACTATTATGACCTATTGGAGTAAGAAGGGGGAGTTTTATGATAAGGAAAAGTTGTGAAAAGTTTGGGGATTTTTGGTTAAGGGATGAGGAGGTGATTTTCGATTTTATTTTATGAGCCATCCTTTCATTCTACGGGGGTGGCTACTACTCACAAAGGGAGGTATTATGATGATTTCATTTGTCATAAACCTCAAATCAAACGGGTAAAAACTCCTTTCTCTATAAAAAGTTTTTCCCTATGACATCACATATTACAATTTACAGTATCATTTATTTCTTCATTAGTTTCAACATCATTTATGACTCATTTTACATGTGATTATTAAAATGTATATTATGTGTGTAGCCATGTACCATAATCACATTGGATTCACTATTCTTAATCCCTTCCAAGCTGCAAACAAACAGCTTGTGTGATTTTTCTGTCGTTCCTGGAATAACTCCTAAACGACCTATTTGATTTGAAATATTTTGCATATCCCATTAGGATATTGCATCATATATTGCTATCTCAAATTACGAATGATTTGGATCATTACATCCATTTCTATTAAGCAAACACTTTTTCGAAGTGTTGCTGTTCCCATTTCTGCTCAAATATTTTGCAGAACTCCCAGTTCTTAACTGAATCACCTGAAACTTGGTGACTACATCCCATTCGAATATATCTAACATACAACTGTGCATACACCATCCTCCCCACCCAAATAATACTTCCATTCGATTTCTACTCAGCATTCCCCCCCCTTTCCCCACACACATCACACACCTCTGTATCTTTTCCTAACACCCACTCTGTCTCCAGTTGAACTGGAACAGTAAAGTCCCATCCCCTTCATCACTAGCATCTGAACTCTGGTTACTCCATTGAAACCCTAATAGCATCCCAGCATTTAACACATGTGTAATTCTCCATTGAGTATGAATGATATGCACTCCTTGGTGATATTGGTTAAGAATGTATGATGTGTGAAGAGACAAATGACAGCAAGTAGGTTACTTCATAATGCAGGTACATGCAGAACTTTGGTGAACCTTACTTCCTTGGCCTGCGTTCCATCTATGATTGGTTGGAAGATGACATCACCCCTTCCAACTGAATATACAGTGTCATTGTTTGCTATGTGCATTTGTGTGTGATATGGCTCATAGTTGTGTAGCCATTCCTTTCTCAGTGTCATATGACTTGTAGCACCGGTGTCTGTATTCCAGTAGTCATCAGGTGAGGCGCAGGAGTGGACAGCAGATAGACTTGCATTGGTCACAAGCTTGTTTGCTTCATCTCCTTGTCCTGCTTCCTGAGCACTGTGGGTTGGCTTTGGCTTTCTGTTCATGGTACCTCTCCCTCACTGCTCGACATGTGCAGGTCATAGTTCAGGATGTGCAATCCAGCATTTTTTGGCCAGATGACCCCTCTTCTTGCAGACCATGCATGTTGTGTTTGCATTGGGATTTGTTCTCTTGATGTGAGAAGCTGTGAGCACGGTGGATGAGATGAGCAATGCCTCACACTTCAAGTCCTTGTTTTGGAATGCTGTTGCAATGGCACACTGGTCTAGGTTTCCCAGTAGAAGGAGGGATGATGTGAATGCTCCATACTCAGCCTGATCTAATCCTGACATTGCTGTATGAATACCAATTTCACGGATGATCTCTGTCACAGTGAGAGAACTAGGGATTAAGGCTATGATGTCATTTGTTGCAGAGGTTATGCGAGCAAATTATTTGGTAAGCGACTCAGCCTCGTCCTTATAAATGTTGAGTAACTTTTGTATCACATGGTATCGGGTGTTCACTATCTGAGATCAATGCGCATGTTTAAGGCGCCTCCACATAGCTGTGGGGTCATCCATGATGCCCTCGATGTGCACATATTGCGTGTGAGCGAGTGATCTGAGTATGAGGCCGGCCGCTTCCTCTCTTTTGAGCATCCACTTTGCGATTTCTGCTGCATCTTTTGGCTTGTCTAATTCACTGATGGTGATCCTCCATGCATTTGCAGTCATGAGCTTGCCCTGCATAGTGATCGCCCAGACATCATAATTTGTTCCGGTGAGTCTAAAGTCTTCGGTATCGGTGTCTGTCATGATGAATTCTTTTTATTCCGGTTAGAAACCGGAGCCCATAACCTGTAAGAAACTAGGGTTCGTGGTAGTAGAAGACTAGTATCTCCCATGAACCCCGCTGTCTACTTATATAGTTGCGTGCCAAATAGATCCAAATGATTAGTCATTGTCGCGTCACTTCGCAACAGTCATTGCAGCAGCCGTTGATGGAGCATGTGAGTCAGCAATAGTGGTCATAGTTGTTACTGAATGCTGCTCCAATTGGCCAGCCTCTTGATTTTTGGCAGTACTACACAAACACTCGTTGTTTGTGCTGCTGGAGGGACCAGTAGCAGTGGGACCCAGTGGCACGTATTCTCATGACCAACATTTTGGGAGAGTGATATGGTTTCTAGTGCAGGGTTCTGGTGCACTTGTGCCGCATAAAAGGTGGGGAGGGGAGGTCGACGTGGTTCAGTCACACGGAATAGTTCAGTCACAAAGTAACGGAGCAAGTCGTGCGTCGCGCGCCGCAGACAGTGATGCTGACGCTCTGGCGGCGGGTACGATCAAAGTGGGATTCTCCAGGCCCTCCAAGCTGTAATTGCGCGCATGACCAATGCTTCGAGGTGTTCTTAGGCAGGTCCCAGATCGAATTCAATACGGAATAGAACACCAGAAGTCGCCAAGTCATACCACCGGCTCAGTCAGGTGATACAAAAATTCCAATGGGCCAAAGCACACCCTATAAAAGGCCCTCGAAACTCGTCCGTATTCCTTGTCAAAGTAGTCCCCCTGCCTCGACTGTACTCGGAACATCGCCAAAGCGCCAACAAGAATGAAGTTGACCGCCCCACTCGCCTCTCTCTTCGTTTTCGTCGCGTCTGCGATGGCAGCTGCCGTGTCGTTTGACAATGCGTACGACAACGCTGGGGGGAGCATGAACTCGGTTGCGTGCAGCAATGGTCCCAACGGTCTCGCGTCCAGGTTCCCCACGTTCGGGAACCTGCCGTCCTTCCCAAATATTGGCGGTATGCAAGGCGTCGTGTTCGGCAGTCCAAACTGTGGGACGTGCTGGCAACTGTCGTTCCAGGGCAGATCCATCAATGGTGCGTGTGTGGTTCCAATGATTGATGTTGATGATGTCTTACATTTGTGTGTGACTTGGGCATTTTCAGTGACGGCTATTGACAGTGCTGGATCCGGGTTCAACATTGCAGAGACGGCCATTAATACGCTGACGAACGGCCAGGCTGAATTTCTGGGACGTATAACGGCGTCGGCTGTCCAGGTCCCTGCGTCGGGATGCGGGCTTTAAGGATCCCTGGTCAAACTGTAACAAGGTACGTCAAGAGTTGGAGTGTTGCTCTCTCCTCCAGCCAGACCTGACTCTCCGTATGTCTTTCTTTGCAAAGGGAGAGTCGCCGATCAATTGTTGTGCCTGAAATCGTCGAACATTGTTTTTTGTTTTGGGTCTATGAACTGTGAATGTGAACGTTTAATCACCAAGCCATGGCCTCTTTTCATTTGGACTTTTTGTACTGGCGTTGTTGTTATGTACACATTCGAATGAAGTGCAGCGTGATGCTACATCGGTGGGGGAAGCATCAGCAAATAACGTGGTTAAAGAGAAATAGGACCTAAAGCCCATCTCTCGCTTGATGGAAGTGCTTACCGCCGAAAGGACCCGTATGGTTAACATTCGGACATTGTTTTATGTGGCCGGTGCAGCAGGTTTTCATCGAGACCGTCGGCCGCCATTGTGAATCACCACCACCACCATCAAGCCAATTCTCCATGACTGAATGGCGTTCCAACGATTCATGCGACCGTCGGGACATGTGAAGCATCTAAGAATGCGGAAAGGCCCCCCCGGCCGGCGATGCCCAACTCGAGTGGAACCACTTGTCAATAGTTCGGATATTCGCGATGAATTTAATTGCCTAGGTGAGTGTGATGGATGGATGGCGCGGCGATCCTGACACTGAATGAATCTGCATAGGATCTTCCGGCCGACCGACGTGAAGCGATCATCGCGTACGTACTTGGCATATTATCTCCAGCGGTGGGGTGTGCCCGCCGTTCCACCTATATATATATACCTTCTTTCATGCCTCTACTGCTACGTGTACGGCACGTATTCCGATGCCGCACTTGAAACCTTGTCTTTTTTGAACTGTTTGGAGGGGAGTCGATGCAAGGCTGGCAGGGGACGTTGTATTCCATCTTTGTGAGAACAAGTCGAAAACGCTTTTTTTCCCTTTTCAGCTTGAAACACAAGGTTTACTCGCGTTCATCGACTACTTAGTATGCGCAGGCTTTGATCAAAAGTGGGGGTTCTCCAGTCACCTTAAAAAAATCCCCCCAAAGCTGTAATAGCGCGCACGACCAATGCAGGCATGGTCTGGGCCTAATTCAATACAGAACAGAACACCAGAAGTTCGCCAAACCATGCAGGCCACCGGCTCGGTCAGGTGAATCTAAAAAAAAAGAAATTGGACCAAAGCACCCTATGAAAAGCCCTCGAAACCCGTCCGTACTCTTTGTCCAAAAGAGTAGCCTCTCCAGTCCGGACTATCGCCCACCCGTTTTCAAGCCGTCAAAAAGCATGAAGGTCACCGCCGCCCCACTCGCCTCCCTCCTTGTGTTCGTCGCCTCTGTGGCGGCAGATACCGTGTCGTTTGACAATGCGTACGATAACGGTTTGGCGGGCATGGGCACGGTTGCGTGCAGCGACGGGCCCAACGGTCTCGCGAACAGGTTCCCCGCATTCATGAACGTGCCGTCCTTCCCCAACATTGGCGGTGCGCAAGCTGTCGCGGGGTATGGCAGTCCCAACTGTGGGACGTGCTGGCGACTGACGTTCCAGGGCAGATCCATCAACGGTGCGTCTCCATCCATCCCCTTGTGTGTGGTTTGATGCAATGTTGATGATGTCTTGCATGTGTGTGTGGCTTGGGTTTTCAGTGACGGTCATTGACCATGCTGGAGCCGGGTTTAACATCGCACAGGCGGCCATGGATACGCTGACGAACGGCCAGGCTGCATCTCTGGGCCGTGTAACAGCGTCGGCTATCCAGATCCCTCCCTCGGGGTGCGGGCTTTGACAAGGTACGTCGCGTTGGCGTGCTGCGCTCCTCCACGTGATCCTGCCAGATCTGATTCCCGTATTCCTCTTGCAAGGGAGTCGTGGAAACATTATTTCGAGTCTATGAGTTGTGAAGTTTTAATTATCAAGCCACATAGCCTTTGAGATTTGGGAGTTCGTTGGGGCTACACTTGGATTCACTATGTATTATATATATCGAATGATGCGCAGCGTGATGCTGTCGGTGTTCGTTTGAGGATGCCATCTGAATTGCTCGTGGTTGTGCCAGTTGAGTGTCCTGAGGAAGCGGCAGCATGGTTAAGAGAATCAAGCTCATCTCTTGCTTGATGGTATTTTTCCTTGCGTGAGAAGTGCTTACCGCCGAAGGACCCCAATGACTGACATTCGGAAACTGTGTTTTGGCCTGTGCAGCAGGTTTTCATCAGCCGCCATTGTAAACCACCATCAAGCGATTTTCCATCACCTACTGTTTTCTCTAGACATTCAAACATGCGCGTGAATCGCTCCTGACGGAACCTGACCTTGCGGCACCGACGTGAGGCGATGATCGGTAAGCGTTGGAAATCCTTAGCATGGTGTCCTCAGCGATGTTGTGTGCCCGCCGTTGCACCTATCTATATATACCTTCAGAGCTTTCTTTCACTCACCACTCGCATCGAGGTATGCCTCTATTGTTACATATATAGCAGTATTCAGATTGCCTCCCTTGTTCCACTTGAAAGCTCGTCTTTTGAACTGTTTGGAGGGGATACAGGGTTGGCAGTGGAGGTTCCGGCCGTTTCATGCTAGGACTGTGTCTGTATTCATGTTGGTTTCCGGCGAAGATATGGAGCGTCGGCTCAGGATTTGCGTGTGGTCAATGTCATTGCACCGACGTGGCGGTAAGCGTCGCTAATCCTTAGCTCCTCAGCGGTGTGGTGGCCCGCCGTCCCACGTATCTATATATACCTTCAGGGCTTTCTTTCTCAATACTCGCGTCGAGACATGCCTCCATTGCTATATGACACGTATGCCGCCGTGTCCCACCTGAAAGCTTGTCTTCTGAAGGAATTGGCAGGGAAGGTTGCTTTGGGGAACATGGGCAGGGTCTTTCCCTGAACACAGTCTGTACAGCAGCATCGGCCGTGTTCTTGAGAAGTTGGAGGAGCATCCGGCCAAACGGCGTCGCACATGAGAAGGGCCGTCGCAGTGGACGGAGCGGAGGCAAGCGGAAGCGGAGTTGGATCGACGGGGGCGGTATGTATTTCATCAGACGACATCTACTGAGACCTCACTCTGACTCACCTGTCCAGTACTTACTTAATAACCTTTATGTTGGGGTTTTGGGGTACGCAGTAGGAGAGAAACAACCATCTTTATTGCCAAGCAAAGCCAAAAAAACGAGATTGTCTCGGTCTCATCGGCTCTTATCCTCAACATTGTAGGCGGTTAGAACTCTGCACGTGCACGTGATGTTGAATATAACTAATGCCAGTCACGTTAACCATTGTTCTGGCCAGCTCCGGCAATGACATCTCGAGAAGCAGAACACGAGGCCAGGCAGTTAGGCATTAATCAGCACTCTACTCATCATCATCATCATCACTCTCCTTCATGTCTGACCCCCAGTGCAAGCAAGTAATCAACCGGTCTCTGTAGGGTCTCAGAGCCAACGGTCGACTCGGTGAGTGCATACCTCCTGATCTAACATGTAAATTAGATGCTTACAGCGTGCGCTCAGGTCAGGATACTGGGCACGAATCACACACTCTGCCACCTGATCGGACAGGCCACACAGGGCCTCCTCTAGCTCACAGGGATCAGGATGAGTCGATACATCATATAATGGTAAGAACAACACAACCACACATTCGGTACGCACTTCTTGATATAAGAGGTGAACATAGGCGGTAACAACCTTGGATAGGTGTGACATCTCTAGTGCACAACTCCACACTCTCTTACAGCATAGTCTGAGATGGACTGTGCTCAATGGTTCACCAGACGTAAGAGACATGCAAGTGATATGTATTGTGACATAGTTGATTCCCTGCTTTTAGTCTATGACGTCAACTCGATCGCAGTCATCCTGTTTGACACAGTAGTGGTTGCAGTGACATTCGTCGGCACACTCGGAACCTGGAGAGTCTACAAACGATCAGCTTGGAACTATCGCTGACAGATTTACTGGCCTAGCAATGTAAGCCACTGTTTCTATTACGGTAGAATTCCCACAGATAGGCAAACATCAGGTTTGATGAGATTCGAGTACTTCACCACGAATCCAGAATTGACTATATTCAGATTTGTGTTGACTCTCACTCTTTGTGACACGGTAATATAATCAATATCTATCCCACCGTTCACCCGATCCACTAAACCTTGAGGGTACGTCACACATTGCGTGTTGCTCCAACTTATACTTTAGCCTACAATTTCATCTGTCCTTTCACTTATTCAGCAGAGGTGAGTCGGAATACGGAATTTCAGACTTCTACTAAATATATGCAGCTTGTCAGCCATCATCATCTGCCGGTTCCACCTCAACCTCCAAAGGAGAAACGCGCACTCCAAAAGCATCACCTTCTGGGGGAATCCCTACCATCATTCTTGGCAGTTTCCATGCGGCCACGCAAAGCATTCACGACGCTATGATAGCAGAGTTTGGGGATTCGCCCATCGATGAGGGTGTTGGAACAGAAGCCTCGCGGGACGCGGTCGAGGCCATAGAGTCGGATATACCGGGAGAGAGGACAGAAAATGATATTGAGCTTGAAGACATCCAGTTCGGGCCACAGGCAGCTTAAATTATTCTGGAGGCGTAGTGGCGGACGGTTTGTCCATCATGTTCGGTTGGTGCTGGCTGATAGGACGAATTTACACTTTTTTTTCGCACTATTTACCCTGTCACTTGTAGGGCCGAGTGTGAGGGCGTTTAAATATTTATTCGCATTAATCCCTGTCTCAGAAATTATTTGATGTTTCCATATATATGAGGTGTAATTGCGTTTGTATTGGACAGGCCCGATCAAATTTTATAATACAAAAGGTGCTCGAAGAATGTTGCAATTGCCGTCAGATGGGTGTGACGATCGCGCGTCGGCTCCTGAATCGGTTGTACTTCAAGTCCCGTCGGACTGTGTGGCCACATGTTAGATGTGGGTTTGCAGCGGAAACCGCATGGGCATCAGATAGCTGTATGAGCAGTTCAATGGCATATTACATGGATATATCGTTGGAAATTCGCTCTTGGCTTCATTCTGTAAGATGGGTATGCTCTCGTTTGCTATGGTGAAGATACACGCGTGTCCTTCGCGTGCCAGTAAGTACTAACAGCTAGAAAAAGCAGAGGAATTACGGACCTATTGACCTACACGCCTGTTGGCTTTCTCCAAGGCACGTTGTAGTTCTTCAATTTGTTTCTGCTTCTCCGCGGTTTCTTTCACCTTCTCCTCGGTTTCTTTCGCCTTCTTCTCAGCCATCTCTTTCCAATGCTCCGCATTCGCCTTCGTCTTATTCAACTCCTGCTCCGCATTCGCCTTCGTCTTATTTAACTCCTGCTCCGCATTCGCCTTCGTCTTATTTAACTCCTGCTCCGCATTCGCCTTCGTCTTATTCAACTCCTGCTCCGCATTCGCCTTCGTCTCATTCAACTCCCGTCGCCACTGGGCCTCCCTGGGTCCAATAGGCTCTGGATGCGCAGCCCGATCCTTGGCGTATATCTCCCGTATCGCTTCTAACTCCTTTACGTTAACCTTGTACTTGTACAATTTCCAGCTTCCCGCCAGGAAGGGGGTTGTTGGATCAATAGTGTCGCCGCCAAATTCCTTTCTCGCGATGCCTACAATGCTCGATGCAAACCAATAGCACATCGTCTTGTTGATCACATAGTGAGGATTTTGTTGTGAGATAACGGCCAAAAGCCGTGCAAATTCCAACAAGGGAAAGTAATTGAAGTTGTAATGACCAACAGGTTCAGCGGGACAAGAGGCGAGACGAGCTGTAAGCGCGGAAGAGGACTTTGACATGGAATAGACTGTATCGCGTGCCAAAATGGTGCTGTTTGATGGGGAGGGTAATGAGGTTGACATGACGAACTTGGGTTCAGAACCCCAGGAAGGCCTTCTCTCCACAACTAGGGCAGAAGAATCAGAGAGTTCTGCGAGGATGAACTCGTGGTAGGAGCCAGAGGTTTCCTTATACCATATCAGTTGTCTGACATGGTATTGAGCCCTAGAATCAGGATTGGCATCGCAAATTGTTTGGAAAAAGTGACCCGGGGTGTAGGTCACATCGTAATGGAGGATAGGGACGTATGAATGGTCTCTGAGTCCTTCGTACATCCGTGGGTATAGTTTGAAGAAGTTGTGAATGTAGGTCCTGATAAAGTCGAACATTTTGAATGACTTGCAGCAAGATCGATGCCTCGTGGAAACTTGCAACCAACCAAGAAAACCCATTGCCCGAGAAGCTGAGGAGGCTTTGACCGAATGCCAGTGAACGGAATGGCCACGTGACCAACAACTCTGGCAACGCACCACACGTCAAATGATGTAAGTCCCCTGATCGATTGGAATACAGATCGTGACAAGATGGCTAGCAAACTAAACATCAAATATCGTGCGCTCGCACTCGCTCGTGCATGTTTCCGTCTCGCAGGTTGTGCTTTTCTCCACAGACCATCTACACCCTCATGTGTTCCCTTCCGTTGCCTTGCCCTCACCCTTCACACCAAAATCGGCCATCTATTTTTGCATTGCAAGATCGAACGAAATGTTTAAGCATATGTTTCTATTTATAAAGTTCCCATATAATAAGGTGTCTTTTTGCTCACACCCGATTCTGGCACTCTCGGCCGCAATACTCGACTCCCTGAAACACAGCGTAGCGAAATAGACAAACTAAATTCGCCACACGTGGGATCCGCGTCCAACTGGTTTGAGAGTAATGGTGACTAGGTGCTGAAACGACACATTCCAGTCCGCTAAATGATGTAGGCACGTGCCATTGGCTCATGTGCTCTTTCAATATATACCTCACCGCCTTGTAGACCCTATCGCTCATATCTCTGGCAACACGCCTTCAGCGTTCATTGGTATAAGAATAACGAAAAGCGCCTGACGCACAAGCGAGTGAAAGCACGACCCTTGCTACGTGATCATACTAGATGTTCACAGCCTGTGCATTGGATGGCAAACTTGTTCGGAGCCATGGCACTGACTTCTGCACTGACTGCCAATTGTGACCGCACAGATCAGGGCCTGCCGCATCAACTACCCTAAACGGCACTGTTTGCTGATCACCACGACGATTGACACCAACATTTGATGATAAAATTCCTCGAGCTGGCGAGGCAGTCCTCTCTTGCGTTCTATTCGCTGAGATTGGGTCAATGTCTGCATGGGTGATGGACCTGTCACCTTGCGGTCGGTGCTATGACGATATAGTCGATTCGTTTAGACGTTTCTAGCGCCAGCATTACCGCTCAGGTGTCTTAATCACAACTGAGGTGAATTTATATCCATTACAATGACAGTTACATACTTATCAGACTACGTAGACTTATACTAGTCAGGTCTCAATAGTGCATCACCTGGAAGATGCAGAAGAACGGCCATGGAGATATGATGAGTGGACGTACTCTTTGATTTGGAGTCTAACATCTTGGAGAGTTTTTGCAATCTATATGGTTTTCTTCTGCAGCGTTCTAACTTCCTGTCGCATGAGTTTCAGCTGCAACCGTAAATCCTGCGGGAAAGAATAGCCAGCGTCCCGGAAGATTGACGACACTAATTATTCAGGGCTTCTACTGGCGCGGGCATATGCTATTAGCGATCGCAAGATGGTGGTATTGGGTGTTGTGGGAGTTCTCGGACCTTCATATCGAATCTGGTATGTGTATATGTCTGCATTGACATGGACGGGCGTGACAGACACCCATTATAGGCGGCAGCAATCTTGGATAGGTGTGACATCACCAGTACACAATTCCACACTCTCCTCAGATAAGCACAGCATAGTCTCAGATGAACTGTGCTCAATGATCTATTAGACAACGTGAAAGTGATATTTATTATGACATGGTTGCCTTCTTTGAGTCTATGACATCAGCAGGGTCATGGTTATGTTATTTGACACAGTAGTGGTTGCAGTGACACTCGTGGAACCTGGAGAGTCTACAAACAATCAGCATGGAACAAGCTGTCACTGGCACATTTACTGGCCCAGCAGGGGGGATTGTTGAACCTCTACCACCACCACCACCCTTTTTCCCATGGTCTCGCCAGCTCAGTTCATAGCAGATGATCCGTGAAAAGGTCATTTACAACAACAGCCCCTGCTAAAACTTCATACATGTCCACACAGCAGCAAGCACCACTGCTGCAAGCACAGATACAACCAGCAACACAAGGTATGCTTGAAGCACCCACCCAAACACACCTCAGAAGATCACCATCCCCGGGTACCCTCAATCCTGGAGACCCAGTGGTAGTGCTATCTCAGAGAGGTATCAACAAAGGTAATAAAACTGACATAGCGGTGTTAGCTGCAGCACTGCGCTCCTTTGGAGACTTCAAAAAGGCAAACTCCTATAATATTGGTAAAGAGGGTGCCCTTCAACTTCAAGGAATAACCAAACTACTAGAGGAGGCTGCAATTACAGAGATAACTACTAATGACACTCTAGTGACAAAAGACATGCTCCAAACAGCAGTGGCAGATTGTTTTGGAACCCGCAAAATTATGGTGTTAGGGCAAACTCTAAATCACCACAATTCCATGAATGAACAGCTGAGAAGAATATCAAATCCTACTGCAGCACAACTCCAGAAACAATTTAATGTTTGTACTTTGGTTACAATCCATTGTAATGGTCAATGCAGACGATACGCAGGAAGGTAATACATTTCTTAGCAGTAGGGAATGAATAAGACTTCCAGAGTCTAGAGTTCATGGACGCTTAGGGGTCCAGATATTCCAAAAAGAGGGGAATGCACTTAGAGGCTAGAGGAAGTAGGTGGATGAATCCAACTGTCCAACCAGTGACTGTATGGGAACCACCTTTTCCCTATCAAATTCCATTTATGCAGCACCAATGTGCTATTCTTTGCTTTTCCATTCCTAAATATCAGCATATATTTGATGCTTGTACCTGGAATGGACTTATTCAAATATTCTCTATTTTTCCATATTTTTCTGGGAATATTCCATGCAGAACTCGGCCCAGAATCATTTATTTCTGCTGTGCTACAGTTGTGGACCCATAGGCACCCACAAACCTTCGCACAGCCGGCTATCCACCTTTAGACCAGGCATTTGGCCTGAATTCAAGCTCAGATGTCTCTGATCAATAAATATTCTGTAACTTGACAACCACAGCCTCTCAGGGCACTATTTTCCATGCAGATCATCACATGAGATGTGGCTATCCATGGCTGTCCAAACCAGTGCAGAAAACAGGGTGGACACCCTTCTTTTTGCCTGATCAGTGCCTAGTTCAGGGATCAAATCAGCTGATGGGTGATCAAATCAGGTGATTGCCTTGGAATATTCTACCCCTTTCCATAACATTCTAGCTGTTTCCTTCTATTATTAGATAGAACTTTCCAGAACCATTATTCAGCTCCTGATCAGTGTTAGTCCAGTGATCAGAACCTGTGATTGGCTTGGAATATTCTACCCCTTTCTTCCACCTTCCACAACCTTCCAGTAGCTTCCATCTATTAATAGTAGAATATTCCAGAACCATTAGTCAGCCCCTGTAAATACAATATATAAGGAGGCCATTCTGCCTCTGAAATAGGAACATATCCATCATATTCTACCCATCTTCTGCACACCAGTGTGACTAGAGTGACATACAGTGTCATCCTCTATCTCAGTAACTGTTGATTACCAGTTCAAGGATCTTTTACAGTTGTGTAACTGTACTTGATTGCACTCAAAGTAGTGATATTCCTGCTTTGGGCATGAGTGTAGTATCTACCTCGCGTGACTACGAATCTACAGGGTGAGATTGTCTGTCGATAGTCCTGCCATTAGTGCTCTTGTTTAAGTTACTAGTGTGTACTGCCTTTGCAGAGCATTAGAAGCTTGAACTCGTGTGAAGCAGTTGCTAGACTACTTCACACATTGCTGTTACCCGCTTCTGAGTGCCACTGGTTGGATGGTTGGATTCATCCACCTACTTCCTTTAGCCTCTAAGTGCATTCCCCTCTTTTTGGAATATCTGGACCCCTAAGTGTCCATGAACTTTAGACTCTGGAAGTCTTATTCATTTCTTGCTGCTAAGAAATGTATTACTTTTCTGCATATAGTCTGCATTGACCAATACAAAGGATTGTAACCAAAGTACAAACGTTAAATTGTTTCTGGAGTTGTGCTGCAGCAGGGTTTGATATTCTTCTCAGCTGTTCATTCATAGAATTGTGGTGATTTAGAGTTTGCCCTAACACCATAATTTTGCGGGTTCCAAAACAGTGACACTCTGAAGCGGGTAACAGCGATGTATGAAGTAGTCTAGCAACTGCTTCACACGAGTTCAAGATCCTAATGCTCTGCAAAGGCAGTACACACTAGTAACTTAAACAAAGAGCACTAATGGCAGGACTATTGACAGACAATCTCACCCTGTAGATTTGTAGTCACGTGAGGTAGATACTACACTCACACCCAAAGCAGGACAATCACTACTTCGAGTGCAATTGAATACAGTTACACAACTGTAAGCGACCCTTGAACTGGACAATCAACAGTTACTGAGATATAGAGGATGACACTGTATGTCACTCTAGTCACACTGATGTGCAAATGATGGGGTAGAAATTAGTTATTTATTCAGAGACAGAATGGGCTCCTTTTATATTGTATTTACAGGAGCTGACTAATACTACTGGAAACTTCTACCTATTAATAGATGGAAACTACTGGAAGCTAGTGGAATATGTGAGAAGGGGGTGGAAGTTTCCTAGCCAATGAGCTGCTTGGATTTGCTCTGACTCATGGCATGAGTCATGGATGGAGTCATAGTGTGACTCAGAGCAGGAGTCATAGTATGAGTAATCACAGGAGTCATGGTATGAGTCATGGAAGGAGTCATAGCATGAGTCATGGCAGGAGTCACCATTACTTAAATAACTCGGTCAATACTTCGTTTCCTGGGCTGATTAGCACAGCTATGGGTAGGCACAGCTTCTATTGAACTCTCCACTGAAAATGGAGTCAGGAGGTGCAGTGGTTGTGAAGATATTGAGCATTTACTGGCAGTGGTGACCAGATTGAGTCGGAGATTGAAATGAGTCATGTGATTGAAAATGAGTCAGTTGTCCAGGTGACTCCGGCTGACTTTGTGGCTGCTGACATCTGCAAAGGTTTGTGGGTCCATGTGGGTCCCAAATCTTCGCCCAGCAGAACAACAAGGTTGTGGACTCATTTCTGCATGGAAAATTCCCAAAAAAATATGAAAAAATAGAGAATATTTGAATGGCCCTGAATCAAGAGAAATCAGCACATATATGCTGGTATTTTAAGGCCATGAAGCAAAATTGTACAGTTTTGGGACTTTAAACAAGATCTTTTAAGGGAAAACCAGTTCCCATACACAGATATCAAACTCGCTGTAGCAGCCAACCAAATCCAAAACACTACAAAACCATCATATGCAATAGTCACATGGAATGGAGGCTCACCCCGCCCTGCCACCTCAGCAGACCTCCAAGAAAAGCAAATTTTTGTGTCCTTGAAGCACACAGTCCCAGAATCAATACTCATCAAAGCCCCCCAACTGAGCTCATGAAACAATGCAACAAGATCCTATCTGACTTCTTCTCAAAGCCGGAAAATGGCAGCATTAATGCTAATGCAGCCATCGATCAAGGCATAGCTATAAATGGGGTACTATGTAATGTCAGCATCTACATTCCTAGACCTCCACAATGCTTTAGGTGCCAAGACTGGGGGCACTGAGCAATGGAGTGCACTGGGGAGGATTGCTGTGGCAGATGTGCGGGGCCACATACTACATCACAACACAACTGCACACACCCAAACCCATGCACACCTGGACAATGCTGCAACATCAAAGCTGGATCAGAACATGCCCATATGCAAAAGCTGCATTCACAGCCCAAATATGCAGAGATGTATACAGCACTGGCTGTTATGAGGCCCACACTCCATTCACCTTTGCTACCACCCATTCTGCATCAAAATGACAGATCACCATATAGAGATAGTACGATGATTATTTGTTATGCACTAGGTCTGATTGGGGGTTGAAGATTGGGTTGGAGGTTGGGTTGGAGGATGGGTCGGAGTTGGAGCAGGAATCGGGGTACGTCATGGGGTCAGAACAGATTAGCTTCAGCTTATGTGCTGTGCCCTCACTAATACCAGTGTCTGAGATTTCAGAGATGGAGTACAACTTAGATAGTTAGGGTCAGACTTAGTAACTAGGCATGATTTGATATTTGAATTGGGGAATGAAGTCCCCAGTCAGGCAACTTAAATACATATTTGAAATCTAATAATAACTATGCCAGTGATGAGTCTCCAAGGCCAACAGCCTTACATGAGTATGTCCAAGTCCAACAGGGACGGATGTCCAGGTTCCTATGTGATGCTGATGCATCAATTGGAACCAGAGACAGATGGGTGAGATTCAGCAGTGACAATTGGACAGATAAATGGAGATGTGATGGTTTCCAAATGGAGTATAGATTTCATATGCACGGGGATCAGAGTGGATTGGACAGGGATCTGGGCATTAATGAATATAGTCATAACATTATTGTGTATTCTAATATGCATGTACTTATAGTAAACATAAAGATCTCTACATAGTAATCCAGTGCACGTTTCCAAGCAACCATTGTGGCCATCGGTCTGATGTGTTGGCAGGCTGAGGTTGTCATGGCCTCTCAGTGATCCTCAACACTCAACACTCCCCCTCAACCTCACATATGCCAACTCGAGTGACTAGGTCTTTGTGCTTCGGTCGTGGCAGTGACTTGATGAATACGTCAGTGAGATTGTCATCGGTAGCACAGTATTGTACCGTAACTTTGTGAGAAGCTATTTTATCATGTATGTAGTGGTGTTGAATATCAATGTGTTTGCTTTGCATGTGGAATCCAATACTGTTAGAGAAATTGATGGCTGACTGACTGTCAATGTGCAGAGTGGTGGGTTCCACCGGGGGTAGGTCCAATTCAGTGTATAGTGAGTGAAGCCATGCAATTTCTCGTGAGGCACAACTAGCTGCCATGTACTCAGCTTCCATGCTTGACATAGCAATGGTGGGCTGTTTCCTGAATGCCCATGTGATGGGTCCTTCAGTGGCTAGAAAAATGTAGCCTGTGATGGACCATCTGTCATCAAGGTTGTTTCCCCAGTTGGTGTCAGCATACCCAAAGACTTCTGTAGAGTCTGATTTAGTGTAGGTGATGCCTAGAGACCTGGTACCATTGAGGTAGCGAAAGATGCATTTTATGGCCATCCAGTGCTCTGGAGCTGGGTTGGAGGTGAATTGGCTAAGACATTGCATGGCATATGCTATGTCTGGTCATGTCCCAAGTGCTGCATACATGAGTGAGCTGATGGTGGCACCATACATGGGTATGTCATATCTTTTCTCAGCCAGTGTTTTGGACAACTTGGCATTTGGATCCAGTGGCATGGACACGGGATGTGATTTTGCCATTCCAAAGTGTTCCAGTATCCTTCTGACATATTGAGATTGTGTCAGTGCAATGGTCCCTTTGTTTGGATCATGTAGGACTTGTAATCCAACAATTTGGTCTGGTTCACCAAGGTCCATGATTGTGAAGTGCTTGGCTAGGTGTGTCTTGATGGTGTTTATGGCAGTGAGTCCAGAGGTGAACAGAACTATGTCATTGACATAAACTGCAGCAATGACAATTTCAGTGTTGTGTCGAAAGTAAACACACTGGTCCAAATATAGCCATTTGAAATCTAGATCGATGAACACTTTGTTGAGTTTCTTGTTCTAGACTCTTCCTGATTGCCACAGTTAGATGGACTTGAGCAGCTTGCACACATGGCACGTTCCATCTTCATATCCTGGCAGCTGAACCATGTAGATGGTCTCATCCAAATCTCCATTTAAGTATGCTCCTACTACATCAACCACATGTATAACTAGGTTGTATTCTACAGCGATAGCAAATAGGATTCAGAGGGTTTCAAGTCACATCACCGGTGTGAATGTTTCGTTGAAGTTGAGCCCAGGGATCTGGGTGAATTTCTTGGCAACTAGTCAGGACTTGTGCCTGGCAACACTGCTGCAATGGTCATGTTTAATCCTGAAAACCCATCTGTTCACAATTGCAGTTCTGTTCGGCAGGAGGTTCACTAGAATGTAGGTCCCAAGGTCTAGGTGCTGTTGGATCTCCCTGTCCATTGATTTGCACCATTCTGGCCAGTCCAGATGTGTCTGCACTTCTTGCATGGACTGCAGGTTATCCTTGAGGGTCACGCTTACCAGTGTATAGTTGCTGCTGGCATTAGATATGTGGTGTCACCATTCGTGAGGTCCATGGGCTCCTGGACTGTTCAGGAGTCAATAGTTGACTGGCAGCTTAGCAGCAATGCGGCTGCTTCATTCTCTTGATTCCACTGCTGTGCAATTGTGGATCGGAGGTCGGTTCAGGTGCGGCTGTACTGGCAGGTTTGAGGCTGGCTGTATAGGTGACAATGTCACATTCAAGTGTGGGTCCAGGTGTGACAGTGCAGGTGATGGTGTTGCATTTGAGTGCAGCTTGTCCTGCTCTGCACTCTCCCCCTTGAGCTGCATCAGGTGCAAGATTGTTACCTCTTGTGCAGGGGGGTCAGGACTGGCTGTAAATATGACGTTCTGGCTTGTCTGAACCTGCTTTGTGGCTGGATTGCAGTACCTGTAGCCTTTAGTCCCCTCAGAAATGCCAGCAAATATGAAAAAATTTTGCTTTTGGGTCTAATTTGGACTGCTTGCCATCCTGCTGCAGTACCCAACATTTTCGGCCAAATTCCTCAAGTAGCGACACATCTGGTTTCGCTTTTTTGAATAGCTCGTCCAGGGTTACTGAGTCCGTCAGCGTGCGAGTCAGTGATCGGTTTTTGAGGTAGATGGCATAAGCAACGGCTTCCTTCCATAGCAGGTGAGGGAGCTGGTGTTGTGCGATCATCACGCGTGTGTGCTCCACTACAGTCCTGTTGATCCGCTCTGCGATTCTGTTCTGGGCAGGTGAATGTGTGGCTGTGGCTTTGAGTAGTATGCCGGCTTTGAGTAGGAAAGTCTCTAGGCCCATGTTTATGTACTCCTTGCCACCGTCGACACGCAGCTTCTTGAGTTTCTGACCGGTCTGACCTTTCTGACATGATCGTGCCATTGGTATGTCAATGTATAAATATCTATGATCGTTAGCCGGATGCATTAGACCTTGAGAGTACGTCACATATCGGTATCCGCTGCTGTGTTGCTCCAACTTGTACTGTAGCCTACACTTTCACATGTACTTGGATCTATTCAGTAGAGGTGAGTCAGAATATGGAATTTCAGACTTCTACGAAATATATGCAGCTTGTCAGCCATCATCATATGCCGGTTCCACCTCAACCTCCAAAAGAGAAACGCGCATCCTAAGCATCACCTCCCAGGGCATCCCTACCATCTCCCTTGGCAGTTTCGATGCGGCCACGCAACTCATTCATGACGCTGTGAGGGCAGAGTTTGGAGATTCCTCCGTCGAGGCGTGTGTTTTATCACGGGAACTTGACGCGGTCGAGTTCACAGAGTCGGATATGCCGGCGGAGACGACAGAAAATGATATCAAGCTTGAAGGAATTCTGTTCCGGCCACAGGCAGCTCCAATTTATTTGGGGGCGTAGTGGCGGACTATTTGTCCGTCCGTTGGTGCTGGCTGATAGGACGAATTTACATTGTTTGCACTATTACCCTGTCACTCGGAGGGCCGAGTGTGGGGGCGTTTGATATTCACATTAATCACTGTCTCAAATAACTTGTATGCTGTGTAATTGTTTTTGTATTGGACATGCCCGATCGAATTTCATAACGTTGACAAAGGGTGCTCAAACAATGCTGCAATTGCCATGAGATGGATGAGACGATCGCGCGTCCTCTCCTGCATTGGTTGTATCTCAAAGTCGTGCCCCTCGTCGCACTGCCTGTCCTGCGTGTTAGGTTCAGGTACGGTAGGACTTTCCATGCTTCGCTACACGAGAAACCAGGGGAGGGCGACAGCGAGAGATGGGATTCTGGTGCGCGCACGTATTAGTGAGCTTGCCTCATCATTATCACTTTGTCGTCACTCAAACATTGAGATATGATTCCAGGTCACAGGAACATATGTGCAACCGGTCTCCGAAGATGCAGCTTAACATGGGTAAAAATATGGATGAATCTCACTGAAAGGGGTGGTCGAAGAGTCTCGCACATCATCACGCTGGGGAGGGCGAAGGAAGTGGATGGAGGGAGCGGTGCTGGCAAAGGGAGGCGGAGTACTGGTGGATGGGATGGAGGCGGGATTAGATTGGGGGGACTGTGAGATCGCAGCTGTGTGTGACGGCTGCAAGAATATTGACTTACAGCTTGCCTCATAACAACCTAGAAGCCACCTCTCATATGTATCAATATGCATCCAACAACCGCCCACATGTGCACTCCCACCACTGGAAACTAGACCACCATCATGCCATCAACTCCTCGGCGCTCGAGTGGGTGCGTGCGTGCCAGGACGGTTCACCGCTTTCTCCAAGACAAGCACGGCGACTCATATAGCGGGGTACATTCACGTGGAGTCTCCGTCGAGCGTTGACACAGGTGAGTTTATTGCATAGGTGGGTCACAGTGATCTGTGAGTTCAAAAATACTTGATAGGCCATTCTACTCGTCGTGAGTCGTATGTCAGCCATCCATATAATCGGAACCAAGCTGCGCCCTCAGCTAACACCAGCTCCTGCCGCTTCCATAATCATCTTTCAATATGCAATGCTTCTGCTGATATATCACACGATTCAGAACGTCCACATAAAGGCTAAATTTGTGCCGTGAACGCCGAAGCACTTATGTGGACAGGCATGACAGACACCCATTATAGGCACAAGCAATCTTGGAAAGGTGTGACATCCCCAGAGCACTACTCCACACTATCCTCATGTGAGTACACCATAGTCTTTACTGAACTGTGCTCAATGATTCACCAGACGTAAGACACGTGAAAGTCATATTTATTACATGGTTGATTCCCTGCTCTTAGTCGATGACGTCGGCTCGATCGCGGTCATATTGTTTGACACGATAGTAATTGCTGTGACACTTGCCGGCACGCTCGGAACCTGGAGAGTTTATCAACGATCAGCATGGAACAAGCTATTGCTGACACATTTAATGGCCCAGCAAAGTAAGCCATAGCCTCTGTTACGGTAGAATTCTCACGGACAGACATGAATCTCAGGTCTGATGAGACTTGGGTATTTCATCCGCTATCAAAACGAATCCTGAATTAATTGTTATCAGATTTGTGTTGACCCTCACTCTTGCTGACGTGATCTTGATATTGGTATGTCAATGTATCACTATCTATGTCATCGTTAACCGGATGCACTAGACCTTGCGGGCAGGGGATCGCATCTGAGCTCGGAGGCCCTTGCGCGTGTGCTCATACAGCCACTGATATATGTTAGTATATCTAATTCCAGGCTCATAGACGTCACTTGTTTTCTTTCCAGTCAGCCATGTCACTGCAGCCTCTTGTTGAGAAATCAGTGTGCCTCCAACTCTCCGCCCGTTATGGTCAAATATGAGATGTCCAGGAGCTAGAGACTGAAACCATCAGTTGATGATAGTCCTGCTCTTCTTTCAGACGCCTTAGTGTATCTCCGTGATGCCGTTGTTATGTTCTGCGGTTTTACTGGCGCCACCATTCATGACGAGTGATCAGAGGCTAGTGGACGAGACGTGATATAGGTGCACATGTGTATTTTGTTTATATACACTGAAACTGATGAAAGATTAGGTATTCCACCTGTCGCAAGTTAAATATAGCAGCCTTCCACGGCACCTCATTTCGGTTGTTCCCCTATATCTGACATGCCACGTATACTGAATCAGACTTCAATTCAGAGATGCGCATGCTATTGTCAACATAGTGCCAGACAATGAATCAGTTCTGATTTTTGCCACATCGTTTTGTAAAATTTAGTTTATACTCACTGCGATCGGTAAGAATGTCCTGTTTGCGAGTCTTCGACCTAATAACTGAGATCAGGCGATGGAAACAGTTTCTTTCAATGCCATACTTAGGTAGAATGAATTGATGTGCCACAGGCGAGCCTTCTGGTGAAACATCGTCGCTATGAGCACGAGGTCGAAGTATTTTCAGCCTCATGGCTGTAGGCCTAGCGGTTCGTTGTTGTTGATACCAGGATGTCACATACAAATAGCACTCCTGGATTTCAGTATATATGGGCCTCTCCTAGCGTTCTACCCGTTGCATACTCATAGTCTAGTCCACGTGGTATACCTCTCGCTTTATCGTTTCATTGACATGGCATCTCAGACAGCACAGGCGGCAATTCAAGCAGCGTCAGATACGTGCGTCGCCTCTCACTATATGCGCAGTTATTTTCATTATATGGTATCAGTATGGCTATCAATTACACCTTCATAGTTGCCCTCGGTAAGCTCAAGGCTTGTGTGTGCAACCTAGCTAACCGCTTTCCGCTGAAAACAGCTCTCCTTTCCTACGACACCTTTCTTACAATCTCACATGAGATTCGATATATCTGGAATAAAACATTCAAATTGGGCACAGCACTGTATTTTCTGGCGCGATACTGCATGCTATTGTTTGTCTCGCTAAAGGCATTTGGGAATTTTTTCAATTTTACAGTCTGTTCCTGTTGATGGCTTGCGTTCATTCACATAGATGACACATGACGCAGTGAGTTCGAGGGCAACCTTTGGAACGCAGATATTGATACAAATTAGGGCATCTAATGGGATGGCTCACTTTGTGGATGCCCTCAACATCCTCCTACTCGTCGGTATTCAAGGTGATATGAATGTTCCGTTGAAGCAATGGATGATTGACGACACTACTGATGCAGGGCTTCTGCTAGCGCGGGCATATGTGGTTAGCGATCGGAAGAGGCATCTGCTGCTGTGCCACTCCAACTCGTACTTTAGCCTACAATTTCACCTGTCATATCATCTATTCAGAACAGGTGGTTCGGAATACAGAATTTCAGATTTCTACTAAATATATGCAGCTTGTCGGCCATCATCATCTGCCACTTCCACCTCGACCTCCAAAGGAGATATGTGCAACCAAACAGCACCACTTCCCGGGGAATCCCTACCGTCTCCCTTGGCAGTTTCCATGCGGCCACCCAAAGCATTCACGATGCTGTGATGGCAGAGTTTGGGGATTCCCCCGTTGATGAGGGTGTTAGAACTGAAGCATCGCGGGACGCGGTCGAGTCCACAGAGCCAACAGAGATAACAGAAGGTGATGAGCTTGAAGAAATTCAATTCCGGCCACAGGCAGCTCAAGTTACTTTGGAGACGTAGCGGCGGACTATTTGTCCGTCATGTTCTGTTGGTGCTGGCTGATAGGATGGATTTACAGTGGACCATCGTTTCAAACTATTATCCTGTCACTTGGAGGGCCGAGCGTAGGGGCGTTTGAATATTGATCACTGTCTCACAAATAACTTGATGTTTCAATATGTATGCGGTGTGACTGCTTTTGTATTGGACAGGCCGGATAGAATTTAATAATATTCTCGATCTGTTTACAAAAGGTACTCGAAGAATGCTGCAATTGCCGTCAGATGGATGAGACGATCGCGTGTCGTCTCCTGCATCAGTTTCATTTCAATGTCGTCCCTCCCGTCGAACTGCGTGTCCTGCGTGTATCTGGGTGTAGGTACGGTGGGGCGTTCCATGCTTAGCTAGCTGAGAAACCGGAGGAGGGTGATGGTGAAGGAGATGTGGGATTTTGGTGGGCACGTATTGGTCAGCCTGCCACTTCATTATCACTTTCTTGTCACTCACACATCCACACATGATCGCGTTCTAGGGACATATCTGGAAAAGGATATTTCGCGGTGACCGGCCTCCGTACATTCGAAAATGCAGCCAAACATCAAGAACACGACCGCTCGCGCGCAGACCCACTGGATCATGGATGACTCAATGAAAGGGGTGGTCGAAGCGTCTCGCACATCGTTATGCGCTGGGGAGGGCGAACGAAGGTGGATAGGGGTAGCGGTCCCGGAAACGGGGAAATGGAATGCTGATGAGGATGGTATGGAGGCGTGATTTGGTTGGGGGGACTATGAGCGCAATATATTCAGCATGATGATCCGATCAATTCCGGGGAAGCCACGTTTCACGTGGGGTTTCCGGCGACGATGAGTTTGGTGTAATAGGTATCGCATGGATGTGTCACAGTTCTCTGTGAGTTCACAATACGTGATGGCGCCACACTCTACTCATGAGTCGTATGTCAGCCATCCAGATAGTCTGAACAGCGCTGGGTAACACTCACGTTAACACACACAGCCAGGCCCCAGAGGGCCCGCGTCTCGCAATATCCAATTGGAGGAAGCTCTGCTGCTTATTCAGCAAGATTCAGAATGTCCATATAAAGGCGAAATTTTCACCGTGAACGCTGAAGATCTAGAAGTCAGTGGATCGCATCTGAGTTCGTCAACCCTCGCGCGATCATTTGCCGATACCTATTCTTCTTTCAGATGCATTTAATCCATCTCTCCGTGATGCCGTTGTTATGTTCTGCGGTTTTACTGGCGCCACCATTCATGACGAGTGATCAGAGGCAGTGAACGAGACATCATATAGGTGCACAGGTGTATTCTGTTTATAGACACTGAAACTGATGAAAATTTAGGTATTCCACCTACAAGTTTAATGTAGTAGCCTTCCGTGGCACTTCACTTCGGTTGCTCCCCTATATCTGACATGCCACGCATACTGAATCAGACTTCAATCCATAGATGCGCATGCTATTCTCAACACAGTGCCAAAGAACTACAACGAATCAGTTTTGGTTTTTGCAACATTACTGTAAATTTAGTTTACCCTCACTGCTATCGGTAAGAATGTCCTGGTTGCCAGTCTTCGACATAATAGCCGAGATCAGGCGATGGAGACAGTTCCCTTCAATGCGATACTTGCGTAGAACGGACTTGCTGGGTCACATGTGCTGCATACGCCTTCTTGAAACAGCATCACTATGACCATGAGGTCGAGGTATTTTCAACCTCATGGCTGTAAGCCTAGCGGTTCGTTGCTGTACCAGGATGTCACATACAAATAGCACTCCTGGATTTCAGTATATATATGAGCCCCTTGTAGCGTCCTACCCATCACATACTGGCATAGTCTAGTCTACTTGGTATCATTCCATCGACATGGCAGCTCAGACAGCACAAGTGGCAGTCCAAGCAGCGTCAGATAAGTGCGTCGCTTCTCACTATATGTGCAGTGATTTGTGAGTTCATTATATGGTATCAGTATGGCTGTCAATTACACCTTCATAGTTGCCCTCGGTAAGCCCAAGGCTTGTGTGCGCAACCTAGCTAACGGCTTTCCGCTTGAAACAGCTCTCCTTTCCTACGACACCTTTCTTACAATCTCACATGAGATTCAATATATCTGGAATAAAACATTTAAACTGGGGACGGCCCTGTATTTTCTGACGCGATACTCCTTGCTATTATATTTCCCGGTACAAATATTTGATTTATTTTTCAATTTCACATCATTTCAGGTCTGTTCCTGTTGATGACTTGCGTTCATGCACATAGATGACACTGACGCGTGATGCAGTAAGTTCAAGGGCAACTTTTGTAACAGAAATTCATACAAATTAGAACCTGTGATGGGTTTACTCACTTTCTGGATGCTTTCTTGATCATCTCACTCGTCGGTATTCAAGGTAATATAAGTTTTCCTTTGCAGCAATAGATCATTGGCGACACTAATTATGCAGGGCTTGTACTGGCACGGACATATGCGGTTAGCGATCGGAAGAGGGTGGTATTGGTTGTTCTCGGAGTTCTCGGAGGTTGCACCATCACATCGCAACTGGTATGTGTACATGTCTGCATTTATGTGGACATGCGTGACGGACGCCCATCATAGGCAATAGCAATCTTGGAAAGGTGTGATATTACCGGTGCACTACTCCACACTACCATCATGTAAGTACAGCATAGTCTTAACTGAACTGTGCTCAATGATTCACCAGACGTAAGACACGTGAAAGTCATATTTATTACATGGTTGATTCCCTGCTCTTAGTCGATGATGTCGGCTCGATCGCGATCATATTGTTTGACACGATAGTAGTTGCTGTGACACTTGCCGGCACGCTCGGAACCTGGAGAGTTTATCAACGATCAGCATGGAACAAGCTATCGCTGACACATTTAATGGCCCAGCAAAGTAAGCCATAGCCTCTGTTACGGTAGAATTCTCACGGACAGACATGAATCTCAGGTCTGATGAGATTTGGGTATTTCATCCGCTATCAAAACGAATCCTGAATTAATTGTTTATCAGATTTGTGTTGACCCTCACTCTTTCTGACGTGATCTTGATATTGGTATGTCAATGTATCAATATCTATGCGATCGTTAACCGGATGCACTAGACCTTGAGAGTACGTCACACATTGGCATCTGCTGCTGTGCCACTCCAACTTTTACTTTAGCCTACAATTTCACCTGTCCTTTCACCTATTCAGCAGAGGTGAGTCGGAATATCGGAATACGGAATTGCAGACATCTACTAAATATATGCAGCTTGTCAGCAATCATCATCTGCCACTTCCACCTCGACCTCCAAAGGAGACATGCGCACTCAAACAGCACCACTTCCCGGGGAATCCCTACCGTTTCCCTTGGCAGTTTCCATGCGGCCACCCAAAGCATTCACGATGCTGTGATGGCAGAGTTTGGAGATTCCCCCGTGGAGGAGCGTGTTGGAACTGAAGCGTCGCGGGACGCGGTCGGGTCTGCAGAGTCGGATGTGCCGGAAGAGGCGATAGAACATGATATTGAGTTTGAAGAAATTTAGTTCCGGCCACAGGCAGCTCTAATTACTTTAGAGGCCTAGTGGAGGACTATTTGTCCATCATGTTCTGTTGGTGTTGGCTGATAGGATGGATGTACGGTGAACCATTGTTCTCGTACTCTCATCCCATTACTCTGTCGCTGGAGGGCCGAGCGTGGGGGGTTTGAGTATTTATTCACATTAATCACTGGGACGGTGTCGGAAAGACCTAGATTTTTAGATATGTATGCGGTGGAATTATTTTAATATTGGACAGGGATCAAATTCCATGATATTCTTGATATGTTGACAAATGGTACTCGAAATGCTGCAATTTCCGTCAGATGGATGAGACGTCCACGAAATATTGCGCGACGCGATCGAGTATACCAAGTCTTAATCGAAGCTTGTCCTGGCAACCAGCTGCAGCACGCAACTTGGGAGAGCAGTCTGACACTGAAGCATTGATGGGTTAGACAGCCTCGAGCGGATCTCAAGGGGGTTGGATTTTCGAATACTTTGCGGCGTAACTATTTTCGAAACCTTATTGAACGGGTCCAATAATATTTCTTCAGTCGTTTGTTCTACAACAATCAAGTTACACTCTATTTAGAAGATTCCTGCAGGAACAAAAATATATCCGACACTTCCAGGGGATTAAATGAGCGCGAAAGACCCCAGAACGGTCAAAGTGCAAAGGAAACAATACGACTACATCTACCACGTTACACATCATTGTCATTTACATCATGGAGGTTACAGTGAGCGGCAGCTGAATCCGACCAGGTTCTCCTTTCACCTTAGCAGTGCCATTTGGAGTAGTTGATGCGGCAGGCCCTGATCTGTGCGGTCACAATTGGCAGTCAGTGCAGAAGTCAGTGCCATGGCTCCGAACAAGTTTGCCATCAAATGCACAGGCTGTGAACATCTGGTATGATCACGTAGCAAGGGTCGTGCTTTCACTCGCTTGTGTGTCAGGCGCTTTTCGTTATTCTTATACCAATGAACGCTGGAGGCATGTTGCCAGAGATATGAGCGATAGGGTCTACAAGGCGGTGAGGTATGTATTGAAAGAGCACATGAGCCAATGGCACGTGCCTACATCATTTAGCGGACTGGAATGTGTCGTTTCAGCACCCAGTCACCATTGCTCTCAAACCAGTTGGACGCGGATTCCACGTGTGGCGAATTTAATTTGTCTATTTCGCTACGCTGTGTTTCAGGGAGCCGAGTATTGCGGCCAAGAGTGCCAGAATCGGGTGTGAGCAAAAAGACACCTTATTATATGGGAACTTTATAAATAGAAAAATATGCTTTAACATTTTGTTCGATCTTGCAATGCAAAAATAGATGGCCGATTTTGGTGTGAAAGGTGAGGACAAGGCAACGGAAGGGAACACATGAGGGTGTAGATGGTCTGTGGAGAAAAGCACAACCTGCAAGACGGGAACATGCACGAGCGAGTGCGAGCGCGCGATATTTGATGTTGAGTTTGCTAGCCATCTTGTCAGGATCTGTATTCCAATCGATCAGGGGACTTACATCATTTGACGTGTGGTGCGTTGCCAGAGTGGTTGGTCACGTGGCCATTCCGTTCACTGGCATTCGGTCAAAGCCTCCTCAGCTTCTCGGGCAATGGGTTTTCTTAGTTGGTTGCAAGTTTCCACGAGGCATCGATCTTGCTGCAAGTCATTCAAAATGTTCGACTTTATCAAGACCTACATTCACAACTTCTTCAAACTATACCCACGGATGTACGAAGGACTCAGAGACCATTCATACGTCCCTATCCTCCATTACGATGTGACCTACACCCCGGGTCACTTTTTCCAAACAATTTGCGATGCCAATCCTGATTCTAGGGCTCAATACCATGTCAGACAACTGATATGGTACAAGGAAAGCTCTGGCTCCTACCACGAGTTCATCCTTGCAGAACTCTCTGATTCTTCTACCCTATTTGTGGAGAGAAGGCCTTCCTGGGGTGCTGAACCCAAGTTCGTCATGTCAACCTCATTACCCTCCCCATCAAACAGCACCATTTTGGCACGCGATACAGTCTATTGCATGTCAAAGACCTCTTCGGCGCTTACAACTCGTCTCGCCTCTTGTCCCGCTGAACCGGTTGGTCATTACAAGTTCAATTACTTTCCCTTGTTGGAATTTGCACGGCTTTTGGCCATTATCTCACAACAAAACCCTCACTATGTGATCAACAAGACGATGTGCTATTGGTTTGCATCGAGCATTGTAGGGATCGCGAGAAAGGAGTTTGGGGGCGACAGTATTGATCCAACAACCCCCTTCCTGGCGGGAAGCTGGAAATTGTACAAGTACAAGGTTAACGTAAAGGAGTTAGAAGGGATACGGGAGATATACGCCAAGGATCGGGCTGCGCAACCAGAGCCTATTGGACCCAGGGAGGCCCAGTGGCGACGGGAGTTGAATGAGATGAAGGCGAATGCGGAGCAGGAGTTGAATAAGACGAAGGCGAATGCGGAGCAGGAGTTGAATAAGACGAAGGCGAATGCGGAGCAGGAGTTGAATAAGACGAAGGCGAATGCGAAGCATTGGAAAGAGATAGCTGAGAAGAAGGCGAAAGAAACCGAGGAGAAGGTGAAAGAAACCGCGGAGAAGCAGAAACAAATTGAAGAACTACAACGTGCCTTGGAGAAAGCCAACAGGCGTGTAGGTCAATAGGTCCGTAATTCCTCTGCTTTTTCTAGCTGTTAGTACTTACTGGCACACAAAGGCCACGCGTGTATCTTCACCATAGCAAACGAGAGCATACCCATCTTACAGAATGAAGCCAAGAGCGAATTTCCAACGATATATCCATGTAATATGCCATTGAACTGCTCATACAGCTATCTGATGCCTATGCGGTTTCCGTTGCAAACCCACATCTAACATGTAGGCCACACAGTCCGACGGGGGGAACGACTTGAAGTACAACCGATTCAGGAGCCGACGCGCGATCGTCACACCCATCTGACGGCAATTGCAACATTCTTCGAGCACCTTTTGTATTATAAAATTTGATCGGGCCTGTCCAATACAAACGCAATTACACCTCATACATATGGAAACATCAAATAATTTCTGACAGGGATTGATGTGAATCAATATTTAAACGCCCTCACACTCGGCCCTACAAGTGACAGGGTAATAGTGCGAAAAGTGTAAATTCGTCCTATCAGCCAGCACCAACCGAACATGATGGACAAACCGTCCGCCACTACGCCTCCAGAATAATTTGAGCTGCCTGTGGCCCGAACTGGATGTCTTCAAGCTCAATATCATTTTCTGTCCTCTCTGCCGGTATATCCGACTCTATGGCCTCGACCGCGTCCCGCGAGGCTTCTGTTCCAACACCCTCATCGATGGGCGAATCCCCAAACTCTGCCATCACAGCGTTGTGAAGGCTTTGCGTGGCCGCATGGAAACTGCCAAGAGTGATGGGAGGGATTCCCCCAGGAGGTGGTGCTTTTGGAGTGCGCGTTTCTCCTTTGGAGGTTGAGGTGGAACCGGCAGATGATGATGGCTGACAAGCTGCATATATTTAGTAGAAGTCTGAAATTCCGTATTCCGACTCACCTCTGCTGAATAAGTGAAAGGACAGATGAAATTGTAGGCTAAAGTACAAGTTAGAGCAACACGCAATGTGTGACGTACCCTCAAGGTTTAGTGGATCGGGTGAACGGTGGGATAGATATTGATTATATTACCGTGTCACAAAGAGTGAGAGTCAACACAAATCTGAATATAGTCAATTCTGGATTCGTGTGCGGTGAAGTACTCGAATCTCATCAGACCCGATGTTTGCCTATCTGTGGGAATTCTACCGTAATAGAAACAGTGGCTTACATTGCTAGGCCAGTAAATCTGTCAGCGATAGTTCCAAGCTGATCGTTTGTAGACTCTCCAGGTTCCGAGTGTGCCGACGAATGTCACTGCAACCACTACTGTGTCAAACAGGATGACTGCGATCGAGTTGACGTCATAGACTAAAAGCAGGGAATCAACTATGTCACAATACATATCACTTGCATGTCTCTTACGTCTGGTGAACCATTGAGCACAGTCCATCTCAGACTATGCTGTAAGAGAGTGTGGAGTTGTGCACTAGAGATGTCACACCTATCCAAGGTTGTTACCGCCTATGTTCACCTCTTATATCAAGAAGTGCGTACCGAATGTGTGGTTGTGTTGTTCTTACCATTATATGATGTATCGACTCATCCTGATCCCTGTGAGCTAGAGGAGGCCCTGTGTGGCCTGTCCGATCAGGTGGCAGAGTGTGTGATTCGTGCCCAGTATCCTGACCTGAGCGCACGCTGTAAGCATCTAATTTACATGTTAGATCAGGAGGTATGCGCTCACCGAGTCGACCGTTGGCTCTGAGACCCTACAGAGACAGGTGGATTACTTGCTCGCACTGGGGGGAAGGAGAGTGATGATGATGATGAGTAGAGTGCTGATTAATGCCTGACTGCCTGGCCTCGTGTTCTGCTTCTCGAGATGTCATTGCCGGAGCTGGCCAGAACAATGGTTAACGTGACTGGCATTAGTTATATTTAATATCACATGCACGTACAGAGTTCTAACCGCCTACAATGTTGAGGATAAGAGCCGATGAGACCGAGACAATCTCGTTTTTTTGGCTTTGCTTGGCAATAAAGATGGTAGTTTCTCTCCTTCTGCGTACCCCAAAATCCCAACATACAAGTTATTAAATAAGTACTGGACAGGTGAGTCAGAGTGAGGTCTCAGTAGATGTCGTCTGATGAAATACATACCGCCCCCGTCGATCCGACTCCGCTTCCGCTTGCCTCCGCTCCGTCCACTGCGACGGCCCTTCTCATGTGCGACGCCGTTTGGCCGGATGCTCCTCCAACTTCTCAAGAACATGGCCGATGCTGCTGTACAGACTGTGCTCGGGGGAGGGCCCTGCTCGTGTTCCCCAAAGCAACTTTCCCTGCCAATCCCTTCAGAAGACAAGCTTTCAGGTGGGACACGGCGGAATACGTGTCATATAGCAATGGAGGCATATCTCGACGCGAGTATTGAGAAAGAAAGCCCTGAAGGTAGATACGTGGGACGGCGGGCACACCACACCGCTGAGGAGCTAAGGATTAGCGACGCTTACCGCCACGTCGGTACAATGACATTGACCACACGCAAATCCTGAGCCGACGCTCCATATCTTCGCCGGAAACTGATATGAATACAGACACATTCCTAGCATGAAACGGCCGGAAGATCTAAGCAATTTCCACTGCCATCCCTGTATCCCCTCTAAACGGTTCAAGAGCCAAACTTTCAAGTGGAACAAGGGAGGCATCTGAATACTGCTATACACGCAGCAATAGAGGCATACATCGATGCTAGTGGTGAGTGAGAAAGAAAGCTCTGAGAGTATATATAGTGGCGGGCACACAACATCGCTGAGGACACCATGCTAAGGATTTGCAATGCTTACGGATCATTGCCTCACGTCGGTGCATTAACATTGGCCACAGTCCTGAGCTGAGACTCGAGGTCGAACACCATATCTTCACCGGACGGACACAGTCCTGGCATGAAATCGGCCGCAAGATCCTATGCAGGTTCATTCATTGTCAGGAGCGCGCCATCTAGGAAATCCATCGTGATCATCTGACTGTTGACCAGCATTCCGCTCGAGTTGGGCAGGCACCGCCGGGCCTTCCGCACTTTCTGGGAACAGCATGGTCAGGGGGATGATGCTTACTCCTCGCAAAGCCGACAGTCGCATCGTCCGAACGCCATTCAGATGCTGTTTTCTCTCGACACCCAAACACGCGCGTGTTCCGCTCCTGACGGAACTTGACCTTGAGGCAGTGATGGGAAATCGCTTGATGGTGGTTTACAATGGCGGCTGATGAAAACCTGCTGCACAGGCCATAAAACAGTGTCCGAATGTCAACCATTGGGGTCCTTCGGCGGTAAGCACTTCTCACGCAAGGAGAAATACCATCAAGCAAGAGATGAGCTTGATTCTCTTAGCCATGTTGCTTCCTACCGCTTTCTCAGGACACTTGACTGGCACTCAACCACGCAGCGATTCAAATGGCACCCCCAAGAACACCGACAGCATCACGCTGCGCATCGTTTGATATATATAATACATAGTGAATCCAAGTGTAGCCCCAATGAACTCCCAAATCTTAAAGGCTAGGTGGCTTGGGGATTAAAACTTCATAGTTCATAGACTCAAAACAAAATTCGACGACTTTCTTGCAGGATCACGTGGAGGAGCGTAGCACGCCAACGCGACGTACCTTGTCAAAGCCCGCACCCCGACGCAGAGATCTGGATAACTGACGCTGTTACACGGCCCAGAGATGCAGCCTGGCCGTTCATCAGTGTATCCATGGCCGCCTGTGCGATGTTAAACCCGGCTCCAGCATGGTCAATAACCGTCACTGAAAACCCAAGTCACACACACATGCAAGACCCATCAACATTGCATCAAACCACACACAAGGGGATGGATGGAGACGCACCGTTGATGGATCTGCCCTGGAACGTCAGTCGCCAGCACGTCCACAGTTGGGACTGCCACACCCCGCGACAGCTTGCGCACCGCCAATGTTGGGGAAGGACGGCATGTTCATGAATGCGGGGAACCTGTTCGCGAGACCGTTGGGTCCGTCGCTGCACGCAACCGTGCCCATGCCCGCCAAACCGTTATCGTACGCATTGTCAAACGACACGGTATCTGCCACCACAGAGGCGACGAACGCAAGAAGGGAGGCGAGTGGGGCGGCGGTGACCTTCATGCTTTTCGACTTGTTCTCACAAGAATGGAATACAACGTCCCCTGCCAACCTTGCATCAACTCCCCTGACAGAGAATGATACAGTTTATCCTTTCTATGAACGAGCGTAGCTATCGCCCAGGTGCCCAACACTGCGCGTGGGGACTCCGTACTTATTTACAAAATGTTTATTAGGGTGATTATATAAGCATAAGAAGTTTTTCAATACTCTCCACCAACAACCTGCTGTTGACATTGTTGACTACAAGGCATCACTCACGCTATACACACTATCCCAAGGTCAATAGTACGGACTTTGTTAGGTTATGGGCCCCGGTGGCGCTTAGAAGACAGAAAACAACCCTCACGAAGTATGGCGACGCCTAAATCCACCACTATGAACTGCCCGGTCCTACAAGGCCCAGAGAACTACCAAATATGGAAGCTGCGAATAAAAGCAAAACTGAGAAAGGAAAAGGGTAGCAGATGGATCCAAGCCAAAGCCAACAGCAGCACCAGCCACTGTCACGTTTCACACAAGTGACAGCTGGGAAGTACATGATGCAAAGGCACATGGCATTATCACCGAACATATCTGCGACTGAATACTTCTCGAAGTCTACAACCAAGAAACATCCAAGAAGCTCCTTGATTGCATCACCGAACTCCACAAAAAAACCAATGTTGGAATAAATGCCTTCCATACCTACATAGAGCTAATGAACACACGATGGGACGGAACTTCCCAAATAGATACACACATAGCCAACATTCGGTCAGCGAACCACTGACTTGTTGTAATGAAAAAGGGGATAGATGACAAATTCCTAGCATTCCTCCCTCTGCATTCTCTCCCATCCGACACAATGTGGGAAACCTTCAAATCATCTGTGCTGAACTCACTGGCATCAAATACAACATTATTGTTCACTACTGTGGAATCATGCCTCACAGCCGAGGTAACGCATCTGGGTACCAACCCTGCATCTGCAAACTCCAAATCTGCCCTCAAGGCTCAGAAGTCCAACAAGAGCAAGCACTGCACTCTACACAGCAACTGCTCACACATGATGAGTGAATGCAGGACCTTGAAGGGCTGAGAGAAGAAAAAGGAGAAGAAAAAGGGAAGGGTGAAGAAGGAGAGGTGAAACAAGCATGAGAGGGCACACAAGGCGGAAGAGACCACTGATGATAGCGACAGCTCTAGTTCATCCCCATCCTCTTCGGAGAGCTCAGATGACGAGCATGCACAACTGGCAAATGTACACACCTCTAGGAGCCAAAAGAAATGTGTTTTCGCCTACTTTGCATCTGAACCTGCACACGCTAAATGTGATATCCTAATAGATTCAGGAGCATCTGCACACATGGTGCCTCACCAAGAATGGTTCATTCTGGGGAGCTACAAACCAATCCAACCACCACGCATGGTGCATTTTGGTGATGACTCATCAGCCAAGGCCATTGGAATGGGAAAAGTACACCTCACGAGCAAGGTCCAAGGGAACACATATGATATTTTCCTAATGAACATACTACTAGTCCCAAGCTTCTCCCTGTCACTGGTATTGGTCAACAAATTAGACCATGCTGGCCTCACAGTGAAACTCAAACATCAAGCTTGTTGCATAAAACAAGGCCAAACCATGGTCATGAAAGCAATGCACAAGCGAGGACTCTATCACCTAGATGTGACACCGGTAACCCAGCCGGAACACGCAAACTTCTCAATTGATGCAAACACACTACACAGAAGGATGGGACATGCTGGGATAAAAGGATTAAAGTGCATGGTGCAGCAAGGACAACTACAAGACATAAAAGCCATCACTGGGAACTTCGATTTCTGCAAACCATACGCACTTGGAAAGGCCAAGAAACTATCATTCAAGTCCTCAACGCACAGGAATGTAACGTCCCCTCCAAATTATTCACTCTGATGTAGGTGGCCCTGTCACACCTGCATCCCAAAGTGGACACCGGTACTGGATTACCTTCATCTGCAAATACAGCCACTTCCCATGGATATATTTCATGAAAAAGAAGGCAGAAGCGCAGGCCATCTACAACCAATGGAAAAGCGATGTACAAGCCTTCTTCAACAAAGAGGTTGGTCAGATCCATATCTCCATTGACTTCCTACACACCGATGGTGGAGGCGAATACTGCAGCCGTGACTTTGAAAAACAGTTGCTCACCAAAGGTGTGATCCATGAGACCACAGCCGCAGATACACCAGAGTCAAACGGGCTTGCAGAACATATGAACCTGTCACTCGTGAGTAAGGCAACCACCATGCTAATCGAATCGAGACTCCCAAAGTCCTTCTGGGCAGAAGCCATGCTGACAGCATGCTACCTGATTGGCTGAAGCCCCGCATCGGGACTACATGGAAAGTCCCCATATGAAAAACTTTTCAAGTGGAAGGTAGACTGTGCCTTCTTCTGACCCTTTGGCTGCATATCATATGCACTAGTTCCTAAAGAAAAGCAGACTGGAAAGTTCAGCAAGAGGGGCCAGAAGAGCATAATGCTTGGGTACACACTTGGGAAGAAAGCATACAAACTACTCGATGTCAAGACTTGAAAAGTGTTCCACAGTCGACATGTAATCTTTGATGAAGAAGGCACCATCCCCTCAAACCTCCAAGATCGAGCAAATGGGTCTGACATATGCTTCAACCAAACAAACCAAAGAGGAGTACAATTGGAGGTGCCAGCTCTCAAGTGCGACATCCAAACCATCACCCAATGGTAGTGGGAGGCACACCAGATTGTAACCAAGTGGTGGAAACAGTGGGAAAGCAACGCTCACAGAGACCACAACACCTGCCCACTCCATCAAGGATCCTGCAAAGGAGCAATGTACCAAATCCACATACCCAAGATGCTATGCCAGGGGATGAGACCACTGACACCTCACATTCCCAACCTGCCCAAACTGAAGGAGTCCGCAGGTCCACCCAAGAACTGCAAAGAGCAGATTGAAATCACAACTACAAGAGGGCATGGGAGGTGAGAGAAAGGCATCAGCTTAAGATTACCAAAATAACTGAACAACATGTCAAGAATTTATTCAAATACTATTCTGACCTATTGGAGCAAGAAGGGAGAGTTTTTATGATAAGGGAAAGTTGTGAAAAGTTTAGGAATTTTTTGATTAAGGGATGAGGAGGAGGTGATTTTCAATTTTATTTTGTGAGCCATGCTTTCGTTCTACAGGGGTGGCTACTACTCAAAAGGGAGGTATTATGATGATTTTCATTTGTCATAAACCTCAAGTCAAACAGGTAAAAACTCCTTTCTCTATAAAAAGTTTTTCCCTATGACATCACATATTATCAGTATCTGCATCATTTCTTTTATCATATGTTTCAATCTTACTAAAAGGCATTCTTATCATGTGATTGTCAAATTGTATATTAGCTACAACTGTGTACGAGTATCAAAGAGATTGGATTCACTATTCTTAATCCCTTCCAAGCTGCAAACAAACAGCTTGTGTCAACTTTCTGTCATTCCTGGAATAACTCCTAAACGACCTATTCAATTCAAAATCTTTTGCATATCCAATTAGGATATTGCATCAAATATTTATATCTCAAATTACGAACGATTTGGATTATTATATCCATTTCTATTAAGCAAACACTTTTTTCAAAGTGTTGCTATTCCCATTTCTGCTCAAATATTTTGCAAAAGTCCCCGTTCTTAACCAAATATTCTGATATTTGGTAACATCACTCTACTAAACAACACCTTTCCATCGACCCCACATATATCTGCATCCTTGCAGTAATTGCTCCCCTATTCAAAATCTACTTCACCACCATCCCTCACCTTCATCTTACACTCACACACAACACCCCTCCACATCTTTTCTTAACAACAAGGGGACACAGACCACAACAAGATGCACTTCGTAGGCATTGCAAGCACTGGACCAAAAGGGGCTAGGATCCCTTTAACACTGAAAGAAGCACTATCAGGCCTGGATATGAGGTATTGGAGACCTGCACTTAATGAAGAATTGCAGAGCCTGGCTGAAAATGACGTGTATGATATTGTACCTATACCCAAGGGGGTGACACCAATCACCTCAAAACCTGTAATGTGTATCAAACTCGACAGGAATAGAGACATTGACTGGCACAAACTCCAAATCATTGCCCGAGGGTTCACACAAAGGGAGGGCATAGACTACCAGGAGGCTTTTGCCCCAGTAGCGAACCTGGAATCGATCCGAATGATCGTCGCACTCACTGCAAAATATGATTTAGAGTTGGATCAAATGGATATAGCCACGGCATACCTGAATGGAAAACTAGAAGAGGAAATCTACCTGCAACCTCCAAGCGGCGTGCCCATCCCACCTGGGTGTTGTTGGCGACTAAAAAGGTCACTGTATGGACTGAAACAGGCTGGCAGAATGTGGAACCGCACACTAGATGCCAAGCTCAGTGACATAGGTTTCACAAGATTGAACGTGGAAACATGTCTGTACGTACTCAATGGTGCAAAAGGGGACATATGCTTCCTTGTCGTCTATGTTGATGACCTCCTGGTGGCCACTTCATCATGCCACTTCATGAAAGAGATAAAAGAGAAGTTGTCGGCAGCATTCAAGATGCATGATCTGGGGCTGGCTTCATACATACTCGGCATCAAGATCAAGAGGGACAGAAAGCTATGAACCATCTCTCTAATGCAGCGCTGTTGGTTCACTTAAGGAATAGATCCTATAAGCCTGCGCGCAACGGTCCTAGCAAACAGACGGTGTGTAACGCAGTTGTTCAGCACTCCAAAGATCAATCAGGGCGAGGGGTAAGTAACAGGGAAGTGGGATAGTGCTCTGTGACTGGATGACAATGTGGAGCCCGGTTGGGAGGTACGCGAAAGCTGGTTTCAGGAGAAGCAACCTCTTGGTGGCGGAGGGAAATCTGATCGTTGAACCAAGGTGTTTTACCTCAGTGTAGAGATGATGGATTGTGATGTAGAGCGTAGAGCGTAGACTTAGAGCTTGGACTTTGACTTTAGAGTGTTGGCTGAAAACTTGTTGATTGATTCCAAAGGCGAAAACTAGCGCCCTTTTATATACAAATTCCCAGGGCACAACGACACAATATGAGGAGCAAATGATGCAATATGATGCAAGAAATGCTGATCAAGCCAGCTGACAAAGCGTGTGAAGTTGAACTACTAAAGGGGAAATCATGGAGAAATGAAACGACAGATAGGGGTAATCTTTGTAAGAATAGGGGGTGATGAGTAATAAAAGAACCAAAAATAGAACAAGAATGAGTAAGTCATGTATGAATGAATTAAAAGATGAAACAGGGGTGAGTCATATAAAAGAACAATAGAAATGTCCACCAATACCATCTTCCCTACGGCTCCGAAGGTTAATTGACCCTGAGTCACATGAGGACTTCAGTCAGCATCCACAACAAACACTCCTTATTGTCTTAGTGATCCGTCTCCATATGGTATCCCGTTCCAAGAGTATTCGGTCCCTTTGCCTGACACGATGTAACCTGAGTCGGATTGAAGTGGGAGGATAGGTCAGCGATGGCGACTGAAATTCTACCTCACGTTTGACTCTTCTATCCGTGTTACAATATAGAGGTGAAATGTCGAGGAATGTATATGGTTCAATGGAATTGTGAAAGAATATGGGATCGCCAATGGCATAAGAGAGACATGGTGGGGATCTTGGACATTGAAAGAGTTTTGGAAGTATTTTGACACGTGGAGGTGGCTTAACATGCCCGTGGAGCTCAGCGTATTTTTGATAGTCCTCTGTGTCCAGAGACCAGTGTGACGTATTATTAGAAGTGATGTTGGAGAGGGGAATAGAATGGGAAGCCATGTGAATGATGATGAAAGGATTGGTGTGAATAGAAGGCTGATAATGATCGATGGCGATGAAACACGAGTGACGATCGATGGCTCGAATTAGAGACTGAGGTGGATAGGGAGTTGCGGCGCTATTTAAAAGTTGATACGAAAAGACGCTGGCGGAGTTGGACTGTCAGAGTGGTTCGATATGTGTCCTCGATGCGTCCTGGCTCGTCAATGCCAATAGATAGATGCAGTTTTGGAATGGTGCGGTATGAATGAATGCAAACCCGTGTGGATGCCCATGAAAGCCACCACAAAGATATTGGGAGATGACACTAACAGTCCTACTGTTACAGAGACAGAGATCGGGGGGAGAACAATCTCATACGCAAGCATGGTGGGATCACTCATGTATGCAATGCTAGGAACTCGTCCTGACATCACCTTCCTAGTGGGAGTGCTCGGTCATTATAGCACTAACCCAAAGGCATGTCACTGGGAGCTGGTAAAGTGTGGGTTAAGATATCTGAAAGCCACATGGGACATGGAACTCAGGTTTGACGGTTCTGACGTTTCCATGGATATGAATTTCCATGAATACACCGATGCAGATTGGTCTGGCGACCCAGACACCTCTTGATCCACATCTGGCTATGTTTTCATCAGCAACAGAGGGGCTATAGGATGGGCAAGTAAGCACCAGTCAATGGTTGTGCTGTTGTCGAGCACCGAATCTGAGTACATAGGTCTCAGCAATGCCAGTCAACATATTGCCTGGTTATGCACCTTCTTCTCAGAGTTAGGACATGCTCAGAAGGGCCCAACCATCCTATTGTGCGATAATCAAGCTGCGATAGTGTTGAGCCAAGATGCACAATTCCATGCTAGAACAAAACACATACAACACAAGTACCATTACCTTCATGATGATTTGGTGGCCACGGGAGAGGTAATCATGCGATATGTGCCTACTGAAGACATGGTTGCCGATGTATTGACCAAGGCATTGAGCCACAAAAAGCACTGGAAGTTCGTGTGTGCCATGGGACTTCAACTTCACTCGAGTGGGAGTGACAGAGAATGATACAGTTTGTCCTTTCTATGAATGAGCATAGCTATTGCCCAGATGCCCAACACTGCATGTGGGGACTCCATACTTATTTACAAAATGTTTATTAGGGCGATTATATAAGCATAAGAAGTTTTTCAATACTCTCCACCAACAACCTGCTGTCGATGTTGTTGACTACAAGGCATCACTCATGCTATACACACTATCCCAGGGTCAATAGTACGGACTTTGTTATCCCCTCCAAACAGTTCAAAAAGGACAAGCTCTCAAGTGCAGCATCGTAATACATGCCATACACATAGCAATAGAGGCATGAAAGAATGTTGGAACCATAAATGCTCATGTAAGCCCAAGTGTAGGTCCATGTGCAGGGTGCCTGTCACAGGGTATAAAAGCTGGTTGATCGTCAAACAGTCACCTCAGTGAAGTCCACTCGCTGAGGTGGTATGTTCATTATATCACCCAGGGTAATCCTATACTAACATAGTATCAGTACATTCATTAGGTAGTTATTGTGATATATAACTAAGTGAAGTCCATTCACTGAGGTGTACATTCATTAGAACCAATCTGCTGCGCATCTAATTCCTACAAAGAATGGGAGGCACACTGTAAGGAGCCGGCCTAAACCAGAGTCCTGAATAGTAGTATAGATAATCTCTGACTAAACTAAGCTCTGAGACATGTCTATCATATGTAGGTAGATAGGGTAGATACATGTACACTAGAAAAACGACTATATACTTGGTTATGACTGGTCTACTGGTTGTACTAAGTTGCCTTGAAGTCCAAACTTATAACTCTTACATCTTTTTTTGACCTTCAATAAATCCAAGTACTGGTCAGGCTCCCAGACTGATCACCCGGTGAGTCAATGGCCTTAAAACCTTAACTGAATATACTGCAGAAATGTTGACAAGAGCCAGAAGGATGTACCAGATGATGGAAGACTTGCATAGAAGAGCAACTCCTGTCATATCTCATAGGGATACAGTCCAAGGTGGAAGAGCATCTTCCACCCATCAAGTGCACAAACAAATCTTGGAACCAATGGAGGACCAATGAACCCATTGACACTCCTCAGGTCCACAAGGGACCAAAGTGGCAGAGAAGAGGCTTCTCTTGTCACTATGACAGGTAATGTAATACCTGAAAATATCGCTTTACTCCCCTCCAAGCATGGAGTGGAGGCGCAAGTTGATGTGCCTGGGGAGGCCTCCCATGTGGAGAGCTTTGATACCACCCCTGAGAACTTGAACTCAGTGAAGGCAAGAGCGCAGCCCTCTGAAAGGGAGGAGGCTTCTACTATGAAGCTTAATGTTGAAGTTGATACGCATGACATCACTGGTAAACGACTGAATCTGAGCGGATATATTACCCCTCCTTGTTTTGCTATGGTTTCTCACTGTAAGAAAAGGGAGACAGAAGCTATAGACACTACATGATTTTTCCCTAAGTGGTTCAGAAAAGTGAGAATTGAGAAAAATGACAAAGTACAAAAGGAACATGCCACTATGGAACCAACTTGTTGGAGTGACTTCAATGGCTCTGAACATCCTTACAGGGAGATCCCAGAAAATTGGAAGCAAGTGGCCCCAGGCTCAGTAAATCAAGTCCTAACTGGAAGAGCAAAGAAATGACAAGTCAGGAAGGATGTTAAACCTGATGAAGCATACTCACAGTTTATGATGAGCATTGTCAAAGGTTTAGATGAACAAACCCAGAAAAGGATCTATACAAGGGCAGAAAAGTACAAAGACTTTGATGCATTGAATGATTCAAGTTCAGATGCATCAGAATCCAGCAAGAAAGTATCACCAAAGAAAGGATGCCACTTACAGTCAAGATTTACAACTGTCATTGAACCCGATAAGATAAAATCATCAAAAAATACTACTATAACAGAAGAAGGTATTTGTCAGAGTTCAAATGAGTCATATTCTATTTTTAGTATTTTCTCTTGACACCCCTATCAGCACAGCCTGTCAGGGTGTGTCTCCCCTATTTCATTGCCCCTATCACTTCCCCTATCCTTCCTCCCTATTATTCCCCTATCTTGGTTCTCCTATCCGTCTCCATCATTTAATATAAAGACTCGCCTTGGTACAGTGTGATCCCCTCAGCTTAATCTCTGAGGATATCCGCTGTACCAGCTGACATTATCTCTTATCAGCTCTCATCTATTGAGTATCTTGTTGTTGTGGCCTCATCATCAGCGTCACTCTCACAGTATTGCTGTGAATAGGCAGAGAAGTTTCTTACCTCTTGTAACCCCTCTGAGAAGGAAGAAAAGTAATAGGTTACCTGACATATTTCAGTTATGAGGAATAACTCTGGGAGGTGAGTCAAAGTGACTGGAAATACCTAGAGGGATACAAGATCCACTTGGACAAGTACCTCCTACTAGTTACCTTGCGAAGATAGCAGCCCCTGCTAGAGAACCTAATCCAAGAGGATCCAACTCTTCAGATTCAGACACATCATCTGGATGAAGTTCCCTAACTAAAGGGGAAAGACAGAGGAAGATTATGAAGCATAAACATTACAAAAAGAGAGAGAAACTTAGAATTGAACAGGCTAGTAAGATTAAGATCGATCCCGCACCTTATGATGGATCAGCAGACTTTGAGTCATTTGAGAAATGGACATATGCAGTGAATGTCTGGTTTGACATTACTGGATTTCCAAAGAAACATAAGGTAAAACAATTACTTGCCTTTATGAAAGGAAGAGTGGAACAGTATTTTATGACATTTGTCGCACCTGATCTCAGGAACTGGTCAGTGGAAGCAGTAGTACAAGGATTATTCAACTATTGTTTCCCCCTGTATTCAGATGTCAAATGTGTGTCAAATTTACAGAATTTATGCAGGGGAGAAGGATAGTGAAGGAATACCTTTGTCAACTGAAGTTGATGGCTGCTAGATTGCCTGATATTACAGGGTTTCAATTAAACCAACAATATTGGGACAGAGCGAATGCTTACCTCCATCTGAAGTGGATTGAAAATGAGTACACACCAGAGTTTTCAGAGCTAGGAGAATTGGAGTTAGCTGTGGAAAGATATGAAAATATGGAACAATTGTGTGCCTATGAGGCTCATAGAGCAGCCAGAGAAAATAACAATACTCACAATGGAAATATAGAGGTTGGGAGAAATAATACTAGCCACCCACAGAGACATGATGGCCATCTGACATGGAGAGAGAACAGACCTTTGCCACAGAGTCAGAATATAGTAGGAAAAACCCAACAGCAGAGAAATCATATGCAACAGAATAGTATGTCTGGAGGGTGTAGGACTATCACTCAACGTCCAGGGGATCAGATGGCAAGAGAGGGGTATAATCAATGATGTACATATGTGGCCGGCCCACCTGGGAGATCAAAATTATCTAATGAAAAGCAAGATGAACTGAGAGCAAACAGTGCTTCATATGTGAACAGAGGGGACACTTAGCATACAATTGTTCCCACTGAAATACTGTAAGACCACCAGGTATTCAAGCGGCTGCAATAGATATACCTTGTCTACAGGAGCTGGGAACAGCTGCAAATCAACAATATCAATTAGAACTAGCCTGTACAGATATTCAAGAGAATGTGAACAATGCTCACCTCAAGCATGGAATCAATAAAATCAATATAGAGACAATGGACCTAAAACAAAACAGTTCGTGTTCCATTGGGAAGGGACATAAAGGAACAAGCTTACAAGAAGATGCTTACCCTGATGTTATGATAGCCCTGGAATGTAATGCATCAAAGCTGAAAGACTTTCATCATCTAGTGCCAAAAGCAGTTAGACGCTTGTTCGGAATCATGTCAGTATACAATATTCTGATGTATAGGAGATATACATCAGGATTTCAATGATACATAAAGCCAGGGAGTTACAATTTGGATATCTTAAAAGATTTCGGATGTGTGAAATTTTCATAAATATAAACATATATTCTATATTTTAATAAACTTTAAAAGATAAGATATTTGGTTGAGATGAACATAATCATTTACATGGATATAATAGGAATGTATGTATTAATATAATTGGTATTATATAGGGTATTTAGATATACAAATACCAGGTGGGGATTAAAGATAGTTCAAATTATGTTACAAGTATTGTATAAGAAAGAATCAATGGTATTTGGATGTTCCCTCAAGAGAGTTGCCACCACTAAATGGGGAAAAAACAGTTATTTTTGAGAATTATGCCAAAATATCACAATATGTTTTAATCTAGTATATTGTGTAAAATTTGAGAATCACATTGAAATATGAAAATAAGTTTTAATCTAAGTGTATTGTGTAAAATTTGAGGAAAATAGGTTGTATATACGTATTTGTTGTATTTCTGAATAAGCGTCTTAGGAAAGTCTTGGAAACAAACACCTTTAATGCAGTGAAGCTATTTTTAAAACAAAGTAACTTAGTTAGGGCATAGTGGTAGATAATCTTGTTCTAACATAAGACTGTATGACTATCCCTCGTACTTTAGGGTGCAATACCATCAGATTTTCCATCCAAAGTGGTGGAAAATAATGATCCTGCTCCATACTAGTATATAACTCTGTTAATTTCTGTTCCAGAAGTGTGCCATCAGTACATCTGTATAAAGTCAGTGATTGGAACCTTGATATTTATAAAGGAACTTACCTCAGAAACAAATCATGGAGGGATCCTATCCGAGATATATACCAATCATTAACTCTTCTATCAAACTCTATCTTGCATTGAAGCATAAAAGAGAGCATCTTCATAATGCTTATAACATAAAAACATAATAATCATTTTATTAAGAAAGCAAGATGTATATATCTACTGCCTATACAAAATATCAAATGTTCAGAAAAAAATGATTTTTATATTTTTTCATTTCTGTTTTATAAGCAGAGAGGGATTTGAAA